>JALJVW010000248.1:2667500-3142500 GCA_024865655.1 Emberiza elegans | reverse complement strand
CCACGGACTGTGTGTGCTGGGAGGGCTGCAGCTTGAACAGGATCTGTCAGATTTTTCCCAGGACTGAGGATCTCAGTGTAACGGCAGCATGATAGCGCTTAGTGTGACTGGTTTCAAACGATTGTAAATTCCTAAAGGGAACAGAGGCAGGAGCCATTCCGACACCGTGGCAGCTAAAGCCTTTCCGAACCACCCACCCATGCAGTTGTTGATAGATATGCAGTATTTTGTTGTTCACATGTGGAATTAGAAATTTTTGAGGTGTATTTTCATTTCTTTGCAAAACGATGGGGTCTTTGACATTTCAAATCACTCCATTTCTACTCCGGAAACTTTGGAATCACACAACTACTTTTCATGTGAAATTTTGTTTGGTAAAAAACTGAATGTAGGGTTTTTTTAACCAACGGAATGATTTACTTTTGTCTGTCCTGTTCAAGTTCAGATAAAGCTACTTTATTACATCTGCAAATTTTCATATTTTAGCAGTTGCCTGATAAATTTAATCAAATTTTATTACCATGTGTAGTGATCAAACGCTTCTTTGGGCTTGCATGTAACTGATTAGAAACTCTGATGTAAATGAGCCGTTAACTGACGTAAAGAACTGCTATGGATTTGACCAGAGCTGCACTTACCTGTTTCTCTCTCTGCTACCTTTTGCTGTTTGTTACTTTGTGTTGACTTTGACTGTCCCTGGCATATTTTTCCAGTCTAAAGTAAAACAAGAGTCTCGCTTAATATTGTGTATGTTTAAGATAACAGACTGTTCTTCATTTAGAAAGATAAAATTCTTTATCACGAGTCCTTTTAAAAAGAGTAAAATTATCTTGTCAGAGGTATATTCGATATTTTTAAGCTTAAGCACCCTTCAGTAGAAATTAATCTGCCCCGTTTCTCTGTAACACTTTGATGTCAGACACTGACCTCGGGGTCTCCATGACCAGTAGCTGTTGTGGTTTTCTAACAGTGGCTACCAGATTATGGTAATAATTTTTTTTTTTTTTTAAGTGTGTGTTCTGCAGTTGAACATTTTAAAATGTATCGGTAATTTCTCACTTTAATGTGGTAATAGATTCCACTTTACATTTCAAAATTCAATTGAAACAAGGCTGCTGTTCAGTCTTCAACTCACACAACGTCTTAGTTCCTCCTGCAGCCAGGTGAGTGGGAGCCCGAGCTGGCTCCATCGGAATCTGGTTTTTGTCCTGTTCTGTAATAAAGATGCATTATTTATATTTCCTTTCCTGCTACGAAAGGAAAAACTGTATTTTCATGATGGACTGAACAGTTTGGAGTGGTTATTTTAGGCAGCTTTTGGAAACTATTTACCTAAAGACCAAATATGAGAAATGTGTACAAGTTTTGTGTTCATCCACACAATGGAACTGTTACAATGTCTCTGCAGATAATACATTAAAAAACTATGAAAAAAAAAACTCTACACAAGCTGGATTTATAACAGGCATTTAAAAAAAGCATAACCTGAAAAGAAGCATTTCTGTACAATTGCAACATTTTCTTTAGAGGTTTTAAAAATAAAAAAAAAGTAAAGTTTTAACATACTTTTTTTAAGAAAAAAAAATCCAGTACTAGTAATTTAATTTGGTGTTGAATGAATTGACTAGAATGTGGTTTATTTTCAGAAGTGAGAATCTGTTCACAACTAGGGCTAGGTGAATAATAGTGTATAAGATTTTTTTAAATAAAATTAAATTTTATTCAGCAAATTAACTAAGTTGAAATTACTCAACAAGTGTGTTTGGAATATCAGTGTATATTTGGGGTTAATGCAGCTTCTGTGCCAGCCCCACCAGGCCAAGGTGCCCCTTCCAGCCAAGCCATGGGCAGGGAGGGGCCTGGGGCTGGACCCTGCCCGTGCTTGGGGCACAGGAGGGCACAGCAACGTGTCTGCCTTAGATGGATAATTATTTGTGTAAGTAAATGTTAGGAGGTGTCACTTTCTGGAATCTCTGTCATGAATGTGGGTTTGGTGTCTGATCCCCTTTTCCTGCACTGCTTACAGTCTCTGTTTCTCAGCAGTTGGGGAAATGCTTTCAAGGACAGGAAAACTTTGCTGGAAGCTGGGTCAGGTTTTCATGGCAATGCTTTCAAGAGCTGGGGAGAAACCCAACTCCCCAAGCCTTGGATGGATGTGGAACTGCTGGGTTTGGTGTTTGGAGCTGAATGGGCAGAGCCTGTTCCTTGAACAGAAAGCACGGCCTGAATGAACACAGTCCTTGGGGAAGAGGAGAACAGCTCACCGTGGAGGCAGTGGTGTCATTGTTACTGTGCCCCAGGGCAGGCAGAGCAGTGTGACCCAGCCCCAGCCTGGTGGCATTTTGTGGCTGCTGTGTCTGTAAGCACTGGTCGTGTCTCACATCTCCAAGTGCACTGATTAATCTTGTGTTTTCTCCTTTTTGTGACTGCCTAAAGGTTCTGAAAGCAATCCTCGTATTCCACGGTTCCTGCTGGCAGCTACCTGGAATTACTGCAGAATTCAGTGCACTGACTCATTAGTTTTCCTGTCAGGATTCTGAACTGTGACACAGGTACTGTGGAGAGATGGCAAAATGGGGAGAGGAGGCGTTGAGTTACTTTCCCATACAAAAGGAGCTGCTAATCCCTGTGCTTCAGGAGCAGATGCTGCTGCCAGTGCTTTGTGTTCCAGGAGCCCTCGTGGTTTACTCTGGCTGTGGGAGCTCTCTGCTCTCCTGGTGCCTGGGGGTGATCCTGTGGCCATGTGCTAGCACCAGGCCCTCAGTGCCCTCATTCCTTTTCCCACCAGGTGACTGACTGAGCACTGTTCATTTATTGTAGAGCCGTGCAGACTCTGGGTGCGTCCATCCACAGGAGAGCTGCAGGGAGTGAAGCACTGGCAGAGCAGCCTGAGGCAGCAGCAGCTGGGAAGACTCAATCCCGTGCTGGATTTGATCCCTGTGAAACAGCTGCACCTAATCACATCCATTTGCAGGTAGCACAAGACAGCTGAGGTGTGTTAGGGCACGCCAGGGTTACTGCAGCACTGCTGGCTGCCTGCACAGGTGTTATTTTCATTCCTGCTGCCATGTTGGAGCAGAGGTTTAGGGAAAATTTGACACGTTTAGAAGAGTTTAAATCTTCCCCAGAAATGTGTTTGTAGTCTGTCAGCTCTAGGATAGCAGGGACAGGGGGTCAGCTGAGGCCCAGCAGAGCTGTTGGAGCAGGGGCAGGGCTGGTGGGGGAGTTCAGGAGTTTCCTGGTGCTGGGATCAGGAGCAGCTCCACTGGCACAGGAGAGGATTTGCATCGCCCTTGGGGAGCATCTGCAGCACCTCCTGCTCACATCCTTCTCCAGGAGAGGACAGCTCCAGGTCCCTCTTCTGGTCCAGCCCAGGTAAGTGCTGAACAAGAACTGGGAAGTTGGACTTGTTTTGGGACAGACAGCAAGGTGCACGTCCCAGGCAGTGGCTCACGTGCTCCTGTCCCCTCCTCCTGCAGCAGATTCAGCTCCTGTCCTTCACCAGCCACCACTATTGACTCACATGTTTATCCCCCAGCCTGGAGCAATGGAAACCATGGCTGTGACCATCAGTGAATACAGCAAAGTTAGTCACTTTTATTTAAAAGAAATAACATATTACAAATAAGTGTGCAAAACAATTCCTGTGGTTAAATACGCATAAAAGCAACATGCAACCTTGACATCAACATGGTAAGTTAGTCCTTAGTAGGTTACATGACACTAAAAGGGACTTGTCAAAGTTAGAGTCTGCAACTGAAGTCAGAGTGTCAGGGCTGAAGCATCTGTGAAATTAGCTTTGAGAAGAGCAAGACCTCCCTGCCCCAGGGTTTAGTGCCACAGATGCTAAACTTGGGGCTATCTCAGGTTCTGGTTAGGAGCTTGTGCCTTAGGTCAGCAGGAAATAGGGTAACAATTTTTGGGGAAGAGTGTACAAGTCAGTGGGTTCAGTCTAACCTACCTGTCCCTGGGCCAGCAGCAATAGTATGCGACAGCTCAAAGGGAAACAAAAAGACAAGTTTGCAAGTTTAAAGCCATTGCAGACATGGAACTTCCTGCCACCTTGTTCAGTTCTTGTGCTGGCCATGGCCTCTCCAGCCTCCCAGCTGCAGCAGTTTGGCAGCAGTGTCACAGCTGTCACACCAGTACCGACTGTTGGATCATGGAAGGAATCAGCTCTACAACGCCAGGAGCCCTGGGTGCCCCCACAGGAGAGGGGAGCTGGGGCAGCCCTTGCCCAAAGGTGCCTCCAGACGCTTCACAGAGCACCTTGGACAAGCAATGCTGACCCCTCACCTGAACAGCACTGGCAGGGCCACACCACCACCCAGCCCTGGGCACCAGGTCAGAGGACAAGCAGGATTTGATCTACAGGTGTCCCTTGCTCCATACTTGTCTGTCACCTTCTCTGTTCCCTCAGCTGGGCCAGGGGAGGGAGGAGCATGACCCAGTGTTCCCCTCTCCCAGCCATGCAGTGGAAGTAAAGCAAAGCCTAAAATCTTCTGGTTTCACATCCCTTTTCCTAAAGCCAGCTGAAGGTGTGGACAGCCCCTGCAGAGCTCTCCCTGTGGCAGGCACTCTTGTTGGAGCTGCAGTCATGTCACAGTTTAGACTAAAGAGAAACCCAATAGGCACAAGCTTGTCGAAAGCCACATCTTGAAAACTTGAGTTGGTGACAGTAACCCAAAGAGATTTTAATGATGAATACTTGCAGAAATGAGAACAAACAAATGTAGTCCACTACTTCAGAGCTGCTTGTGATCATGTTGAGCCAGGCTTCTCCATGAGCTGTGCTGAACTTCTGGCTCAGTGCTGGACACTCAGATCTGTCCCTCAAAGGCCGGGGTGGCCGAGGCAGTGCTTTGGGCCGGGCACTCCCCTCCCTCAGTCAGAGCTTGTCGTCTGTCATTTCTAGGAACTGAGCGTACACATCCCTTGAGCATTCCCCTTTTTGGTTGAATAAGAACTTGTAGTAGCTGCCATCTGCACATATTGCTGCAACACAAACAGGCAGGGTCAGGGGGCTGTGCCAGGGTGCTTTCCTTTCCTCCGGCATCAGCTGCCCTTCAGAGACTCACAGAGGTGTTCTAGAGGGACCCAAGGGCCACCAGCCCTGCCAGCCTCATGCTGTGCCAGCCCTGTGCTGTGCCAGCCCCGTGCCTCCTTCCCTGGGCAGTGGGAGCAGCCAGAGCTCTTGGATGACAGGGACACTCAGCCCTGTCTCAGCAGCATTCCCTCCCTCCAAGCCAGACCCTGGGGGTGCCTCCATCACTCACCTATGACAGCATTTGGCTCTGTTCCAAAGGCACAAATGCACGGAGAGCCTGAGGGAACCTGGAATTTGGAAAAACTCCATTTGGAACTGAAGTATTTGGGGAGAAAGGTGGCAGAGGCCAAACTGAAAGAGAAAACAAAAAGACATTAACAGGTTGGTAAGGTGGATTGGGGTGGATTCAGAGCTGCTGGAGTGATTAAACAAGATGCAGGTTTCACTTGATTTTTTTACTGAATCAGATAACCTGAGTAATTTCCCTGCACAAGGAGGGAGACACTACAGCTACCTTGCTGGCTCTAAGTGACTGCAAAAACTGCCAGAAGCATTGATTTTTAGTAGAGGCAGGATTCCACAACGTCTGTTCATCCTAAGGTCCACTAAAACCTACCCTGAGCCTCTATTGAAATGCTACAGCCCTGCAAAGAACAGCAGGAACTTGGCAATTACCAGAGATTACTGCATCTGCAGCTTCACACCAGCCCAGCTGATAAATTTTTCCACCTTCAGCAGTGTAGAGATTTTGTTACTGAGTGACATGGCCAATGTTTTAAAAGCAATTCAAAGCTCAAGGACCCCCCAGGGTTTCAGAACAGCTCCATCCCTACCTTGACTGCTTATTTCTTTTGGGGTCTTCTGCAGCAAAAATGTGGACTGTGCCATGGTCACTGGAGACGCAGATGAGGGAAGCATCCTGGTTGAAGTTAATACTGCAGAGAACAGACACACAGACAGCTGCAGGATTTCTGCTGGGACAGACCCACAGCCCTGGCATGGACAGTTCTGCTGTGCCAGCCTGGCAGCTGGGGTGGTAACAGGGCTCAGGAGGAGCAGGGGCTGCCCCGAGCCAGGGCTGCTTTGGGATGAGCAGCTCCAGAACAGGGCCTGCAGTGGCAGCAGCCCTGACATGGACACTGCTGGAAGGAAATGCACCAGCTCTGCTCTGAGGGGTGCGCAGAAGGTGCAGCTGCTGCCCCACAGTGGGGCTCAGCACAGGAATGGGAGTTTTCCTAGGGAATGGGCAGAGGGTCAGTCACACCTGGGCCCTGGGTGCTCCCCTGCACAGCAGCATGTGGGGAGCTCACCCCAGTCCCCCTGAGCAGTGTTCCAGTGCCTCAGGGCACTCCCTGGCTGTCAGTGGGAAGTTCAGCATCCCCCAGTTCCCACCTGGGCTGAGCAGAGTCATGGCCTGGCACCAGCCCCAGCTCTGTCCCTGGTCCTGCAGCCTGTGCAGGCCTCACAGAGCCCCCAGCTCCTGCTCCCTCCTCCCAGCAGTGAGCCCAGAGGGAGGTGCAGAGGCAGCCAGGGTACCAGAGCACAGCCAGACCCACAGATGGCACAGGAGCAGCTGAACGTACCAGTATATGTTGGCTGCTTGTGATCCTCGACGTAGCTCCTGGATTAAATGCCCTGATGAAGTATCAAATATTCTTATGAGGGTCCCCTTGGAAAGGAATCAAGCATTGTGTTAGGAAAGGCACAAGACTGTCTTTACATCTGCAAATGCATCCTAAAATTTTGTCTGACCAGCATGCCCCTCCACCCACTGCTGGGGTTTTCTTCTTGGTAGATTTGCAAACCTCCCTTAATTTTGGGGAAGAGCCCTAGTTTCCCCACACAGCACCACCACCACAATGTTATAAAGCCTTAGGGTACAATCTTGTCACTTAGTGACTCAGGAAGTCTCTTTTAGCTCAGTTCTAAGGCACTGCTGCAGCCCTGGCCCTGATTTGCAGACCCTGGCTGGTGCAGAGTGTGCCCAGGATCTGTGGGTCCCTTCTGCCATGCTCCCTCAGTACCACTGCATTTTTCATTGCTGCTGTGCAATTCTTTCCCTTTAAGTATAATCAAGCTGTGGCTGGTCTTGTCTTAAAACTGCTTCAGCTGCCACAGCTCAGAAGAATCAGTTACCACACACTCTTGATCTGTATTGATCCAAATCTGAGCACCACCCAGTCAGGTACAGAACACTGCAGTGGGAAACTCCTTCAGCTGCAGTCACCCAGCCTGAGAGCAGAGCTGCAGAACGAGCCAGGGTGTCTCAAATCAATAAATCAATAAATCAATAAATCAGTGCTGCTTTCCTCTGATGAAGACCGGGCTGTGCATCACCACCTGCAGCTCCTGTGACACACCTGGTTAACAGAGGCAGCTCTGCAGTCACACACCAGGAAATAACCACCCAGCAGAGAAAGACTTGGTAAACATAGCTTAGTTTTGATTTAAGAGACAGGCTTGAGATGTTTGCTGACTGGGCTCAGACTCCTAGTTCAGTTGGAAAATAAAAGCTGCTTGAACTTCTTCTCTATGCAAAACAAGGAATGTTTAATACAAACGCAGCAGATAATGGCTCTATTTAGCAATGGAGTTGGCAGCTTTTAGAACTCTGTTTAGAAGACATGCAATCATTAAGCTCGAGAGAGACTTGGGATACATTTTCTTTTTTTAAACAGTTTGAATGACAGGCTGGGCAGTAGAAACAATGTGAAACAGAGACTCCTTGGATTAATTTGGCTTGTCCTTAAGAAACTGATTTCAGCTGAATGGAAGAAGGCAGCAAAAGCTGTGCTCAGGGAGATGGGTCCATCTGCCTGACATTCCCTGGGGAGACAAATGTCCTGGCAGCTCTCTCTGTGGTTCCCAGGGAGAGGCAGCTCTCTGTGCCTCAGCCCAGCCCAGGGGGCCTGCACTGCACCCTAACTTCATGTTCTTGTCAGTGTCCTGTCTCCTCAGCCCCACGGAACACGTGGCCCTTTCTGTGTGAGGGGCAGCCCACCCTGTCCTGCTCTGTAACAGGGGCTAAGCCAGAGCAGAACAGAGCCTGCCTGTACAACTGAACTTGAATATTTACAAGTATTTCTTTAGCCACTGGGTCTGGAGTGAATTTAAGCAGAAAATAATAAAGGTGAAGAATGCAAATAAGCTCTCCCCCCAACCTGCTTAAAAAAAATAACAGTACCTCTTGAAGAACACATCAAAGACATGAACTACTCGGGCTAAGTTGTGTTCAGATGTCACTGAAGAATCACTGCTACAGCCAGCTAAAACAAATACTACCTCAGGCACAGCCCTTGGCTGCTGGCTGTTGGGGCATCCCAGAGGAGCAGGGAACATAGGAAGGACTGAGAGTGCTCAGTTCAGTGGCAGATTTTCCCAGCAGGTATTTCTCTGTCTTTCCTCCAAAGGATGTGACTTGCTATTTTATCTCACTATACTAGAACACACAGGAAGTCAGAGGCAGGGGACATCATTCTTACTTTTTCTGATGCTGTTGCAATTCTTGTTCCCTGCAGGTTTAAAGCAATACAGCTCAAGACTCCTTCATGAGCTGGGATGTCCACAGGAGGCTTCTCCGTGTTAGCCAGATCCACGATCTGCACGTGCCCAGTGTGTGTTCCAGGAAATGCAAGAAGAGAGTTATTACTATTTGGACAAAGGACACAGAGACCTGAAAGACAAAACAAAAACAAACAATTGGATCATTTCCATATCCTAATCAACTTTTCAAATGTAACTTTCTAAAATATAATTCTGAGTAAATCAGAATCTCATTTTAATGGCTAGTGCCATGACATTAATTGCTAATCCCAAAACATCACCCGTCCATGAGTGCAGAGCACAGTTAAGCAGAGGAGTAGCAAAATTTAAACTTGCTCTCATCACTTTATTTCAATGTAATCCAGCTGTGGTTATCCAGAATCTGGGTGGTTTTGCAGATCAGCCCAGTCAGTCCATTACATCACAGCTATTTTAAGAAGAAGTTAAAAGGTCTCCTTAGCAGCTCAGAAAGGGTAAGAGTTTATCAGGGATGACATCTGAGCTTCTGCTCCATCAGTAAAACTATTATTAATTTGTGTTTGAGCTTGGTTCTTACAGCACTGGCACCTTTTTCTTTGTGATGTTTTGTGGCCCATTTAAGGTAAATCACACCAATCCCAGGTGTTCTGTGGGTGCCAAGGGAATTCCTGAAACTTCAGTGCAAGAAAAAACCTCCTCCTCCTGCACGCCCTGCCTGTCAGTCAGCCAGGCTGCTGGAGCTGCATCCAGGCTGGGACTCCATGGCAGCAATTCCATGTTTGCTGCAGGAGGGCAGGAAAACCCTCAGAGATGGGGATTCCAATCCTGCACAATGTGGTGGAGAAAACACCTCCTGACATCTGAGCTGGTCCTCTGCACCAACCAAGCCCTGCCTGCACCCTTTGTTCCACCTGCAGCACTATCAAGAAGTGTTTGCTCCACCTTTCCTGACACTCCTCCAAGCCCCTGCCAGCCCTGCAGTCCTTCAGCAGCTCCTTCTCCTCCTGCTGCCATCACTGAGCGAGCCCAAACCCCTTCCTGGGCTCAAAAACAGCCACAGCCAGGCCTTGCTATTTGAAAAGAACAGCATCAGTTTGCTCATTGGGCTCTTTTTAACAGGAGAGAAGAGTTTGCTCAACACCTCCAGCTCTATTAGGAAAGAGAAATGATGCACTTTGCTGGAATTTGTGTTTATAATTAACCTTCCAGTAAAAATACAGGTTCTTTACAGAAGAAAGCTCTTCAGAAATCACATCTATAACATGAGCACAGGAAACAGCTTTTCTGGGCCAAGTATTTATGAATTCTAATAACCATTCTATAAACACAAAAGCATCTCCAAAGGACACGACTGCAGTGCAGTAAGTGTTTAATGGCTTCTAAAGAACTGACTGAGGCAGCTGAAGATAGATGGCATGTCAGGAACACAATAAACTTGCTTCCATTCCCCAGCCCACAATTACAACTAACCTTTAGGGTTGTAGCAGGTTTCAAAGACGTGCAGCTGGTGGGGATTGTGTGTGAAGGTGAAAACTTTAATCATTGAGTCCAAGACAACCACAATTCTGAAACAGAGCAGAAGTTCCCGTGACTAGGGTGGATAAAACAGGGACACAAACATTCACTCAGACCTGCAAAAACTCATTTAACAGCCACATTCTCCTGCCCTCCCCCACAAGAGACTCCCAGCCTTGCAGCAGCCACGCAATGATAAGCCTGCAAAGCACTTTTATCCAGCCCCTCCACCCACGCATCCACAGACTCCAGCTGTTCACAGCTGCTCTTGCTCCAGGGATCTGCTGGAATTTTCTTCACTCCCCTCCATACCTAGAAAACCAGCAGGAGCCACAGGAGAATATTTCCCTACATTAGGGGACCAGGAAGTCTCATAGGTTTTTCACCAAGGCTTCACATAGCAGTATACTTAAACTGTGGCATGTTTACACCTGGCCCCAAAGGCTGGTTCACCTGCTGGTGTCACAGCAGCATCTTTTTCTTTGTACAAGTACCTGGAAATGAGTGGGAGCACAGAGCCAAGCTGGACCCCTCTGCTGTACCCACCTGTCTCTTCGCAGCTTCACTGCTTTGACTTCTGTGGAAAACTCTATCTCAATGACAGTCTTCTTCTTCAGGTCATCCCAGATCATGACTACAACAGTGCAGAGATTGCATTAGACCATCAAGGCATATTCAAACATCCACAGCTCCCTTACAACAACTTGCAGCTCCCCACAGTCTGATCAAGAAGTTCACCCAATGGTTAAGCAGCTGCAGACAGGCATCCTGCTAACCAAAGGCATTGAGGCACCCCCTCACTCACACTATAACTTGTGCAGTCAGGAGCTCATCAACTCCTGACAAAAAACACCTATCATTCCAAAGAAAAACAGCTTTTTTTTGTTTGCTCTGAGGATTATGGAAGAACTAATGCAGCAGTTGAATAGAGTAGTAAATTCTCCTGCAAAGCTTGCCAGGCAGGGAGTTTCCTGCTCCTTGCAGAGCTCACTGTGAGAAGGGCAGCAGGCCTTGGAGAGCAGTCCCTGCAGGTAGCAGCCTGTTAGCACTGCACCAGCAGTGATGCAACTCACTGCACCACGGTGACTGAAACCTGCAGCAGCATCCCCTTCACCTGACCTCCAGAACACCAGCTCAGGGCCCTGCTGTGGGAGCTCTCTGGCCTTTGCAGGGTGCACCCCTCAAGCTCACCTTTGTTGGGGGGGTACTTCGGCTTTTTTCCTCCACCTACTAGTGCTAAATAGTTGCAACGAAACAACATTTCCACATGGCCGACACCACCTTCTAGAAACTCTGCAAGACAAATATTTCATTTGAAAGTGTCAGAACTGGTTAAATTGCCATCTAATTTTTACCACTGTTACAAGAAAAGCTTGTGGTATCCAGGACATTTCTCAGGCCCCTGAGAGGAAGAGCATCTTCCTACCCTGGCTGCCCTTAAAAACCAGAGAACGTGGATTCCTTGAAAGTTCTTCATACTGGAGCAGTAAAGCCCTGGATTTCATACAAGCCCTTGTGGTTTCTTCAACAGCACTTCTGAGCGCTGTGTTTCCTTCCTGAACAGTTGTACTTGAACACTACCCCCTTCTGCACCAGATCCTCCTCCTGCTTCCATTAAAGCATTAAAGCAGGACAGCACATTCTGCGATGAAGAGGTGTTATCACTGTGACAAAAAGCTCTGCAGTATTTACAAGGGATAACCTGAAACAGTTGAAGAATGTGTAATGTGTTCTGAATCTGTGTTAGAGAACTGAGTCATTGCCTGGATGGGAATTTCTTGGAACTCCTGGATGCAAGACAGACAAGCTGGGGAGCAGCAAGATTTGGTTTCATGCTGGGTTACAGAGAAAATCAAATGGACAAGCTCCAGCTGGGAGTGTCTTGGGCAGGTTTAAACCCACAGGAACAATGAACAGGATCTCTGTGTGCCTACACAGCCAGTTCAGTGAGAGCTCTCAGGATCCACAGGGAAAAGGCAATCTGACTCATAAGGAACTTTTCACCACAGGAGTCCTGGAAGCATCTCCATCCAGAGCTACTGGCAGGGAGAGTTTTCACAAGGAACTCTACAGGATTTCAGGCTAATCCTGACTCTTTGAGCACACTGTCACAAGAGACAGTCCCAAGGCATGTTGCTTATGGAAGAATTTACTGTTAAGAGCAGAAAACAGTTTGTCAGCTTTGGCCATGTGAACAGTGACTAAAATCCTTACAGTGGTAGCAAGTGAAAATGTGCCTGATTTTGTAGGAATTGCTAGATTAAATACATTTTTCCTCTTATTAAATCCCTTTTCTCACCATAGGCTGAAAGTGCTGGCAAACCTGTTCAGCAGCTCACTTCCTACATTTAGGATTAGAATGACGGCTCAGTTTCAGTTTCCCATATTTTGACTCAGTTTTGTTTGCTTTCTGATAAAAAGCTCCACTGTTAACACAGCTCATCTACTGACTTCTGTTAAGATGCAGGAGCAGCTTTACCACATTAAGATCCTCCCAATTTTTTAAAGCATCCATAGAAGGGAAGATTTAGAGCATTAGAGGTCTGACCTCTCAGTGCTCTTGCAGACAATACTCTTGAGTATGAGAAACGTTACATTGAGATCTCCAGGAAAAAGCCTGGATGGAGTCTCACTGCCACACTGGATCATCCAGATCAGCACACAAGAACAGAACAACTGATGGCTGCAGGGAGCCACTCCTCCTGCTCATAAACACCCAGGAAATGCCTCTCCTACTCAGGCTACAAACATTAGCAACAGCAAACACAACTCTGCCAGAAGCTGAGACAAATTCCTCATCAGCCAACTGTGCAAATTAACAGCACAGAGACTTTTGACCGAGCAGTGGCACGAGTGAGAGTCCCTGTGGGAGCAGCAGGAGCTGCCTGTCCTGAGGCTTTATGCAAAGCCTTCCAGGGATGGAAAAGTGAAAGCTGAGCAAGAATCAGTCAGGAAAAAGTGAGAAGGCTGAGCTCCAAACAGAGCAGCATGGTGTAATAAGTGAGTGTTTTACCTTGTTTCTCTTTTTCTTTGAGTGGATCTGCATTATAAACTCGGAATCCATTTTCCATTCCACATGCAAAGCATCCTGTGGTAAAAAGCACATATATATACACATATATAGTAATTGCCAGGTACATTCAAGAAGGAAGCAAGAGCCAGAGGGTTAGGAAAGCATTGTTCAACGACTGCATGGTTACACTTGAGCTGAAGAGCACTCACAGGCTCTGTTAGTGATGGCAAGGGAAAATCTTCCAGAGAAATTGTCCTCTATGCTGGCCTGGTGGAAATGTCTTGGTATTGGTAATAGGCAGGTAAGAAAACAACAGAAGGAAAGGAAACCAAATCCTAACCCACCTGGATGCTGTGCCATGCACTAGAGTGCAGGAAACCAGCATCTTAATGTTTATGGAGTGAGCTCCCTCCTTTCTTAATAGATCCAAATTCACCTCAGGATTATGACTCTGCTGTGGATGTTTCCAGAGCACAGTGCTCATCAAACAGCTTTTCCAACTGTGCTAACAAGAGCTGACTGCTGTACCATGCCAGTAACTATATGCCAATAGCTGAATTCTAACCCAGGACACAAGCAGAAGGCAGATTAAAACTCTCTGGAAAATAATTGTAGTTACTTTTTCATACAGAAGTCTGCATGTGCTTCTTTAGTGGAATCCATTAAGCTGCCAGTCCCTTGTCCTGCTCCTTGCCCTGCTAACAGGTGACCACAGGCACTGGTACAAAGCAATGCCACTGTGAAATCAGAGCAATGCCAAGTCACCAAGAAGCTGCTGTCACTGGCAGCAGCCTGATGGCAAGTTGGCTGCTCACAGTTTGTGTGTACTGTACCAAAAATCCAGTTAAAGGTCTCTGAGGTACTGGAACATAAGTTCCAGTTACTCTGGTTCTATTCTTATGTACTGCAATGATTTGAACCCCTCAAATAAAAGCTGAGGAGCTCTGTCTAAACACAGCCCTTCCCCAAACTTGATACTCCAACAATCACAGGGTGTGTGGGGGAAGAAAACAAAACACAAAAACCTATGCCCTTAACCCGAAAACCTCCCAGGTACAACTTCACCCTGTCCAAGATACTGTAATAAATTAAGTGCACAAAGTTCTTGTTTACATAGATAAACACACACACAAGGCAGATAATGTGAATGTAATAATTTTAGCAGGCTTAGCAACCATATTGCAATAGGCTTTGATATGAACCCTGCTGACTTTCTCTCCTCCCCCCTCAGCATTGATTTGCTCTGGCTGTAAGAGCTGCAGTGATCTCCCAGCCCTGGGATGGCCAGGGAGCAAACTGCACTGCAAACCTTCCCCTCTCCATGGAGCACTGCTGTGCAGGAGAGAACACTGCAAACCTTCCCCTCTCCATAGAGCACTGCTGTACAGGGGCAAACTGCACTGCAAACCTTCCCCTCTCCATGGAGCACTGCTGTACAGGAGAGAACTGCACTGCAAACCTTCCCCTCTCCATAGAGCACTGCTGTACAGGAGAACTGCACTGCAAACCTTCCCTCTCCATGGAGCACTGCTGTACAGGGAGAACTGCACTGCAAACCTTCCCCTCTCCATGGAGCACTGCTGTACAGGGAGAACTGCACTGCAAACCTTCCCCTCTCCATGGAGCACTGCTGTACAGGGAGAACTGCACTGCAAACCTTCCCCTCTCCATGGAGCACTGCTGTACAGGGAGAACTGCACTGCAAACCTTCCCCTCTCCATAGAGCACTGCTGTACAGGGAGAACTGCACTGCAAACCTTCCCCTCTCCATAGAGCACTGCTGTACAGGACAGAACTGCACTGCAAACCTTCCCCTCTCCATGGAGCACTGCTGTACAGGGAGAACTGCACTGCAAACCTTCCCCTCTCCATGGAGCACTGCTGTACAGGACAGAACTGCACTGCAAACCTTCCCCTCTCCATAGAGCACTGCTGTACAGGGAGAACTGCACTGCAAACCTTCCCCTCTCCATAGAGCACTGCTGTACAGGGGCAAACTGCACTGCAAACCTTCCCCTCTGCATAGAGCACTGCTGCAAACCTTCCCTCTCAGGAGAGCACTGCTGTGCAGGGAGAACTGCACTGCAAACCTTCCCCTCTCCATGGAGCACTGCTGTACAGGGGCAAACTGCACTGCAAACCTTCCCCTCTCCATAGAGCACTGCTGTACAGGAGAGAACTGCACTGCAAACCTTCCCCTCTCCATGGAGCACTGCTGTACAGGAGAACTGCACTGCAAACCTTCCCCTCTCCATGGAGCACTGCTGTACAGGGAGAACTGCACTGCAAACCTTCCCCTCTCCATGGAGCACTGCTGTACAGGAGAGAACTGCACTGCAAACCTTCCCCTCTCCATGGAGCACTGCTGTACAGGAGAGAACTGATCTGTTCCTCACAGCTGATCCCTGTAATTATTTTCCAGCCACAGTTTTCTACTCCTATCCTGTATTTCCAGGAAAGTCAAAGGGAGGGGATGCTGAAGCTGCTCCCAGTAAGGAAGTGCTGTAAGGTTTGAGTTGTGCTGATCTCAGAAGCTCCCAACAACCCAAATGCAGCATTCCTGACGCAATCAAACACACATTTTACACTTCCTGCAGCACCACTACAGCTTTCCGCAGGACCAACCTCATGAGTAAGACGTGGGCTGCTTTAATGCCTTGGGAATATCCACATTTTTAACTGAAGACAGCACAGCAGAACGTGGGGATGTGAGTAACAGTGAAATTCCCCATGTGGTTGATCACTACCCACAGAGATTTGAAGCTCTCAGGCACAGCAACCCCTGAGTCAAACAAGAGCAGAAAACCCTACAGGAAGATTCCTGTTCCTGCTTCAATTACAGGACCAGCTTTGAAGCTTGGTGATTCCCAGGAGACTGATTTCTGTTCCACTGGAATCACAAATTTGATGGCTACAGCTTCCATGTGAGAGCTGGAAGGGGCTGACAGGGAGGGGACACTTCCTTAGGTTCACTTCCTTCCACAAGAAGTGCACCTCTCTTTTCAAGAAGGGACAGATGAGCTGAAAAGCCACTGACAAAAGATAACTCAGACACTTTTTTTAAAAAATGTAATGATTACAGAGTCATTGCCTTGACCCCTAGTTGTGCTTGCTCCTACAGTAAAAGAGCTTTTTGCCACCAGTGCCAGTGAGAGCAGAGCGAGCTTTGCTCCTCCAAATCTGCAGAAAAAGGCAGGGTTAAATGAATGACCAGCCTTTAGAAGATGGCCCCAGGCTGAAGGGGACACGTTGGCACAGAGAAACCTGCAGGCTCTGGGGTGTGAGGTCCCACAGGGGCAGCAGTGGAGCACAGGGCAGTGACAATGTCCAGCACAGTTTGTGCCATGGTGGTTCTCCTTGGCACCATAAATGCTGTGTAAAGCACAGACCCTACCAACACTGTGGGGTCCCACAAAGCATTCCAGCCCACTGGAGAAGAGTAAATACACAAGTCAAGGGTTTCCACACCAAAACAAACCCACACCTCAGTTTTCAAAGCAGCTTTAGGCTGCAACAGTGACAAAAGAGAAATTTGTCAGCAATTTACAGGTATGGCCATTTATTATCATGTTTTGTCTCTTCATTTCTGAAAAGCACTTCAGTGTCCTTCTCAAAGCATCAGGAAAGGATCTGAAATCAGGAGCTCACAGTCTAAATAAGGAAGATAAAATCAGAATATTCTGACTTCAAACTACTGTCAACTTCCATTTCCTTCTGTTACATTGTTTCTTTTTAATTGAAAGCCTAAAAGTAGCAAAGGCATCTGATATAAAACCAGCATCACTCAAGTCAGAGTGAGGGAGGCCCACGGCAGAACAACCACAGCTGCTTTATCACTTGCCAGTCAGGGAGACTCAGCCCCAGAGAGATTTCTTTGATGGTTCCTCTGTTCTCCCACCCTTGTGGGATCGGCCAGTCTTAAATTACTAAGAAATGAGGTTATTGTGGCAGTACATGCAGACACCCACACTTGCGAGCTCCAGCACTCCAGTGACTCACGTTCTATTCCTGGCAAAGCAAGAAGGAAGCAGGGAGCTTTCCCTCCCCTCTGCTCTTCCTCAGGTGGCCAAACATCACCTGCCCTTCAGCACTTTACAGGAGCCCTAAACTCATAAAAGGTCACTGAGTTACTGCAGTGCAGCGTCATCGTTCTAACAGCAGCAGCTCCAGGAGCTGCCAAACAGAAGCCAGTTGTGTTTCCTCTTCATGTTTTTTGTCATCACTCAATTGCCTGGCCAGGTGAGGTGGATGGGACATGAATACTGCCAGCTCACAGACTGCCACGACAAATTCCTTAAGGTGCTTTGGATGTGATATCATTTGAAAAAGGGGATGTCTTGCATTTATTGCCATGGAATTAAGGGAGCCTTTGTAACAAACAAATTTGACACTAAAATGATGATCTAAAGGCATTTTGCAATAAAAGAGAAACTTTTCTTCTTACATAGCTCTACAGGCCAAGCACCAAATATCACTGCTCCATTACAGACTCTGCAGATGTGAAATTAAGCTCATGGTCAAAAATCTTTTTCCATCTCTGTTGGAGAGGCAAGATGAAAATAAGTGCAGAGCTGCTGAGAAACAAACTACTCTATTCTTTTCAAGTCTATGGGACAGGAGGAAGAGAGCTGCCAAGATGCTCTCACCTCATTACCTCCTTCATGTGCTATTGCCAAGATGTCATCAGAGACCTTTGACTAAAATCAACAGAATAATTCATGTTTACACATGACTTCAATGGCGTCAGCAACAGGTACATGAGCTGCAGTCTACAAGGACAGAGGCTGCCAGAGTGTCTTAAGCAAGAACATTATTTGTTAAGGGAAAAGGATGTTACAAAATGATGAGCTTCTACTCCTTATTCCACAAAAACGACACTTACTCATAAGACTGGTGGCTATTTTTGTCTTGCCAAAGCAGGATGAGGAACATGCACCCTGTTTCTGAAGCAGGCCTTCCCCTCTAACAAAGGGAAAAGATAAACCAAGGATGCACAGGGGCTGCTCTATCAGTGCTTGCCCGCCAGTGCGATTAGAAGTGTTAACCACGATTTTTAAACACAAACCAGGTAAAAAGAAAGAAGAAAGCAGTTACACCACTCATTTTGAATGTGGAGTATTTAGACTGAGGAAGACACGGCTGAACTGTGGGCAGCTCCCAAGGAAGCCCCTGAAGCCCAGGCTCCGAGAGCCTGCCGGAGCCACACAGGGTGAGCAGCCAAGCGCAGCAAGCCCCAGCAAGCCTGGGCTGGGCCTGGTCCTGCTCCTTCTCCGCTCTCCCACCCTCCCATTGAACTCTCCGAGGCGCTGGGCACAGACACGACCGCACAGCGCTGGAACAACGGGAGAGCCACCACAGCCTCCCCTGCCAGCGGCCTTCCCGGCTCCTTCCAGCACTGCAGCCGCCACCCCCCGGGCATCCCCAGGGCAGCAGCAGCCCCGGGCCGCGAGCGGGACCCCGCAGGGACGGCTCGGGAGCCGCGGCAGCCCCGGGCCCAGCCCGGCCCCGGCTCCGCACCGCCGCCCCTCCGCGGCACCACCCTGCTCCCCGGGCCCGCAGCCTCACCGTGGTCCTGGTTGAAGCCGGCGTAGAGCAGCCCGTTACCGTGCGGGTTGGCCGGGAGCAGGTTCATGGCTCCGGCTCGGCCCCTTCGCCCCCGCCCCTCACACCATGGCGGCGCCCGCCCGCCTCAGCCCCGCCGCGGGAGCCCGAACCGAGCCGGGCCGAGTTAAGCCCGCCCGAGTCGGGCCCAGTCCAGCGAGCCCGCCGGAGCCGAGCCGGACCGAGCCCGGCCGGGCCGAGCCGAGCCGAGCCGAACCCGCCCAAGCCGGGCTGAGCGGAGCCGAGTCCGGCCGAGTCCCGCCGGGCCGAGGCGGACAGGCCGGCGGCTGCTTCCGCCTGCCAGGCACCGCTGCCGAGCGCAGAGCCCATCCACCCGCCGGCGGGAGGAGCGCCGAGTAATCGAGCGCTGCGGGAATGGCGGCGGGAGCGCCGGGAATGGACCGGGACTGACCGGGGCTGACCGCCGGGAGTGACCGGGACTGACCGAAATTGATCCCCGGGAGTGACTGAGACGGACCGACCGGGACTGACCGCCGGGCCGGAGGGCAGGATGGGTGGCCCGGGCCCCTCCCAGCTCCGAAGGACTGTTTGGTAAAGGCTTTCACATCACTAGTGAAAACGCAGGAGTTGCGGTTGGATCGCGCTAAAATGGGGGTTTTCTGACTTGACAAAACCCCAAACCAAACCAACCCCCAAACCCTACCACCAACAGCACAGATGTGTCTTGAAAATGTGGAAGTTCTGGGGACCCAAGGCCTGAGCACCCTAACTGGACTTAAATAGTGAATTTACTGGGGGCAAGAGGATGGACCCGACAGGCTGGTGGGGCCCCTTCCCAGCCGGATTATTCCGTGCCTGTATGGTGAGCTGGAGCCCAGGCTGTGTGTGCCCACACCAGCAGCAGCTATTCCCCATCCCTCCTGCGCCTTCACCTTTTCCGTGCTCACTCCGCTGATGTCGCGGCTCGGATTTGTGAGCAGCTCTGCTGGGAGGTGACCGCAGCTTTTCGGTGCAGCCCCGGAGCTCTGCACGGACCAGCTGCTGTGGTATTCTTTGGGTGCTCATATATACATATGGAATAGAATAATCACATTGCATCTTTGTGAGATTTTGTTTCCTTCAGGCTGTCAAGAGACTGGGTATATGAAATGACAAACCCTTTGCTTTTTTTTTAAAGCTTCTCCTGCCCAACTAGGGCCCCAGGCTTTACTTGATCCATGTGGGATTGCTGCAGGAGCCAGGAGTGCTGCTCCAGCCTGTCCTTACCTTGTGTTCATCGTGGCTGGCAGGAGGAACAGAGACTCTGGCCTTGGGGACGGACACACACCCGCGGAAATGCTCCCTCCAGCCAGGCATTCCTCCTGCATATCACACAAAGGGACCGGGCTGCTCGTTGAGGAGGCCAAGGGTATAATTTGGAAGAAATGAACCAGCGTAGTCGTTGTGTGCATGGCACAGAGCCGCTCATGATACACCCGGACTGGGCGGGTTTCTATTAAAGTCTGGGTGTCTCCGATCCAGGTTTAACCCCGCAGAGCTGCAGGGAGCTGCAGTTTGAACACCCCGACAGCTCCATCGCAGCGTTTGCCGGAGCTCCCCCGGCACACTCAGCCCGGCGGGCGGAGCCTGCTCGTACCCGGGGACAGAGCCCACGGGAATTCCTTCCCCCGCACGGGGTCTGCGGGCTGGGCTTTCCCTGAGAGCAGACTCCTTCTGATGGCACTTTTCTTTAAACTCGTGCACTGACTGCTCCAGGCCCGGCACTACTCTGGCACTTTCCTGGCCGGAATTTTTACACTCCCTGTGCTGATCCAGGAGGAACATCACAGACTCTTGGTGATACCTCACAGCAGTGGGGATGCTGATAGGAAACTGGGATGAAACTGCACCAGTTACTGAGGAGGAGGAGTCACACAATCCCTTCACACATGAAAGACTTAGCTTGAGTTATTCTTCTACCTTTCAGGTAACAATTTTGTAGACAGATGTTGTATCAGAAGCCTTATATGACACTTAAAGGCTGAGTTCACATTCCTGGTATCTAATTCAGGTATATTGTTCTTCAAATTCTTCTAAAGGATGATAAAGCCAACCCTCCCCAGTTAAAGAAACCTTTTCTAAAGAATCTGAACAAATTATTTATTTTCCAGAAACACTCAATTTATTTATTTTTTAATAGTGTTCTTCAAGTCGTGTGTTTCTTTTACCACAGTGTCTGTGGCATTTTTGTCCTAGAACTTTCTCATAGAGTGGTATGAAATGAAATTTATTCCAAAAGGCAAGTATTTAACCCACAAATTAATTCCCCAAAGTATTAAAAAACATACAAAACCATTTATCAAATTAATTACATACACTAAAACTTGTTGTGCATGTGCATAATAATCATAGATCCATTTTTAGCTTAGTGAAGTTTATCTTTAAAAGTTACTGAGGGAACTTCACAAGGAATCCAAATGCACAATTGTAGCACTACAGAATTTATCACAGTATTGGTAGAATTTAACAATCATAAATGCATTGTTAAGTATATTTAATACATTTTATTGTATTGAACACATTTTAATTTTGTTTAATATATATTAATTGTGTTCAATGCATTTTAAGTACCTCTGCCTGAATATGCAGACCTATAACTCATTTTTATATTTTTAATAGTTTGTAAAAATACAGGATTTTCTTTTACTTTTATTAGTAATTCAGGATTTCACAGAATTAAGAGTTGAATCTAATGGTATTTATCCCCAGTATAAAACCACACAAAACAGTGAAACCAATGGTGTTGTGCACATCAAAAACTAAAATGCAGTATGAAAATCCAGCAGCAGAATGTCGTGTCCTTTCAGTGGCATTGGACGTGTCATTCATCCCTAAACAGCATTTCTGTGGTGAGCAAGCTCTAAAATAAGACTTCACGTTCTAATTTTTGTCAGTGTGGTACTTACATGGAATATGTGCTGCCATTAAACAGGAACCCGTGTGTTCGAGTCTGGAGGGCCACGGGGCGCTTGTGCGGAGAGGGGAACAGTGTCAGACTCCCGTCACACCGGGAACTGGCCCCTCACAGTGGAAACAGCCCCTCATAACACCGGGATCAGTCCCTCATAACACCGGGAACAGCATCCCCTCACACCGGGAGCGCCTGTTCCCATCGCGAACTGCCCCCCATCCCGGCGGGAACAGCATCTCCTTACAGCCGGAACAGCCGCCCCTCGCACGGGGAGCAGCCCCCGTAACACCGGGAACTCCTGTTCCCATAACAGCGGGAACAGCCCCCGCTACACCGGGGCCGCCCCTCACTGCAGGAGCGGCCTCCCCTCACACCGGGAGCAGCTCTCCATCACTGCAGGGACAAGCTCCCCTCACATCGGGAACAGCCTCCCCTCACACCGGGAGCAGCTCTCCATCACTGCAGGAACTGTTCCCTCACGCCTGGAAGAACCACCCTTCACACTGGGAACAGCTCCATCACTGCAGGAACAAGCTCCCCTCACACCGGGAACAGCCGCCCCTCACACCAGGCGCAGCCCTCCTCACACCGGGAGCAGCCCCCCTCACACCGGGAACAGCCCTTCATCACTGCAGGAACTGTTCCCTCACACCGGGAACAGCCTCCTCTCACACCGAGAGCAGCCGCCCCTCACTCTGGGAGCACCCGCCCCTCACACCGTGAGCAGCCGCCCCTCACACCGGGAACAGCCTCCTCTCACACCGGGAGCAGCCCCCCTCACACCGGGAGCAGCCTCCCCTCACACCGGGAACAGCTCCCCTCACACCGGGAGCAGCCTCCTCTCACACCGGGAACAGCCTCCCCTCACACCGGCCCCCTCACAGCGGGCCCCGGGGGTGCCGCTCAGCCGCGCTGTGCCCGCAGGTCCCGTCCCGCAGCCCGGCCGGGATTTCCCCGTCCCCACGGCACTGTCCCGCACCGCAGGAATTTCCGCAGGGATCCCCGCCTGGCTCATCCTCCTCCCCGCACCCACCCGGCCGATTAGCGGATTTAATCACATCCCTTTGGGCTGAAGCTTTGGATTTCACACCAAATGCCCTCGATACGGCGCCTGTGGCCGTTCCTGGGGCCGCCTTCAGCTTCCCTCTAGTGGATCGGCCTAAAACCGCTCTTCCGCAGGCGATCCCGAGCTTTAGAGCGGCTCCAAACTACAAATACCAGCAGCTCCAGCACAGCTGAGAGGCCCCAGGACCCACCTCTCCTAGAATTAATCTCTCCAGTTTATTGTAGCAAATATTTATAATGAATTTTATTTTTCATGTATAGCTATAAAAGCAAAGCATTTTGAAACATTCTCTCCGGCCGAGCTATTTTTTTAGCTGTGTTCTTTAAATTTTTTTCCTGTGGTGGGTGGCCCTTCCTACCTCATCGCAGAGTGACAGTGGCAGAAGGACCCAGACCTTTAATCCTGTTTCGCAGCAGGTTTAGCAGAGGAGCGGCTGCAGCAGCCTGGAAATGACCATGGAGAAGATCCTGAAGGCAGAGCTGAACACCAACCTCCTGAAGGCGCTGGGGAGCTCTGGGGGAGGATGCATCAGCCAAGGCCAAACGTATGAGACAGACAGAGGACGGGTATTTGTGAAAATCAACCACAAACCTCAGGTCAATGCCAGCAGATCTTATGATTGCATAGAGATAGCTCTATAATTGCATAGGGGTTGCTTTTTATTTTAAAAGCAGCTGATCGTTAATAATAGATAATTATTTCAGTTCTGAGTTTTCTTTTTAAAGCTGTGTCTATTTTATATCCGGAATTAATGTAGCAGGTTTGGTTAGTGTGAAATGCAGTGTAATGCAATGTGATAACCCTCAAGAGCAGGAATGAGCTGTAATTCTTGTAAAAAGGAGGCCAAGCACAAAGCTGTTACTGTGGTACCTGGAGTTTGGAAAAGCCCAGAGCTGGCTTTGCATTCACTGCATTCCTTTTCATGTTCCAGTTGGGAGGATTGATAATGGGAGGGCACAAACAGGGGCCAGTGCTAAAACTCAGTATTATCTTTAAAGCTACAGAAATTTCAAACATCCCCATTGCTTTTGGCATTTCTAAAAGTAAAACTCTTGCAGCTTCTCAAGCCAAACACTTGCCTTCTCTACTACTAAATGAATACTCAATTGCTTTTTCTAACATGACAGTGCATCAGAAATCTGCTTAATCCATATCAAAATCATCCTAAAGTGCTGTGAAGAATGGCACCTTTGCTCCAAAAATGCAGAGCACATGCTGAATATTGGTGGTGTCATCTCCATCCAATGGCCTGTGGGGAAAGAAGAACCAATTCAGGGGCTCAATGTTACCTCATTTAACAGTGGCCACATTATCCTCAGAGGTGCTGTTTCATCCAGGTAGTTTGGGGTCTTCATAAGCAGCTGGAAATGAGGGTGAAATGTGACATATCCTACAAATCTGTAATGAATTTAGGAAAAAAAAAAAAAAAAGTTAAGAGTCAGCTCTCTCCTTTTATCATGGGGAATTAACTCCTTGCCACTTTTGTCAAAAGTCTGTTTGTTTCCAAAGTACTCATTGTAGACATCCATAGTTTAGCCCAAGGATATTCTTATTCCTTGACAGGCTAGAAAAATGTTTGAAGGGGAAATGGCAAGTTTGGAAGCCATTCAGAAAACCAATATTGTGAGAGTGCCTCAGCCCATCAAAGTGATTGACCTGCCTGGAGGAGGAGCCATGTTTGCCATGGAGTACCTAAAGATGAAGCACCTCAACAAGTATGTCCATGCAGCTCTTTTTACTGTGTTTTGGGACACATTTTTTTAATGTCTTACAGTCAGCCAGGAAACTTCATGAGCAGAATTGCTTTATGCTCTGGGAGACAGAGCTTCTCTCTCTTGAGATCTGTGTTTCTCTGTGTACATATTTAAAAAAAAAATAAATATGTATTTATCTATACATGTGTGTACACACTCCTTGTCCATATTTTGCTTTTCCTGCACAAGAAATGGCTGTCACTGCTCATTTGTGTGCTGCTCCACGTGTGCTGAGATGCTGCTGCACTGAATTTAATCACAGCTGAATTTGATTCATCGTTCTCTCATAAGATTTTTCACTGGAGTTTCTTTTCCCAGCCCAACAGGTTTCTTTAACCTTACAGGCTGCTTTGGTCTTTGAAACTTCTGCTTCTCTCTGTAGAATCTTCCAGTATGATTTAAGCCATGATTAAGTTGAGATGACATGAATCTGCATTTCATCTGTCAGTCAACCTGAACATGGAATTCAGGAGTCATGTGCTGCTGAAAACAGATTTTCAGGAGCACTGCTGTGTTCCCGGACTCCATATGGGAGCAGTATCATTCCTATGGCTCTTCTGGCAGCTGCTTGTCCAACCCATCTATTTTATTTGGGACAATAATGACAATTCCACAGCCTCCACAAACAGTTTATTCTAATCCATCCCACTGTTCCTAGAAAGGATTTTCCAATGTCTAACCTTAGTCCGTCTGGTTGCAATTTTAAATCCGTTGTTTTCCCCCCATTCTGGGAATTGAGAAGAAATTAGTTTCCATCCTTGAAACTCCTGTTAAGATACCTGTGGAATATTTAACTGGTATTTAGTTGTCTAAAACTAAACCAGGCTGCCTAATGGCCTCCAGCATTAGGCAGCCTTGATTCAATCCCTGCCTATGGCTTCTTTTGAGACTTACCTTTCAACTGCTGTTCAGCTGATTTGGAAGAGTAAAGCCAACATGAGATACCATGTTCTGTTCTCTGCTGATAGTGGGGCTGTTAGGAGGAGCACACCATCCTCCTGCCTTTCTGCTCCTGTTTATACAACCTTGTGTTCTCTTTACCTTTCTTGCAAAAGCATTTAGTGTGTTTGTTGCATTATCTGTGTCTTCAGAGCTGTTTTCAAGTCATTTTTTCCCTGTTAGGTGCTTGTGAAATTGATTAAGGTTCTGTGTTTGCCAAGAATAGCCTTGGTCATATTTAATTGAGGATTTTTTCCCCTGTATAGTATTTGTTCACTTGTTTCAGTTTGATTTTGGTTTATTTTGTCCTACAGATACTCTTCAAAGCTGGGAGAGCAGATAGCAGAGCTTCATCTTCATAACCAGAAACTTGGAGAGAAGCTGAAGACTGAGGGAAGCACAATTGGTAAAGCAGTGATGTAATGTACTACACCAAAAATGAACCAATTCCTTTGGCTGTGGTGCAGCATTGCTTTCAACTTTCCTAAGTCAAACTGACAATTTGGACCCTTCTTCAGTGTCAGTGAAACATTTCAGCCTCATGCACTCTCGTAAAATGTTCTTGAGCTTATAGAAATCCCCTTTTTTGCTTGCTGTTGGTTTAGATAATTAACTGATTACAGAATATTGTCCCTTACTAAATGCAGAATTAAGCTCCCCTTTGAAGATGTTTGGGATGACATTTTTGAACCCAAATAAGTAGCAAAATATTTAAAAAATTGCTGCTCCTCAAAGTGAATTAAAGCATAAATGAAAAAAAAAATCACCTATATAAAGAATTATTTTGAGTTGGTACTATTAAAATCTGAAGTGCCAGTCTGTATCTATATTGTTCCCATGACTTCAGAGTGGGCTGGGTCTGACTCTTAGTGGTGGAAAAATTATAATCCATGATTTTTGAGTGAAGGCCAGATTGCTGCCAGGTCCCAAATAATCTGTGAATCAAACCCAAGCTACATTCAATGACATGTCCAAGTGCCAGAAGAGCAGACTGAACTCTGTATTTGGGCTCCTTTCCTGAATGTCCAACTCCTTCATCCAAAGAAAACTCACTGACCATGGCTGACTATACCTCCATTTCCAGCATCTTCAAGTCCAAAAGATTTTTTCCCAGCTTTAGAAAGGGTTGTGACCATGAAATAAGTGTAACTTATTACTTAAAGTTATTTTGCCTGCCTTAAGTTCTGTGTTTGCAAACTTTACCATGTAAATATCTCAAGTCCCCTAATATTTATTTTGCTCTGTAGGAAAAGGAGCTGGTCACTCCGAGGCCCAGTTTGTGGATAAGTTTGGATTCCACACAGCCACTTGCTGTGGTTATATCCCACAGGTATGGTCTGTTCCACAGCTGTGAAAGCCAACAGGCTCTTGGGGAGGTCTGGAAACTCCTCACACCTGAGCTTGCTCCATTTGTCTGCAGCTTTCTGACCACAGCTTTGCTTTCCCTGTTCCATCCCTGTTCCCTGGTACTGTCTGTGGCCAGCAGGCACAGTGGGTTGAGTGGGAATTTGCAATGAAGTGGTGGTTCTTTAGCTTAGTGATATTTTAAAAAATCAGTGTCCCTTCATATCTTGGTTTTATTAACCCCTACTATATGGATCTTGGAGAGCCTCATTATGTAACAGCTCATGAGACATTGGAAAGGGCTCTTAGAGACAAAAGGGCTCTTGGAGATAATTTCACCATTTTCTGGCTCTGCACATCTCAGGATTTCATTCTACAACAACCAAATGAACCTTCAGTATCTCAAACTCTTTGCTAAGTACAGCTTTTCATCAAATTAAAATGTGTTACCCAGTAAAAATGAATGAATACTTCTACATTTCCAGAAAAGATTTGAAACAGGACATTGAACAACTGAAATGATCTCACTAGAAACTCTCCCTCTAAAATACATTTAAAAAATGAGAATGAATGAAAATAGCCAGAATCTCAATTTATATTAAAGAAAGCCCTACCAAAGTGTGGTGATGAGCAGCACTCCCAAAACAAAACATCTGATGTTGCTGTGCATTGGTCACAGTGACATTGTCCAGGCCGTTGTGTCAGCACTGAATGTTTTAACTGGATCTCTTATTAACACTGAATGAATGTGTGTTAAAATAATTGTGTGGGACCAACCTGTGCTGTATTTTCCAGGTGAATGAGTGGCAGAGTGACTGGCCATCCTTCTTCATCCGTCACCGACTCCAGGCTCAGCTGGATTTGATTGAAAAGGATTATGGAGACAGAGAAGCCAGAGAACTCTGGTCACAGCTAAAAGTATGAACCATGTTTTAAATGTGTTTTCTAGAATTTCAGAGAATGTGTATCAGTGGGATTGTAAAAGTGTTTTATAAGGGATTTACCCAGCTTGGAATGAAGAGCAGGGTCTGGATGAGCTTCACAGTGGGTCCAGCAACACTGTCAGCTGAACAGAGTTCCTGTTATTCTTTCAATTTTATAGATAGTGGGATAAAACCCCTGTAATTCAGCATTAACATTTATTTTTGAGAATACAGCTAGTAATAGTAATGATATGGTAAATCCTAAGAGCTTGGTGTTATGAAGTGGATGAAATTGTGCTGCCTGGACAGATTTGTATTTTACCTGGCTCAGGCAGAGGCTGGTTCAGGCCATGTTCCATGCAGCACTCAGGGAACACCAGGGGTGATCCCCCTCTCTTTTGTTCATTGGTCCAGATGCTTACTGCTGTCCTTTTTGCCATTGAAACTTTATAGTTTAAATGAATTTATTTTTTATTTCTCATGACAGCCAACAGTATGCATGTCTAGAAACAATACATCAGTACCAGGTGTTGATACCAGACTGTGAATTAAATGCTTTGCTGAGCTTGGTCAAGAAGAATCCAGAACATTTATCACTGGCTTGTTCTTGTTGCCATCAATGTCCCTGCAACTCCATGAGGGCTGAACACAGGCAGCATTTGGCCACCTCAGGCTCTAACATGCTATAGTACTTTATTTTATTTATTATTTTCTTCAAAACTCTTTAATTGTTAATGTCTTTTTATGCTTTTTCAGCCAAAGATTCCTGAAATGTTCTGTGATGTGGAAATTGTTCCTGCTCTCCTGCACGGGGACCTGTGGGCAGGGAATGTGGCTGAGGATGACTCTGGGCCGATTATATTTGACCCTGCCTGCTTCTATGGCCACTCAGAATTTGAGCTGGCCATTGCTGGGATGTTTGGGGGGTTCAGCAGCTCTTTTTTCTCTGCCTATCACAGTAAAATCCCCAAAGCCCCAGGGTTTGAGAAACGGAACAAGTTGTATCAGCTCTTTAATTACATCAACCACTGGAACCATTTTGGGACAGGGTACAGGGGCTCTACCCTGAACATGATGAGGAAACTTCTGAAGTAACCAGGTAATTTGAGAAATTCTGACACAGTCCCCTAGGAATGAGCAGCCCCTGCTCATCCCAAGTACCACAAACTCAGAATTGGTGGTAAAACACCTGATATGGGGAAGGTTTAATGCACTTTGAGCCTCACTAACTAAAAGCAATTGTGTAATCTTTAACTTGGGCACTGGTTTCCCTGCACAGATTCCTCCCTGCTGGAGGAAAGGGCTGCACTGTTTGTCAAGGCTCCAGTGGCCTGGAAAGCAGCACAGTCAGCCTGCCCCTGCTGCTCTCTCTCCTCTGTGCTGTGCTCCCACAGCTGTCCCACAGTCCTGCTGCTGCTCCAGCTGCAGTTCGGTATGGGGAGCTGCACTTGTGGGACAGTGCTGCTGGAAGCAAGTTCTTGTGTCTGCCCTTGTTAGTTCTGGTTTCGTTTTCTGTCTGTTCCTAGCCCTTTCCCCATGAATGTTTCCATGGTTCTCTGTTTCCCTTTCCTTTCCTTTTGCCTGTCAAATGTCCTAATCCAAAATTTCTGTCAGGTTCTGTGAATCTGAAAACATTCTCTGTTTAATTTAATGAGCAGACAAGGCCCTTTGGCTGCATTTGGCAAACAGATGTAATTAATAATATTTCTAATATTTATTTTAATTTAATGTAATTTACTCACATTTGTTTTTTCCTTGCTAGAATAACTGAAATTCCAGTGGTATTTTCTAGAAGGATGTTTAGTTCCTTGGTAATTAACTGTACAGTCAGAAATAGGTTATTACCACTCAATGTTGATAACAGCATTTCATCATTTAATGTGATATTTCAGTGTGTTGTACTACAATAGTAACATATTCAAATAATTTTGTAAAAACACAGCAAAATGTGAGAGGGAGGTGTCTGGGTGAGAGGAAGCACCTGTGGCTGCTGGGTTGGTTGGTGCTTGATGTATTTTCAATTTTAGAAAATGAGTGCCGTGGGCAGAGCTGGTCTGTTGTGCCACCACTGGGTTATGGAAGGAACAGTGTCAAATCTGATGGATTTGTCAGGGGTTTCATTGTTCCTTACTGCTTTATTTTTACAGAAAACACAGGCAGTGGGAATTTGGGGAGAAAAGTGTTCAGCAAAGACACTGGTGCACAATCTGAGCTAGGGTACATTAGGTGACTGGGGGATTTTAATGCAAGTGCAAGGAGAGTAAAAGTAAGTGCAGTCCCACAAATATGAATTAGAAGATTTGGGTAAGAATGACTTGAGTATTCAGACTTCAGATGGTTGGCATGACTAATACTAAAATACTATATTCAAAATTGCTCAGATATATTTAGACTTTTCTTAACGTTAAATGGTTGTGCTATAAAGAATTAAGTTTAAAATTTGATGTTGTAATTGGTTTAAAACAACACACTTTGCTCTCTGTAAATATGATACAAATAGTGAAAAATTTTTGCTTCCTTTGAATCAGGGGAATCTGTTACAGTTGGTTATAAAACTTAACAGAACTAAAAAGTGGAAAAGTGGAACAGAGGAGTTTGGGATTGTAGCTGATGGCTGAAAGATCTAGGTCTGAGCAAAGTGCATGTGGGGGTTATGGATGTGAACAAACCAACCTGTATCACACTGGGAACTACTTGTGAACTTAAATTTCTTCTCAAATAAAACACTTGCCTTGCAGAAACCCAGCGTTCAGTGTACATGGTTTGTCACTGTGGTTTGATGGAATGAGTTTGAGCCTGAAAATAAAATATTTGGGTGTGGATGGAGCTGCTGGATAGCAGGAAGGAGTAACTTACCAGTTGTGACATCCTTGAGTTTCCTGTAGAATCAGTGGGGCTGTAGGGTTCCAGTGTTCCCAGAAGTGTGTGAGGTTTGGATGATGTGTTGACATTCACCGTGCAATGCAGCTTCTGCTGTGGGTTGGTAAGGAATGGAGGTCATGGATGACAGCTCCATCCAGCTGTCACCCGCACACCTTGTGTGGTTGTCCCCATCCTTGTCCTTTGCCCCTGGGGTCCCCATGTCCAGGTCCCCATCCCTGTTCCCTCACCTGAGGGTCCCTATCTCCATCCTCACCCAGTGCTTGGGTGCCCATGCCTGTGTCCCCATCCTTGTCCCATCCCTGTCCCATCACCAGGACCCCATCGTTGGTGTCCTTAGAGTGGATGTCCCCATCTCCAGCCTGGATGTTCCCATCCCTGGTGGGTGTCCCTGGGGTTGTGTCCCCATCCCCAGTGGGTCCTGTTTTCACTGGGTGTCCCTCAGCTAGATGTCCCCATCCCCAGTGGGTGTTCCTGTCCCCAGCGTGGGTGTCACCATCCCAGGTGGGTATTCCCAAACTGGATGTTCCCACCCCCGGAGGGTGTCCCCAGGGTGGGTGTCCCCATCCCCAGTAGGTGTTCCCGTCTCCGGAGGGTGTCCCCAGGGTGGGTGTCCCCGTCCCCAGTAGGTGTTCCCGTCTCCGGAGGGTGTCCCCAGGATGGGTGTCACCGTCCCCGGTGGGTGTCTCCGAGCTGGATGACACTATCCGCAGTAGGGGTTGCTGTATCCAGTGGGTGTCCCTAGAGTGGGTGTCACCGTCCCCGGTGGGTGTCCCCGAGCTGGATAACACTATCCCCAGTAGGGGTTGCTGTATCCAGTGGGTGTCCCTAGAGTCGGTGTCACATCCCCGGTGAGCATTCCCAAGCTGGATGTCCCCACCCCCGGTGTGTGTCCCCAGGGCGTGTCCCCTCATCTCTCCCCCGCCCCGCGGAGGGGCCGGGCCCGCGCTCGGAGGCGGCGCCGCCGCCTTTGGTCCCTCCTGGCGGCCCGTAGCTGGGCGGCGGCGGCGGCGGCGCGGGGCGGGCCCGGGGCGGCGGCGGGCGCTTGTCCCGCGTGTTCGCCTGTCTCGGTTATCGCCTGTCCCGGCTACCGCTCGTCCCGGTTACCGCTTGTCCCAGGCGGTCGCTCCGCCGGGCCGGAGGGGCGAGGCCGGCGGCTCCGGGAGCCCCGCGGTGCGGGCGGGCGGCGGAGGCCGGTAGGGCCGGGCGGGGCCGCGGGAGGGGCCGCGGGAGGGGCGCGGTGGCCGCATGGCGGGGCCGGGCGGGGTGAGCGGGGCGGCGGCACCGGCCCTGCCCGCGCCCTGAGCGGGGCGGAACCGACCCTTCCTCTGTCACTGCCAGCGCTGGCCCCGGCCATGGACGGAGCGGGGCGGGAGGCGGAGGAGGGCGAGGAGCCGGCTGCCATCAGCGCCAGGAACATCCTGGACAGCTTCACCGAGAGCCGCGAGGTCGCGGAGCTCATCGGGAACCTGCGCGAGGTCTTCGGGGAGCTGGTGACAAGGGAAATGGCCGTGGAACGGTTCATAGGTAAGCACGGCAGCCAAAGGGAGTGGTCCTGCTGCTGCATGATACAAACATTTCATTATGTATGATTCATTTTGTTATTGCTGAATACCAAAAAAGGACCAAACCGCTAATTTTTGGGTCAGTGATAATGCTGGAACTTTATCAACAGGTAATTCAGATGTGGTTTTGTTTTCCATATAGATATTCTTTTATTATCTGGTATTTAACTACTGTAAATGAAAACTTAGGTCTTAGATTCCAGAAATCTGAATTCTGACCCGTGCTGGGCCTTCAGTTTCCTGTTCAAATCCAGGCCATAATTTAGTTAAAAGTTTGTATGTCTGTTGAATAAAGCAACTCTGTTGCTCATTGAGACACACCCATTTTGTGCTCCAAAGTGTCAATTTCCTATTTATCTTTTCATTTCATGGGAAATGTGAAGAGGGGCTGCATCCATACAGATCATGTTTGTTTTTCCAAGTGGAGGTAACTGGGTTTGACTTTTGTGCCACCTAAGGAAAGCTGTCCTGGCCCTGGGCCTCAGCTGAATGTGGAAGGGCCACAGTGAGGTGCATGGTCCTGGGTGACCAGCCTGTTTCAAGGCACATCTGTGTGCTGGGTCAATATTCTAATGAGGGGATTTGCAAAAGTTCATTCAGTGCTTCATGTATTTGCAAACTGAATTTAGCAGAGTGGCATTTTGCAAGTATTTTTGTGAAGGATGGAGAAATTGCAAAACTCACAGTCAAAATATTGACCCAGCATCTTTGTTTTTGACAAGAAGAAATGAGGTGGGCAAACAATAAAGCAGAACCCCCCAGATTTGGAGATCTGACCCTGCAGAAGTTTCTCAGTAGCATTATTGTGGTTGGCTGAGCTGACTGTTCCATCTAAATGGTGCACATGAAACTGCTCAGACAGAAGGAACTCTCATTGCTGAGGTTGTTGAGCATCACAGAGGAAATGTCAGATGACAGTGGGACAGGAAAAGCCATTGCTGGAAAAATCACCTTGCTGTGCCTCTCTGTCACATCATGTGGAGTGTTTCTTTGCATTTAAATTCTATTTATGAGCTTTCTGCCTCTATATCACTGCCCAGTTAATACAGGCTCAATATTCTTAAAAAGGTGTTGTGGATCACTGTTGGGTTATAATATTTAGTGTGCTCAGGTGTCATTGATCCCTCTGGGACAAAATGTCCCAAATCTGCCAAGAGGCTCAGTGTGTGGGTTAGAACATGGACACTTGGGGAATAGCTTTTATCTGGGAGCAGGGAATGCAGTCATCACCTGTTCCAGAGGGTTTTGATGAAACTTTCCAAAGCATCCAGAACAACTCATGGTGCTCATTTTGTGATGAACCATTAGAAACAGAAGTTTGGGAAATAGTTTAATCTGCAATTACAGTTTTGTAGGAAAATATAGAAAGATCTTTCTGAAATAATAATTTTAGAGCATCTGGTTTATGTTCATTCTCTTCAGCTTTTATAATTGCGGTTTTATTTTATCTTTGCCAGGTTGTGACCTGGGAAAAGAATTTGCTCCTCAGTTCCACTTTTTGTGTTCACTGGTTCTGCAGCATTAATTGAGGTGGGAGGTCAGGGATGATTTGGAGCTCAGGTTTCCCTCTGGATGCTTTTCTGGTGTCCCAGTGGAATTGCACAAGGATGCTGTTGGATGGTCTGGTGTCTGAAAGTGGTGGTGCAGTGTCATCCACTGGTCAACTGCAGCACTGTTGGCCTTGAGTCATGGCTTCAGTGTAAATGTTGATGTGTCAAGCAGAGAAAAAGGACAGAGAGCCAAGTGGTTGGTGAGAGAAACAAATACAGAAAAGGGGAGGTTAAGGAGGTTTTGGTTTTCTAATTCAAAAGCTGTTTTCTCACCAAATAGCTAAAATGAGCCAGGCAATCTCCAGTGCCACACTGGATCACTTAATGATCTCCTTGGGAATCCAGCTTTCATTTCTGTAGCTGCTTTTTGTTGACTCTGGGTTTAAATTGAAAAGCTTTTGTGTCTGAAAGTTGAAAGTTGCTCTTTTTTTTTTTTTTTCAATACTCAATTTCAATTTGTCTTTTCTTGAGTCAGTATCCAAAAGGAAGACACTGTGTTACTAGCAGCAAAATAGAGTAAGGGATGTGAACAGTTTTGGGGAGCACAGTGGTAAGAGCTGCATTATGTTGAAGTTTAAATTTATTAAGGATTCTTTGTTCTTTGCTGAACAATCCCCTGTATTCTATTTCAAAGGAAGAAACTGGCTCTGAGGATTGTGAGGAGCACCCTCATTGCCAAGTGTTGCTTGTGGGAGGTTTGTCCAGGGAAACTGGGGAGACTCCTGGGAGTGGATTGATGGCTCAGTGGAGGTAAATGAGCGCAGTGTGAGGGGCACAGACTGTGCTTGAACTGTTACTTGGAGTTATAAACTGCTCTGCCTTGGAAGGGACCTTAGACACCATCTCCTGCCATGGGCAGGGACACCTTCCACTGTCCCACGCTGCTCCAAGCTCCATCCTCTCGATGCTTTTTTAACTTTGTGACCTTGCTTACAGGTACTGGCAGCTCAGGGATGCAGGAATCTTCAGCTAAAGCTGTTCAGAATTAGAGGATATCTCACAGTTAAGGCTCTGGAAGAGCCTTGGAGTAGTTTATTACAGATATCTTTTTATTTTCAGGTATAATGGACAAGTATCAGGAGCAGCCTCACCTTTTGGATCACCACTTAGGTAGGAATGTCAGCCTTAAATAATTTTTGTGTCTATACTTAAAAATCTGTTACTCTGGAAGATCTGAGTTTGGATTACAGGATTGTTGTAGCTGATAGTACTTCCACTTTATAAATGTTGTCTCACTCTGTTCTATCAGAAATACAAGAAACTCTGTGACCTCCATGTAATCTCACTGGTTTTTCTCTCCTTTCACTAGAGGGGATGATGAATTCCCTGTTGGAGATAGTATGGGACAGTGGATCTCCTCCCCCACTGGTTCATCTGGCTTTTAAATTTCTCTACATCATTACAAAGGTAAAAAAATCTTAAATTTAATGTTCTTTAATTGAAATTTTTAAGTTACAAATATTCTCTTTGTTATTTTCAAAAATATTAAAATAAATAAGCATTGAATGTGATGAAATATTTCACATTCACTGTGAAAGATTAGTTCTCTTGTTTCCCATTTTCATGATAACTGATGTTATTTAATGATCCAGATTAATAAAAATCCAGATCTGAATGCAAAAGAAATTGCAGACACGGAGATACTGAGTGATAAAACATGAGTTATAACGTTGAAAAGTAAAGTGTGATGAACAGTTAGATGGATGTGGAATTTACATTTGAGCACAAGAAAATATTTTTGGGGTGATGAACAGTTAGATGGATGTGGAAGTTACATTTGAGCAAAAGAAAATATTTTTGGGGTGATGAACAGTTAAATGGATGTGGAAGTTACATTTGAGCACAAGAAAATATTTTTGGCTCAGAGAGGTGGTGGGGTCTCCATCCCTGGGATACCCCATGGACATGGTCCTGGGCACTCTGCTGGGTGCCCCTGCTTTACCAGGAGGGCTGGACTGGACAATCTCCAGATGTCCCTTGTTTTAAAGTTAATTATCATCGCATGAATTCTTAATATCTTTGTAAAAATACGAAGTTATATATCACAATAAAACACAAAGTTAAATATCACAAGGTCTTTAAGACTTTGATTGCAGGCTTACTCTCCTTATGACATGAGGATCCTAATGAAGAAATTCCTCCAAGGCTCTTTGCTTTCCCCTCAGTGTGTGCTGGTGCTGGATGGGTTCTGAATTCTGGAACTTTCTGCTTTAGGTGAGAGGCTACAAACGTTTCCTGCCCCTGTTCCCTCACGAAGTCAGGGACCTGCAGCCTGTTTTGGATATGCTTGCAAAGCAGAACCCAAGAGACCCTGAGGTGAGCACTTGCTGTACTTTTTATTCAACTTTTACGTCTCCAGTGGAAAAAGGTGAAGGAGAAAAAATTGGGGAAAGCAGTGACAAACCCTGTCTGGTGTTAACACCTGGTTTTGGTGTGAAAACCTTCATCTTGTCACAGGAGAAATATCCTCCCCAAGGAGAGGTTTTGGTTTTTTTTCATGGGATTTGTTCCAAGGATTTAGAAGCAGCGGCAGTAGAGGTGCAAGTAGAATCTTTAAGCACTCATGTAAGGAACACATTGATTGTAACAAGAGTAAGAAGAAGGGCAGTGAAAGGTGTTGAATCTCTAAAATGACTGACTGAAAAATACTCCAGTCTGACTCCAGGACACTGTATATTCTTATATTTCTAAATAAGGAAAAAGAGGAACTCCAGAGCGCTGCTTAAGATAGATGAATTTTAAGACAGATTATCAATTATAAGTAACAAAAATCATGGGTTTGAAGACAATTGTATTGCTGCTCTAAATTAAATCTTTTTTTAAATAAATGTCAATTCTGACACTTTGCTGCTGTAGTTGTACAGCTTTAAATCTTGAAAAACTTCCTTCTTTCTCCAGAAATTGTTTCAATAAACCCATGAAAGCAACGCATAAGAAATTAAGGAGAAAAACATGCTTATGTTACATTTGTGAGTGGAGGCACGGATGGGCCAAGGGAAGGAAAAAACAGGAAAGTGGGAAAGTGCAGATTTCCTTTGGGAAGGAAACAAGGTTGCCTTGATTTCTGTTAGCGGGGAGGGTCCATGAATTTTGTTACAGTTTTGCTGTTTGGGATCCCTTGTAGCTCTGTCTCCTCTGGAGTTTCAGGGCGCACACACTGGGAGTTTCCTCTTGCTCATCTTTGGAAGTTCCTTGGAGCCTGGGGCATGCTTTGTGCTCTTGGCAATTCATGTTGCAGAAAATGAAGTAACAAACCTTTGTTTTACCATTCCTGTCACCACATTTCTGTTCACAGAGAAAAGCAAGGCGCAATTCTTCCCAGGAATATTTCTGGGTTTCACTTTCTCTAAACCTCAGAGAAAAAAAACCCCAATTCTTATCTTTACTTGTTTTTCACAAGTAAAATACATTGTAAAAGATTGTTTACCTGAAGGAAATTAGTAATTGAATTCTAGTATGTTTTAATTCACTGACCAATTAAATCCAGGTGTGTGTATATTGGGTCTGTCAGCTGACAGTCAGGAAATTCTGTGCAGTAGAGTAGTTGAATGCTTAGCAGATTCAGTTTAGATGTAATATAATGTAATATAATATAGAATAATAATATATATAAAATATAATATATTAAAAATAATATAGTATAGAATAATATAATAAGCATATAGAATAATATAATATAGAATAATATAATAATATAGAATAATATAATAATATAGAATAATATAATGTAATATAGAATAATATAATGTAATATATTATAGAATAATATAATAGAATAATATAATACAATGTAATATAATACAATATAATATAGTATAATACAGTATAATGTAATATAATATGGTATAATATAATATGGTATAGTGTAATATGGTATAGTATAATGTAAAACAATATGAGGTATAAGATAAATATAATATATATATAATGTAATATATAATGTAATATATAATGTAATATATAATGTAATATATAATATAATATAATATAATATAATATAATATAATATAATATAATATAATATAATATAATATAATATAATATAATATAATATAATATAATATAATATAATATAATATAATATAATAATTAGCCTTCTGATAAAATCCTCCTCATCATTCCTCTCCTTTGTCTGGGGCAAAAATATCTTTTTATTCCTTTGCAGACTTGGGAAACTCGGTACATGCTCCTGTTGTGGCTGTCCATGATCTGCCTGATCCCTTTTGACCTGGCCCGTTTTGATGGGAACCTCGTTTCCCTGGAGGGGCAGGCTCGGCAGCCAACCATGGATCGCATCCTGGACATAGCCAAGGTGAGGAGAACCCACCCTGCAGTGCTTCCACACCTGGCATCTTTGGCTCAATCATTCACTGTGTGATAAATATTAAAATGTTCTGTGTGTTCCTCAGTGATATTCTTTGCTGCATATTATTTAAATCTGTATTTTTGTGTCTAATCTGTAAGGAATTTTTTCATGCTCTGGATATTCAATTTGTTGATTACTGCTTTAGAGTCAGGTGAGACTGGAACTTGTTTCCCCTGATGTAATGAACTATTTTATCTGAGGTGACCCCTTGGCTTTGAATATGTTAGAGGCTTTCAACACATGGAAGTGCCAGAGAGCTTCTCTGAAAGCCAAATCTGAGGATTTCTAGAGAAAATCAGCATTTGATCAGTGAGCAGCTTTGGAAGCTGTGACTGTGTGAAGATTTTAAACAAATACATGAAGTTCCAGTGGGTGTCAGCCCAGGTGGCTGACTCGTCATGCCTTTGAGATAAAAATAAACCAGCCAGGTACCCCAACAGCTCAGGCTTTTGCCACTTGCAGCACTAAGGGTCTTACTGCTCACAGCCCAACGTGTCTGTGAATTCAAGGCTTCAGCAAATGAACTTTCAGTAATAAACCTGCTTTGAAAGGCACACAAAGGGAGACTCTGCCTCAGATACAGTTTGTTAAATGGAAAAATAAACTTTCTACTATCTTTAAGCTCAGTTTGTAACCATAATAATGTCATAATGTGTGTGATCATCATAATATTTGTCATGTATGTATTCAGTGGAGCTGTTACATAGTTGGTTTTCTGTCTCCAGTTATGAATTTTTTACAGTCAGTTTTCTTTTCCCTTCAGTGTTACCTGGTTGTCAGTGACAAGGCTCGGGATGCAGCTGCTGTGCTGGTGTCCAAGTAAGTCTCTTTTGTGCATCTTGACAGAAAAGCTCCCACTCCTCCTGCTGTTTCTTAATCTGACATGGCAGGCTTGGGAGGGCGGGAAGTTGCCAGCTGTCTGTGGGATATTACTGTTCCTTGAATTGGATGCAGCAGTGTTTGTTGGGAATGCTGCTTCCTCTTCACATGAAAATAAATTACAAAATAACACATTACAGAATTATAACACTAACATAATTATTAATAATAAAATAATAGTAAATAATAAAATAATACAAAATAAATAACAAAATAATAAATTAAGCAGGGATAGTACACACGTCTCTTGTTTCAGAATCTATTCCACATTCCTGGATGTTCTAGTGGAAGTCAGCTCAGGTTGTAACTGATTTTTTCAGGGTTTTTTTTTCCTTTTTAAAGCAGTAAAAGTCTCAGCTCTGCACTGCAGCCTGTGCTCAGCAGAGGGCGCTGATTAATTTTAATTAGGAGTGAATGTTCAGCACAAATATGGGGATAGAATACATTAGGCTGGTTCTAGTACCAGCTGTGCCAGGCTCTAATGGTGCTGTATAGTGGATTTAAAATTATTTAGTTTCATAAAACCACCATTTTCAAGCAGCAAATGAACCTTGAAGAAGTTAGAAAGTGTGGCTGCAAGGCCTTGCCCTGTTCTCACATCCCCAAAGCCAGTTCTGAGCATAATCATTCTGACAGGAGGTTTGTGTGCCACCTCCCTGGAGCTGGACTGTTGCTTGGGTGGGCAGAGCACAACGGTCCTGGACAGATGGGCAGATAAGATACAGGAGTCTGACTGTAGCAGGCTCTGGGAAAGTCCCTGGGGAGCAAGAGAAAGTCTGGGCCCTGCTTTGTGCTCCAGGCAGTTGATGAATTTCAAGTGAAGTTTAGAAACATCAGGATTCAAGACCTCCTGTTTTCCAAAGTGAGCTGCTTCTCACAGGGCAAAGGATCCGGAATATATTTCCTGAATTCTCCTCTCTGCCTGCTCACTGAGTGGCTGCAGTAGGAGGAGATGAGGCTGATCCTTATCCTGCTCTTAGTCTGGAGGTTAGGGCACTCCTTTGGGAAAGGGAGATTTAAACTCCTTGGGGCTGAGGAAGGGTCCAGGAACCAGCTCAGCCGCTTCACAGGTCACTTCTCTTACGTGTGCCCTTGGGCCAAGGGCAGCCTCATCCTTCCACCCAAACCAGCCCTCCTGCAGCTCCCCCCAAATCCTCATTGTTCTGCTCCTGAGCACCACAGGGACTGCTTGGGAAGCCACTCCATCCCAGCAGCTCACTGCTGAGGTGTTCTCTGTATTTATTATATTTAATGCTCCCTCAGACAGCTCTTGGGGCTGTTCCCCATTTATCTGTAGGTGTAGGATCCAGGTCCTGGCTCTGGGGCACATCCTCGTGGAATTCTGAGTTGTGCTGGGTGGGCACAACTCCCCATGTGCCTTGTTTCCACTGGGTGAGTTGAGAACAAATGTAGCCTGAGTTGCTGCTGCAGCAGGACCTGGTTTGTGGGTGCCAGGACACTGAAGTGATGCCCTGACTGCAGCTTGCCTGCTCAGGGAGGGGCTGAGAGTAGGATTATGGCAGTTTAGCCATGAAAATCATCTTTTCCCTTTTCTAAGATGGCTAAAAACACATTTCTTCACCCATCTAGTGTGTTAAATAACACGTGCTTGACCTTTTCAAATATCTGGAACCCCAAATGTAGCCCTGCTGGTTGCTCTTTCTGGGCCTGACTGCTGACAGACAGTGCAAAATGACCACTGATTTTCACATTTGCAGAATGGCTGGTTTTAGTGAGAGAGGTGAAAAATCCTCCTATTTGTTTCAGCTTTTCAGTAATTCTAATAGAAATAATTTCTTAAAAGCTTTGGAAATTTTGTTGCTTAATAATTAAGATAAGAAATTTCTAGAACCCAAGTTTTTAGCTGGGTTTGATGTGAAAACAAAGTTCCAGGTCAGAGCCTTGCTCAGAAACAGCTGGGCTAAACATAGGATGGTTTGGAGTGTTCCCACCCTCAGTGATTTGGGGAAACAAGCATTGAAGAATTGTTTCCAGGAACTCCCAACCAGTTTGTATAGGAGGAAAAATAATTTTTCACTGGGTGTCATAAAGTCAATGGCTGCACTGTTTTTCTTTTTTTTCCTGTGACAGGTTTATTGTCCGCCCTGATGTCAAGCAAAGCAGGATGGCAGATTTCCTGGACTGGGTGCTCTCCATGTTATCCAAATCCTCCTCCCAGACCATGGAGGGCACTGTCATTGTCAATGGCATGCTCCAGGCCCTGGTAAATACTGCTTTTCCCATAAAAGATAGACTGTTGGGTTTATGGCCATCCTATACTGCTCCTGGAGGCCCTTGACAGCAAATGCACAGAGGGGTTCCTGGCAATGAAAAAGGAGAATTTTCTCCACAGCAGTTTAGACAATATAACTTCCCATGCATGTGTAGTTTCTTTTTTTGTCATCCCCAAATGAAAGTGAAAATGCCAGTACAGCTACTCATAAATAACTCTCAAAGTAGCAGTCATTTCAGTAAGTTCGAGTTTGTTTGCTAATCTGAATGAATTTTTTGTTGACTGCCCTTTCCTTGTGAATTGATAACGGTGTGTGACTCAAAAGAGCTGAAATTTTAGTTTGGGTTTTAAAATTGACATCCTGTGCATGGGGAAAAAATCTGCAGTGCCTGAACTGCTGTTCCAGGGCACTGCTGCTCTTGTACATCCTAAGAAGGGCTATTTATAAAAGCTTTGTTGAAGTTTTACACCCTTAAAAGTGCTGGGGTGTGTTTTGAAATCCTGGGGTAACACTTCTGGCGTCTGTGCCAGTTTTGATGTCCGAATGTATTTGGGCAGAATGGTTTAGTGTGGGGGGAGGGATTGTTGTTCCTTCTTGGTTTGGTTTTTGACCAAGGCAGTGCAGGTGAAGACACATCACGAGCCCCTGTGCAGTCTTTGCAGTTGCACAGGTTTGAGGATTTGCTGGTGTTTGTACAAGTTTTGATAATTTGCATAAATTTGCTACTCTTCTTAACCAGTCACTAAGAGGACTTGTGTGCAGTGTGGTACTAAACATCAAAGCAAAGGTCTGGAGCAAGTGTGTGGGTTTTTTTTTTTTTAGCTGTTTCTTTTTCCTCTTGAGCTCTTCCAAATCAGAAGGGAGAAGAAATGATCTATATTTAGAATAACTGAGGACCTGCTGCTTAAGCAGGAGGAAGCGTTATTTGTGTGCATTGCAGCGTTTCAAAAGACAGAATGATGTTTCATCATTTTATTGTCAGATCTGGAAAGGGAGACTGACTGTTTGCCATTCCCAGGCATGATGAGACCTGCAGGATGTATAATGCATTAGTGTTTTGTCATAATTCCTTTGAGTTTGGCTTTGGCTCCATCCACCTGTTCATTAGTGCTCACTAAGCGAAACAGGTGAATACTCAACAAGTAGAATCGAAACCAGAATGTGATACAATAGACCTGGGAGCAGAGCCTGCTGCTTTGCTTTTCTGGGATTTTTTTTTTTTTTAATTCTCCACAGCTCATAATTCCTGTTCCAGTTGATAGATATGAGCAGATTTGTAAAGCCTTGTCTTGCATTTAGTCTTCAATTTCTCCCTTCAGTCACTACAATGAGCTGGATCATTAGGGAGTAAAGGTTTTTAGAATGGTATGTGTATGCATGTAGGTGCTCAAGGAGAGCAGGAAATATTTATTTCAAGAGTTAAATGTTATAAATATCATATTTTTATATAATTACATATATTCTTAGTATTTTAACATTAAGAATTTTGTCTCACACTTGTAGCAACACTATGATGTCAGAAATATCACCTGAAAATCAAAATAAGTAAATACTTCTCTTTAACGTGCAAGATTCTAACTTCATGCATTATATAATATAGTCTATTTATTCTATAAATGTCTATTTATTCTATAAATAATATATACTTCTATAAATAATTCTATACTTCATGCAGTATATAATATAGTCTATTTATTCTACATAATATAGTCTATTTATTCTATAAATAAATACATTATATTTTAACAAGTAATCACTAAATGTGTAAAGCAGAGTATATCCTCATGAGGTGCAACTAAAACTTGTGGCAACAAGCTTCAGAATTCTTTGCTCTTGTATTCCTCCAGCACTTTGTTACTTTAAGAGTCAAGCTGCAGCTGCTTGGCCATCTTTGAACAAGCAGGAGAAAAAAGACCATTTTTCAGTTCTGGTCAGTACAGCAAGGGAGGTTTTGGGATTGTGCAGGTTTTGGGAATGATGTAACCCATCAGAGTGGGGATAAAAAGTCTCTCCACATCAGAGCAGAGTGGGTCTGCCCTGAGCAGGGTGGGTTTTGGTTGGGTTAGGATTTTGTGCCACTTCTGGTCTGCATTTACCGAGCGGCTCCGAGCGGGGCTGACATGGAAAAATTGCTCAGAAAAGACACGAAACTCCTGCATTTCAATGAAGTGAAACTGCAAGTCAGGGACGCAGTGAGTAGTTGGCCGTGGCTGACTTTGATCTGCCTCTCTGTGGCCGTGAGCCTGGCTGATCAGGTGTGTGCTGCTGTTTCATCTCACCCAGCGTTGTGTGCAGAACGAGTCCGGCCGTTCCGCGGCTCCTGTCGGAACACGCACCCCGCCTTGCATATTGTAATTGCACTGGGGCCTGTGGCTCTCTGCTCCTTCCACCTGTCCTCAGTAACTCTCCATTTCCCCATGGGGGGCACCAGCAGGCACCTCTGTGACACTATTTCAAATTTCAGTGTTTCAAACTACCCTCCTTTCTTGAAACCTCTGTTGAGCTGTGGCATTTAATTCACTTCCCTGCTCCTGTCCTTTGGCATTTCAAGGACTGAAAATGTTGGATTATTAAGCAATTGCTACCTTTTTATAACATTTGTTTACTTGAAGGAAACTTCTTGCCTGTTTCAAGAATCTGCATTTTAAATTCTCTTGGTCTGGAGGTTTGCTTTTAAACCTGCCATTATATCAAACAGCTTTTTAGTTATCGCTGCAGGGCGCAGCACTCCCAGTTCTTGCGTGACAGAGATGTCATCACGTTGAGGTAGCCTTGGGCATTGAAACTTATTAAACCTTATTTGTTTTATAAGTGATTCAGTATACAAGTGTGAGTAATAATTAAAAAAAATAAAACGCCCTACACAGTGATCTGATGAAACTCGAGAGTCTTAAGAACGAGGCATTTCCCTGAGCTGTCTCTAATGCAAAGGTTATTTAGCAATAGCTACATGCTTATGTAAATTTGGCTCCAGGGAAGAAAGAACTCTCTAACTCCATTCTTTCAGACCCAGAGGCACAAAAATAGAATATTTCCAAATAGAATGTTTCCCAAGTCTCCGTATTTTTGGCATTCTCAGAGAATTTGCTGTATTAGGATTGTCTATTGGCGTTATTTTTTAAAAAAAGGGGTTGTTGCTTAGTGGTTTGGTGATAAAAGTGTAGGAAAAGCAGTGTTGGTGAGAGGTACAAACGTTCTTGTGTCTGCAGGTACCGAGGCACTGACTCCTTTCTGCTCATGCCATTCCTCTCCTGACTGTCACAGAGTATTTCTTCTAATGTGACCTTGTCTGATACTGCTGGGTTTTTCTCTTCTCACCAGAACTTCTGTGCTCATTCCAGGTTCAGAAGTTCTGTTACCATAAAGCTGTTTCTTTTTCTTGTTAAACCATAGTACTATCTCAAGCTGCTAAATGTTTTTTTACCTTCTGAGTATTTAAAATCCGTGGGTTTTGGTAATCTCAAGATGGAAAGGAGACGCTCTGCCAGCTCTCCGTGTGTTAGTGTAAACATTTCAGATGTTCAGCTGATAAATAACTGGGATCACATGAAAGCTGCCATCACTGTGTTGGTGTCTGTCAGTGTTGGTGTCATGTTGATGCTCAACACCCAAACACGTGCAGCCCACAGCAGGAATGCTGCTTGTGTGGAGGCACAGTAAGAGCGAGGCCTTTAACTAACCCATTTTACCTTCAGCTGCACGTAGAATATATTAAATATTCCCTCCTTCCAAGTGAACTTCAGTTCTGCCAGCGTGTTCTCCCTCCCTGCTCCTGGCCCCGAGGCAGGGATGGCTGGTGGCATTCCTGGGCTGTTGTGTGGCTACCAGGGGGTGCTCCAGAGCAGTGCAAGGGATCATTTCCTGCTCTTCCCAGCCAGGCTGGAATTATCCTCCCAGCCCTCCTCTTGCTTACAACCAGAGGGTAGATCCAGACTTGTGTCTCCTGCTCAGCAGGAAGATCCGCTCAGTCCCCACCAGCCAGGCCACCCCTCGTGGTGATTTGTGTAGCTTGGGGAACAAGTCCTGGAGATGATCCCCACTGATAGATCTCCTGCAGGTCGAGCCCAAAGTGGGTTATGCAGACAATTGGCAGGTGTGGTGTCTCTGCTGGGATTATTAAGAAACTGGGCTTTGTTTGCCTTGCCCTGCTGCTGTTTCTAAAGCAGAACCAGACTTGACAGTCGTCATTGCTTGCACACCACTGATTTTCTCTAATTTGTAGGTGGCTTAATTATTTATAAGAGAGGGAGTCACATACTTTTCAACAGTTGAGCAGGTTGGGTAGGTTGCTGTGTGCTCTGTGTCCTCCTTAGAGGAGCCTGTGGCGTGGCTGTGCTGCAGGGATGCTCCGACAGGCAGGCTCCTCGTGCTCAGCCCTGCTGACACCAAAATGCCTGTGCAGGTGGCAAACCAAGCTTATTAATTGCTTTGTTTGTATCAGATTTTTGGAAATGGTGTGCCTTGGATATTTTTCTTCCTTCAAGGCAGGAAGTTTAAGCTGGGGGCTGTAATGCTGATTTGCTCTTTTTGCTGCCTTTTTTTTTCCCTCATGATTTTCATTTATGAATCATGAGTGTTTCTTTTTTAGTATGACCCCTGTAAGTTCCAGATTTACAGTATTTTTCTGAAGGAGTAACTTTGCTGTACATGCCTGCCTGTAGCATGTGCTGAAAGAAAATATTTTTTTCTGCTTTCTCAAAAACCAGCATTGGTTAAAGTGCTCTTTTATTTCCATTGAGAAAACTACATCTATTACACTCAAAAATTTTAGAGATTTGGACTTGGGGATGCTTTTGCATGCATTGACTCATAAATAAGGAATAAACACTTCTCTTGTCTTTTCTACACTCAAAAAAGCCCCCAGACACTGAATTTCCTGCTGTGTTGAATATCTGAAGAGTGGTTCTCCACAGTTTGGCTGTTACCTATTTACTTCTGTAAAATTTATTTTTGAAACAGCTGTTAAACTTCTCTGACACAGAGAAATACCTGATGTATCAGTATTTCCTGAAGAAACTCCAGGAACCTGCTCCAAGGTTGTATCTGACCCCCAGTGCACCTCAGTGGGTGCAGAAAGAAATTTCTTCCCATTCAGACACTTGGCATTTTCAGCTGTGTTTATTCCTAAACCATTTGGAACATATTTTATTGATCAAAAGTCATGTAAATATTATGGCCCTTTAAAAAAGTTTAGTTATTGATTCAAATTATTAATTATTAATTAATTAGCTGTGGTGTCCTTTGGGACAATTTTACTTCACCTAAAAATTCGTATTGATAAAATAAAACATCGTAATGCACATCTCAGTTGATTTGTATGTGTTGGCACAATGATTTTATCACCAAATGTATTTTATAAATCCCCATGGTAGGATGTTCTGTGTTGAAAATAGTTGTTATTTAAGTTTTAATGAAATTGCTATAGGGATACAATCTATGTTTCACTTTTTTGTTCAGAAAATAATAAAATGATTATTAAATGGAATCTGCCTAGGTTGCTGTTTTAGACTGATTCATAGGTGTGTGAGGAAAAGCATTTAAAAAACATACTGTGCAATATTTAATTTTTTCTCATTTCCTGCTTGTGTGTTGGTTGATTCCTTCCATCTCTCTCAGAGGTGGCACCTTCCAGTTGTGTTGTTCCTGAGGAGTCAGGACTTAATTCACACTTGGACTCAAGGGTGTGAGAACACGTGGAGAAGCTTGGAGAAAGGTGCCAGAATTTGGGAACTGCAGACTGAAATGGATTGGTTGGAGGATTCTGTTCCAGCTCCCCAGCAGTGTGCTCAGAGCACACACCCAAAAGTGTCCAGGAGCATCCCCAAGGATCTGTTCAAAAGATGTTTGTCTGCATTATCTCTGCTTGAGGAATTATACTGTGCTTTGTTTGAATATGCTTGAAAATAATAATAATAATAATAATAATAATAATAATAATAATAATAATAATAATAATAATAATAATAATAATAATAATAATAATAATGATTTGGAGTAAGCCTGAGTGTGCCTTAAAAACCATATTTGCTGTTAAGTTAGGGAGAAAGGACAAGGAATTGTGAGGATGGAGGGAAGGAATTGTGAGGATGGAGGGAAGGAATTGTGAGGGTTCAGAGAAGGAATTGTGAGGGTTCAGAGAAGGAATTGTGAGGATGGAGGGAAGGAATTGTGAGGGTTCAGAGAAGCTTCTGTGTCTCCAGCATCCACAGCAAAGTGTGTGGAGAAATCAGTTATGGGGTTTTAAAGCAGAACACAGGAACAAAGTGATGAAATGAGTTTCTGCATGTTTCAACAAAGAAAAGTTTTAGAGGAGCTCTAGATTTGCTGTACCAAAGATTTGCAGGTCCTGTGACATATATTTTTAGGCTTTTTTAGTACAAGCAGAGTTTTGTTGTATGTCAGTGGGAAATTTTGGTATTGTTTTTAACACTGACTTCATATATTGCTAAAAGCTGTGCCAATTTATACCTTTAAAGTGATATTTATTTCTCTTGGCTGGGCCTGAAGCCATCCTATTGCATTGCTGCTTTGTAAAAGCCATTTTTAAGGGAGCCCTCACACTTGCCTGCATTAACATCTCAAATACTTTGATGTATAATATGAAATTCCCATCTATAGCTGGTAGTAGTGCTGATTTGTGATCCTGAAATGCAATTTAGTAACAAAGCAAAAGGGGCTGGGGACACAGCCCCAGGGTGTTTTTCTTGCCTGTGTTGCTCGCAGCCACGCCTGCAGCGCGGGAGGCGTGTGTGTGTTTGGTATGTGTGAGAAAGTGCCTCTATTCAGGGGAAGTCTGTTCTTGTTTAACTCCCAGGCATATTTATTGAGGAAGATTTTGCTTCTGGTGAAGGACAAACAAGTGCCTGGCCAGGTTTTTGCTCCATGGGGAGCTGAGGAAGCTTTTAATGTGTAACGTGTTCTGTCAGGTGTTAATAGTCCCTTGTCTGGCTGCAGCGCTGGGGTTTAATCTCACTGGGATATTTAGCTGCAGATAAAGTTCCCTGGGCACAGGAATTGCAGTTGGCCTGCTGGAGGTGAATTTGCAGGTGTCTGTAGGTGGTTTAGTCTCTCACAAGCAGTGGTTGCACCACTCTGAGCTCCTGTGACCCAGCACTGAGCCTGGTGGGTCAGGGACCTGAGCTAGCCCAAAACTGGTGGCTTTTTTCTTTCCTCATTTTTTATTCTGGTTGTTTTTTTTTTTTTAAATATATATATATTTTTGGTTGGTTTTCTTTTCTCTTGAGTGTTTTTTGGCCACCTCGTCCCCTGAGCAGTTACCAATAAGAACTGCACCCTGAGACTCCTCCTTTCACACTATTTAAATCAGCAAACACTACACATTTCGCATTATTGTGAGAACATTAAAAATATTTTAGAGCTGAATGCTTGATATATTGTGTTACAGAATGTCTGTATTCTCATGTCTGTGTTTTCCCTATTTTAATTGCAGGCACAGCTGTTTAAACATGGCAAGAGAGAAGACTGTTTACCATATGGTAAGTTTGTAATAGCCTGGGTTCAGTTTTTCAAGCCATTGCAGTAGAAAAGGGAAAGGAAGATAAACCTGGCGACAAGTGGATCTGTAAGGAGTAAAATCCACAGTGATAAAGCAGGGAAAATGAGGGCAGCAAAAGCAGAAATGACAGTGAGGGAGGAGCAGATGCCACCAGGGAATGTTGTGTTGGAGCAGCACATCCGAGGCTTTGGCAGGTGATCACACTGGCCATTGCTGTAATACAGGAGCTGAACACAGAGCACAGAAACTGTTAGATGTGGAAAATATTTGCTTAAAATTCAGTTGAGCATAGACTGGTTTTGTACATATTACTGCTGGAAGTTTTGCAGAGACTCTTCAAGTTTTAATGCAAACACAGGATTTCAGAAAACCCAACTTTTAAGAACTTGTGTCCTGTACACAGCTGGAATTGTGTTGGGATAATTTTGGAATAAGAGAAGTTTTTTAGTAAAAAGATTATATTTGGTGCAATTAGGGATAGAAAGGAAGAGAAAAAGAGAGTATGGAGGTTTCTGAACAGTGTAGCTGCATTTTGGAATTATGTTTGTCTTGGGGTGAATGTTGAAATATGATCAGAACTGACTGCAGTGGGATCTTGAGCCTTGTAGGTAGCAATAAGGGGAGTCAGGTAAAGGTGGTGGCTAGCTCCAAAACACTGCAAAAGGCCTGGTCAGTTTTGTGCAGCTTATCCAAGTACCAGAAATGGGGTTTGTGCCATTCACAGGAGCCAGGCAGGGATGTAGACTCATGTACCAAAGGTAGCAAAGTGGAGGTCAGTTTAAAACTGAAAAGTTTATAAAAAAGGAAAATCCAAAAGCATAAAACCCACTACAAATACATAAGTTTTGTGGAACTTATCCAGGTATCAGAAGTGGGGTTTATGCCATTCACAGGAGCCAAGCAGGGATATAAACTCACTTCAGAGTATTTGTGATTTCACTCATGAAATTATTTTGGCCCTGAGAAGAAGCTTTTTAGTTCTGGTGCTGGAAAGTGTCATTCTCCCAGTTCCTAAGGCTGAGATGCAGACACTTCCTTAGAAAATGCCTGAGAGATGGGTAATGGTGGAGATAAGATAGTGAAGACAAACAGCATGGAATGAATGAATGACACAGGTGCAAATCCTGGGAATGCCATTGCACAGGAACAGCAGAGTCCACTGGGGAGGCTGCCAGAGGAGCAGAAAAATAAACAGGCTGGGAAAATTACAGTGCAACAGAAAATGACAGAATTTAGAAAATACCACAGTACAACACAGTATGGAAGGAGCATATTGAGCTCACAGCTCTAACCCTGCTGGTCAAATCAGAAACTTTGGCTCATGGCATAGAAAGAACAGTGAGAAGTTATGAGTCTGGTAATAAGAGGAAAATCAGGGACATATCAATGAGTGAATTTATCCTAGAAAATCTAGAATGCTCACAGGTGAGAAGCAGATATTCAGATGGGAACTGTTCAGGATAAGAAAATGTGAGAGACAAAAAATATCTAAGATTTTTAATTATAACAGATCTGAGGATGAAATAGAAAAAAAATAGGCAAATGTCAAAGCAAGATCCTGTTTGAAGTCAGTTGTGACATAGAAGTTGAATTAAAAACAAACACTAGCCCTGCAGTAATTTACATTGGTCTGTAGATATTTTTGTGATTCAAGAGCTGGCAGGACTTGGAAGAGGCCTTTATTTATATATTCTTAATTTATTTTCTGTCTGTGAATGATGATGTTTCTGCAGCCTCTTCCTCCTAAACTATCTGTCTCTTGGGCTTTTATAACTGCAAAAAATCCAGGTTGCTGGAAGGTATTGAAGTATTAATAATCATCACTGGCTTGTTGTCTGCATGGATTGTTTCATTTGTAATTTCAGTACATCAAGATGCATCACCACTCTTTTTAAAGACTTGAGCAGATTTCTAAGTCATGTCTTACAGTGTCTCAGACTTGGAAATAATTGCATTTTCTTTGATCTCTTTGTGTTTTGAAAGCCCTGATAGGAGGCTGGGGAAGGAGGTTGCAGAGGATTTGGCTGCTGTGGTTCCATCTGAGCAGGGCAGTTGGAAGCCCAGTGGCTCTTTCAGAGCCTGAGTCATTAGTCTCTATTAGCTAATGGTCAACTTCTGAAGAATTCTTTTCACCCTAATGAAACTGCAAAAGGGCTTTTTTATTTGTAACAGCCATAGCTTCCTTGTGAAAATTTTGAATCCTGGAACTTTATCCTCATTAACCCAAGATTCTCCTTTCTCTGTGTTTTTTTTACTTGCTGGACAAATAACTTTGTTACCTTTGATGTGCCCAAATGAGAGGTTTTGTGGCTGATTGTTTACACATCCACAGTGTTTCTCATGTGTAAATGTTTCTGGACATCCATCATCATAAAAATTTCAGTGTCAGGATTTGGTGCTGCCTGAAAATATTAAATGAGGAAAGGGAAAGCTTCTTCAGTGTGCAGGAGATTTTCTGAGTAAGGAATTACATTTTCTAACTGCTGGTTCTGTTAAATCACTAAAAATTCTTAGACCCTGAAAGACACTTGGTTTTGTTGCTTCCAAGAAACAGAGACATAAACACTGAGAGAATGTAGATTATCATTTTCATAATCAAAACTAATCCTCAAAGCCCTCTCCCTGTTTGGGCAGTGAAGGATATTGCAGCTGTTTGACCAATGTCATCTCCCACAGAGTGGGTAACGGGGCATTTGTATTTCAGTAGTGCCTTTAAAAACATAAATCTCCTAAAAAACATTCAAAACTTTCAGATGTTCATACCAAGGTGTTTTTAAAAGCTGTTTTTCTGGTGTGTTTGTTTTCTTTTGCAGCTGCTACTGTTCTGGAGTGCCTTGATAGCTGCAAGCTGGCAGAAAGCAATCAGATGGTTCTGCGCAAGCTGGGCATGAAACTGGTCCAGAGGCTTGGGCTGACATTTGTGAAACCAAAGGTAGCAAAGTGGAGGTCAGTTTAAAGCTGAAAAGTTGCAAAAAAAGGAAAATCCAAAAGCATAAAACCCCCTACAAATACATAAATCCATACATTTGCCCCTCTTAACATTCCCTTAAAGAAAAATAAACCCCTGTGGGAGCGAACATTATTCTTCATTTGCATTATTTGGAAAAAGGAGGATTCTTCCACTGTATTTAGTTTCCTGTATTTTTTTGTAATTTTGGTACATAAGTGAGTGCTGGGACAAGCCAAATCTGACTTTGCACGTTGCACAAGCAGAAGCCTGTTCCCATATAATGCATAACTCACTAAATATGGGAAGACCTTTGTTCCTGAAGCTGATTTAGTACAATTTTGTAAGAGTGAACATAACTTTTTCCATTACCTGGTCCTACCCTGATTCGATAGAAGGTTCACAGGGGAAAAGTGGTTTGCAATCCTGCTCTGGTTTTGCATATTAGTCAGGTTTTGGTGTCTGGTTTTACCTACTGCCAGAGGGCAAACTCTTTTTTAGATTTCTCGCACTGATATTTTAAAATTGCAGGCTCCCTTGGTGACTATTTTTATTGTATTTATTTTACTGGCTTTTGAGAACATCCTTAGGCATAGAAAATTCTTTTTAGGTGGAGAATGTACCTTGCCCCATGGCAAAAGTCAGTTTAGCATGTAAAGTCTATCTTTTGTAAGAATGCATCTACACCACGGGCTAAATATTCGAGTACAGCTTGGTCAGAAAGTACTAAGCTGGCTTTGAGATTTAAAAAGCAATTTTTAATAAGATGATTTTATTAATTTTTTAATATTTTTTTTCATTTTTGGAGAGTCTTGGGGCCTGGGAATTTTGTCTCCCTTTGTTGTTAGCAGTGGAAAATAGGTTATAGTGAAACAGGAAAGGGAGGGATAATGAAAAGGAACTATTTGAATAGTCTGGCTCTTCTCACCTTGGAAAACAGACAAGTGGGTCAGGAGCAAGGAGAATGGGATATTTCTCCCTTTCCTTTAAACAGTCACTAAATAACTGGAGAGCTGTGCCCTGGGAGGTGTAGGAGGTGGCAGAGACAGACTTTGTGGCAGTGTGTCCCTGCTGCAGCTGGCAGTGAAATCAGAAATCACTGGGGCTGTGTTTGCTCACACTGGACATGTAGGAGGTGGCAGACAGACTGTGGCAGTGTGTCCCTGCTGCAGCTGGATATTAAATCAGAGATCACTGGAGCTGTGTTTGCTCACTCTGGGATGTGTAGGAAGGTGGCAGACAGACCTTGTGGCAGTGTGTCCCTGCTGCAGCTGGATATTAAATCAGAAATCACTGGAGCTGTGTTTGCTCACTCTGGGATGAGCAGGAACATGGCAGAGACAGACCTTGTGGCAGTGTGTCCCTGCTGCAGCTGGATATTAAATCAGAGATCACAGACTGGGATGTGTAGGAAGGTGGCAGACAGACTGTGGCAGTGTGTCCCTGCTGCAGCTGGATATTAAATCAGAAATCACTGGAGCTGTGTTTGCTCACCCTGGAAGGTGCAGGAAGGTGGCAGACAGACCTTGTGGCAGTGTGTCCCTGCTGCAGCTGGATATTAAATCAGAAATCACTGGGGCTGTGTTTGCTCACACTGGAAGTTGTAGGAGGTGGCAGACAGACCTTGTGGCAGTGTGTCCCTGCTGCAGCTGGCAGTGAAATCAGAAATCACTGGGGCTGTGTTTGCTCACACTGGAAGGTGCAGGAAGGTGGCAGACAGACCTTGTGGCAGTGTGTCCCTGCTGCAGCTGGATATTAAATCAGAAATCACTGGAGCTGTGTCTGCTCACTCTGGGATGTGTAGAAAGGTGGCAGACAGACATTGTGGCAGTGTGTCCCTGCTGCAGCTGGATATTAAATCAGAAATCACTGGAGCTGTGTTTGCTCACCCTGGAAGGTGTAGGAAGGTGGCAGACAGACTGTGGCAGTGTGTCCTTGCTGCAGCTGGATATTAAATCAGAAATCACTGGGGCTGTGCAACCCTGGCAGGTACCAGCGTGGCAGGCTCCTGGCTGCCAACCTGCAGGCTCAGGGTGCTGCTGTGCAGAACCAGAAGAGAGAAGTTGCTGCTGCTGAAGCTGATGATGATGATGAGGAATATGACATTCCAGCAGAGATTGAAAATGTTGTAGGTGTGTTAAAGCTGGAGAGAAGTCGTTGCAATGCTGCTGTTGGGTTATGCCCTTTTCTTTTTAAATTTAAATTTAAATTTTAAATTTTATACAAATATAAAATTTATATATAAATACATGCTATATAAACCTTCTATTAAACTTTAAAAATTCTTTACAAATCCATTTCTCACATGCTGCAAATTAAACATACATTGGAAAACAGCCTGCTTGGGGCTAAAAGAGTAATGTGGGGTATCTGTGCTAGTGTGAACAGCTGGAAAGACTCTGAAACTTCAGTCTGTGCAGCTGATTAAAATAGGTGGTATTTTGTCAAATGGGTTGGATTTCAGCATCTCAATCAGAAACTCAGTAGTGGAGTATTTGTTGTGGGGTTGGCCATGGAGGTATAAACACACTGAAATATATTTAACCAATTTTATCCAGTTATATAAAAGACATGCCCTGAGTCTTTTTCAAATGAATTAAAATTTGTTATGAAATACACAACAAAAAATGTGTCACATGAAAGCTGAAGAATTATGGTTTAATTTTTAGTCTGTAGTAGTATCAAAGGAATAGCATTTGTTTGTTAATATGCAGTTGTACAGCATGTCCTCTGCTAGCTGGCTGATGAATATTCTGTAAATAAATAGGCAAAAATTGCATCAGAAGACTTTTATAACTGAATAATCTAGTGGACCTCTGCAAAAAGCACCATGGCCTTCATTTTGAATCTTTTACAGTGCTTAAAATTTCAGTCTCTTTCCATAAAAATTTTGACATATTTCTTGGTTTTAATTTCAAGTCGTACTTGTGTGACAAATAGAATAAATCTAGATACAATGCAGATTTTTTTTTTTTATACAATGAGGGCAAATGAAGTTTTGAACATCTTAAGAATTTTTTTCTGTTGTTAAATAAGAATAATCTGGGTTTTTAAAATAAATTTATTTGCAGAACAATTATTGGTTGGCCTGAAAGACAAAGACACCATTGTCAGGTGGTCTGCAGCCAAAGGGTAAGTTTGTTATGATGACTGTAAACAATGCATATAAACAATATATAACATGTAAACAATATATTTCTGTCTTGTTTACAGCTTTGCTTAAACAGGATAGAAATAATATTTTTTCATTTTTGGAGAGTCTTGGGGCCTGGGAATTTTGTCTGTCTTTGTTGTTAGCAGTGGAAAATAGGTTATAGTGAAACAGGAAAGGGAGGGATAATGAAAAGGAACTATTTGAATAGTCTGGCTCTTCTCACCTTGGAAAACAGACAAGTGGGTCAGGAGCAAGGAGAATGGGATATTTCTCCCTTTCCTTTAAACAGTCACTAAATAACTGGAGAGCTGTGCCCTGGGAGGTGTAGGAGGTGGCAGAGACAGACCTTGTGGCAGTGTGTCCCTGCTGCAGCTGGATATGAAATCAGAAATCACTGGAGCTGTGTTTGCTCACCCTGGAAGGTATAGGAGGGTGGCAGACAGACCTTGTGGCAGTGTGTCCCTGCTGCAGCTGGATATTAAATCAGAAATCACTGGAGCTGTGTCTGCTCACTCTGGGATGTGTAGAAAGGTGGCAGACAGACTGTGGCAGTGTGTCCCTGCTGCAGCTGGATATTAAATCAGAAATCACTGGAGCTGTTTGCTCACACTGGAAGGTGCAGGAAGGTGGCAGACAGACCTTGTGGCAGTGTGTGCCTGCTGCAGCTGGATATGAAATCAGAAATCACTGGGGCTGTGTTTGCTCACCCTGGGATGAGCAGGAAGGTGGCAGACAGACTGTGGCAGTGTGTCCCTGCTGCAGCTGGATATTAAATCAGAAATCACTGGAGCTGTGTTTGCTCTGCAGGTACCAGCGTGGCTGTCGCTCCCTGGCTGCCAACCTGCAGGCTCAGGGTGCTGCTGTGCAGAACCAGAAGAGAGAAGTTGCTGCTGCTGAAGCTGATGATGATGATGAGGAATATGACATTCCAGCAGAGATTGAAAATGTTGTAGGTGTGTTAAAGCTGGAGAGAAGTCGTTGCAATGCTGCTGTTGGGTTATGCCCTTTTCTTTTAAATTTAAATTTAAATTTTAAATTTTTATACAAATATAAAATTTATATATAAATACATGCTATATAAACCTTCTATTAAACTTTAAAAATTCTTTACAAATCCATTTCTCACATGCTGCAAATTAAACATACATTGGAAAACAGCCTGCTTGGGGCTAAAAGAGTAATGTGGGGTATCTGTGCTAGTGTGAACAGCTGGAAAGACTCTGAAACTTCAGTCTGTGCAGCTGATTAAAATAGGTGGTATTTTGTCAAATGGGTTGGATTTCAGCATCTCAATCAGAAACTCAGTAGTGGAGTATTTGTTGTGGGGTTGGCCATGGAGGTATAAACACACTGAAATATATTTAACCAATTTTATCCAGTTATATAAAAGACATGCCCTGAGTCTTTTTCAAATGAATTAAAATTTGTTATGAAATACACAACAAAAAATGTGTCACATGAAAGCTGAAGAATTATGGTTTAATTTTTAGTCTGTAGTAGTATCAAAGGAATAGCATTTGTTTGTTAATATGCAGTTGTACAGCATGTCCTCTGCTAGCTGGCTGATGAATATTCTGTAAATAAATAGGCAAAAATTGCATCAGAAGACTTTTATAACTGAATAATCTAGTGGACCTCTGCAAAAAGCACCATGGCCTTCATTTTGAATCTTTTACAGTGCTTAAAATTTCAGTCTCTTTCCATAAAAATTTTGACATATTTCTTGGTTTTTAATTTCAAGTCGTACTTGTGTGACAAATAGAATAAATCTAGATACAATGCAGAGATTTTTATACAATGAGGCAAATGAAGTTTGAACATCTTAAGAATTTTTTCTGTTGTTAAATAAGAATAATCTGGGTTTTTTAAAATAAATTTATTTGCAGAACAATTATTGGTTGGCCTGAAAGACAAAGACACCATTGTCAGGTGGTCTGCAGCCAAAGGGTAAGTTTGTTATGATGACTGTAAACAATGCATATAAACAATATATAACATGTAAACAATATATTTCTGTCTTGTTTACAGCTTTGCTTAAACAGGATAGAAATGGGTAACCCATGATTGATAATTTGGGTGTGTTGCCAATATTTGCTGTTACTGCAAATGGCTTTAGCACAGCCTGTGGTGGGTGGGTGCACAGACACTTTTGTCTCTTCTGCTGATGAAAACTCAGGTCAGTTTTCAGGGAATTTCAGGTGGGTTTGGAAATGGACATTCTGGGTAAGACAAGATTTGAAGAAACATTTCTTCAAAATGCTTTTATTCTCTTTCTCTTTTAAAGTGCATTTCTGTGGAGGGTTCACTGCTGTGTAGATTTTTTAAAGTTTGAGATTGTTGTTTAAGGGTATCAGTCTTAGGGCAGTGGGGTGGCATCTTGAAATCAGGAATTATTTTCCTATAATCTACCAATCAACTGTAGTACTAATGATCCATTGTATGTTTCTTTCTTTTTCTTCTTCTATAGAATTGGTAGAATAACTGGAAGACTTCCAAAAGAATTAGCAGATGATGTGATTGGGTCTCTGCTGGACTGTTTTAGGTAAAAATCTTGTTTCACACTTTACACACATCTAAAACATGTCTGCTTGTGGAACAGGGGGAGAACAGTTAGGAAGAAATGTCTAAAAATCTGAAAATGTTCTTGCTGTCCTTCTCTCAGATTTCTAAATCTTTGAAGGCACAGGTGGGCTAAGGGTATTCAATAAAGAAATTATTTCTGATCCCTCCTCATGACTCTATACTAAGGTAATGTGCAGGGAGTAAAGTTAATCTTAGGAAAAAAAAAATGCTCATTAACTTGCTACTTTAGAGATTCCTGGTGTGCTCAGGCCCATGTCTTGAGTTTAGTGTCCATCCTCAGAAACCCAGCAGAACTGGAAATGCTGTTCAGAGGTTCACCAGAGGTGAGAAAGAATCTCTGTGTGAGGGGAGGCTGAATGTGAGGAATAAATATGGTATAATAGAGATTTATGCACTTGGGAATGGTGTGGATGTGGTTGCCTCTAGGATTTGTGTTACTGAAAGCAAACTCAAGCATCAGGTGGCAGGTTTGGAATAAAGACAGAGTGGTGTTATTCAGTTTTTACAGTTAAACTGTAAGAACTTCTTGCTATAGGACCTTGTGGATACTGAGAATATTTACCTGAACAGAAAGTGTGCTGCTTGTCTGCAAGCTTCTCCAGGATCTGCCGGAGTTTGGAAGGGTTTTGGAGAGTGAATGTGCTGGTTTTAGACTCTGCCTTAGGGATCTGCTGTTGGCTGTGTCAGAGAGGATTTGGGGCCAGTGGAAACTCTGGTTGGGGCACACAGAGCTGTGGGATGTTCTTTTGGTGCACTTCAGTGTTGGATTTCATGGCTTTGCATTCCTGTAGAGCATGTAAAGTCATTAAAGAAAAAAAATTAAACAAGTATCATGTGCTTTTGTTTAATACCAAATTGCTCATCACAGCTGCATTGAGTACCTGAAATCTAAAAGAGTGGTTTAGGGCAAACCATAAAAAACAAAAATAACAAAAAGAGTTCCTTTATTGGCAAGAAATGCTGATTGTGAGCCATTTGTCACTCAGATGTCCCTAGTTTTAAAAAGTATTTTCAATTGGTTGTGAGTACAAATAAAGGATGCCAGCTCAAAGGATAACACATTAGAAAAAAAGAAGGTATAAAGTCTGAAAGACTTGCAAGGAAAGTATCCACTTAGATGATCCCTCACTGTGTTACTGTGATTAATTTAAGAGGTGCTGCTGATCTCAATTATCCCTGGAGCTTCAAAGCCCTGTGCTCACTGTGTTTTCTTTCCTTGTTTTTCAAGTCATAGGGATGAGTAATTCAACTAGTAATTGAGTGACCTGCTTTCTTCAGAAACACCTGGGAACAAATGTGGGCAAGGACAGAGAGAGCCTCTGTTGGAGTCTGTGCACTAAATATCTAGTGACCAAAATGGGAATAAAGCAGTTGCTCATCAGAGGCACTCTGTGGTACCTCTTGGGATAAGAAGAAAGGATTTGTTCTGTGTAGAAATATCACAAAGACAAGAGTCAGGGAAGAAACAAGTGATGATTTTTCACAGTGTAGTGAGATTGTCAGCACAGTTTCACTGGGGAATGAGCCTTGTGTTGTTCAATATACACATCAAGAATCCTGGAAAAAAGGGGAATGAGGGGCTGAGGAAACCAGCTGATACTCAAAGTTGATTTAATGCAGCCAGAGCTTAAAGTGACAGGAAGGAAAGTGTTACAGAAGCCCAGGTGAAGCACTATGACAGTAAATGTCATGTAAAATATAATGTCTAATGCATGCAAACTGATGTACTTGGGGCAAAATGCTGCTCACTGTCAAAGCCCTGGAAGCCACTGATCTGTCAGAGTGTCAGGGGAGTGCTCAGCAGCTGGCAGGGAAAACAAGAGAAATGTTGGAAATGATGAGGAAAGGAAGAGATAAATCACTGAGAAGTGCTTTAACTGATGGAGCTTTTACAGGTGGGAAGGAGGAGTGGAGGGGTGGGATTTGCTGATCTCCACTGTAAACAGGCCAGAAGGAGGGAGAGGAGAGGCTGTTTGCCATTCACTCTCCCTGGTGCCAGAGCAGGGAAGCAGCAGGAAGTGCATTTCCACACAATTGTAATTAACCAGTGGAAGTCATTGCCACGGGATGTTATGGGAGCCAAAAGTGTAAAGGGAGTTCAAAAAGGGATTATCCAAATTAATGGAAGAGAGTCCCTTCAGAGGTTATTAAATAATGAATCTGGCTCCAGCCTCTGGTTCAGCTGTCTCTGTGCTGCTGATTGCCAAAGCCAGGGGGGCAAGAAGGGGAAGGGGGTCCTGCTTTTCTTTGCTGAGCACCTGCTCTCAGAGCTGCGATTCAGGGATGGTGTTGGCAGAGATGAAGCTTGGATATGACCTAGCCTGGCTGTCCAGCATTTTCTTCTCAGATTCCCACTCCTAGTGTAATAGAGAATGAACTCTGTTCAGATTTAATCCTGCAGCATGCCACCTTTCCTCTTTCCACTCCATTATCTGCCAGCCCACTAAAAATTATTTACTGTTTGGGGTTTTCTTCTCAGATTCCTACTCCCAGTGTAATACAGAATGAATTCTGATTTAATCCTGCAGCATGCCACATTTCCTCTTTTCACTCTATTATTTACTATTTGGGGTTATCTTCTCAGATTCCTACTCCTAATGAAATACCTTTCCTCTTTTCATTCCATTATTTACTATTTGGGGTTTTCTTCTGAGATTCCTACTCCCAGTGTAATACAGAATGAATTCTGATTTAATCCTGCAGCATGCCACATTTCCTCTTTTCACTCCATTATCTGCCAGCCCAGTAAAGATTATTTACTATTTGGGTTTTTTTTTTGCTGTGTTCACTGCAAGTTTCTCTGGTTTATGTTTTCTAAAGGTGTATAAAAACCACTATTTGCTTACTTCATAAACTCTTGCAATGGGTTTGCTGGGAATTGCCATTTGAATCTCTTTTGCAAGTTAAGGGCTGCATTTGGCACTAAACTCAATTATTTTGGGTATGTTCTGTAAGTCTTTTGCCCATGTACTGGGAACTTTTCCTTTTCTCTATGAGTTTCAGGTATTGAATCTTCCCTATTGAGTTACATTTATAGTCATAAATGAGTTTTTTGAGTATTTAATCATATTTATAGCACTGTTTATGTTGCATAAATGGGAAGGAAAACTTATTCAACTTCTATTTTACAAGTCCAGTGGCATCAATAACACAACAAGAACATGCTGGTTTGGATTAGGGATCTTTTAAAATGTTAAGAATTCACCGTAAGAAATGAAATCCTGAGAGGGAAGGCCAGTTTTAACAAAACTTGTCCTGATTTTAGTTTCCAGGAAACAGACAATGCGTGGCACGGGGGGTGCCTGGCCCTGGCCGAGCTGGGCAGGAGAGGATTGCTGCTCCCTTCCCGAATCCCAGATGGTGAGTTGGACCTGCTGACTGTAAGTGCATGAAATAATTTATATTATTAGGCACCAAATGTGTGGCAATAGGCTGGGATTTGCTGATGTGTGAGTGCTGGGTGATGACTGAACCACTGAGTTCTACAGTAAAACATTTGCCCATGGGGATATTTAAGTACTTCTGTCTAAAGCATTGGCTTGGGTGTGCCTTTTTTTATACTTAATAAATATTTCTTTCCAAAATGGAATTAATTTCTTGGGGTTTTCTTCTTTCTTCTTCCCTCCCATGTTTCTTTGTACACTTGTATAAAACAATTCTGCATGTCTCCATATTGTGTCAGTGTCATTATTTAAGCAGAATATATTAAATAATTGATGACTAACTTGCACTTTAAAGCCAGTAGCTTCTGCAGTTTGTTTATAGTTAAATTTCAAAGGCCAGTTTAATGTAATTTATACGTGAACTGTTTATGTTTTAAATGGCTTTTTGAAATAGCAGGATGGAAAGAAAAAGAACAGGGCAGAGGAATTGTTTCTTTGTGTGTTCTGTAGTTATCAACATACACTGAATTACAGAGATATTAATGTAATTTTGGTCAATGGGAATGACAAAAGCACAGTGTAGCAGCTGACATCCACCCTTGGGTCTTTTACAGCAGTGCCTTGTTCTAGATGGTTCTTTGGGTCCCATCTGGTGCTTCTGAGTTGAACAGAGAATTGAACACTAAATTTAAAAAATATTTCAAAGCTGGTGTTTCATGCTAGTAAGTCAGGGTGCTAAATCTTTTCTAGTTTGAGGATGTGCTGTAAAATGTGGCATTTAATGCAGTTTATTACTCTGTCTCCACGGAAGGAGTTCATGTCCATTCTAGCGTGTGCTGCATGTGAGAGAGTTTGTGCAGTGAGCCTTCAGTTGGTTTCCCTTTTTTCATTACTTTTGCCCTTCCATGATAAAGGTGGAACAGTTAAAAACCTTCCAGCTTACAGCTGGGGAATCCTGAAAGGGAGATCCTCCAAAGGTAAATCTGTACTTTAGTTCTGACAAAACCAGAACCGTCACCCCTGGCAGGGAATCTGGATAACCTCATGACAGATTTTTATTGAATTTGAAGAAGGCAGATCAGATCACTACTGGAGCTGACTTTTATAAATAATATTTGTATTGGGATGGAGGAGAATAAATCCTTGAATTTCTATGGAAGAAACACCAAAAAGTTATTTTTTTGTTCACTTTAAAGAAATTCAAATTACCAAGTAAAGAGATACACAAGATTTTTTAACAAATTGTGGATAATAGTAATTGAAGCTTTCTGCTTTCACAGAGGAGTGAGGCACATAGCTTAAGGTAGTGTGAAGAGTGGCAGTGGTGACACATGACCGTAATTTCATGTTTGGAAATGAGGGATTTAGCAGCATCTGACCCTAAGATTGAAGCTTTAATCTTGGACTGGAAAGCACATGCTGATGTCCAGCTCAGTACCTCACACTGCCTTATGCCCTGCTGTTGGCATTTCAGTTAATTTGGCTTCTTCTGTAATTGCACTGCCTTTTTTCAAACTCACATTGATATTTTTGCCCTTTTGGTAATGTGAAAGAGGCTTTTCTCTATGAAGGATTAAAGATCAGTGCATCTCTTTTTGTTCCTTACCTCTGAAACTGAAGATCTGTCATTTACTACTTAATTACTAAACTTGTTACAATGCTCTTAGTTGTTGGCTCAAAGCAGCACAGCACAAAACAGGAGTTAAAAAAATTCTGGGAATTCTGCATTATGTTGAATGCAGCTCCACTTCCTTGAGTAGGTTTACACCTATTAGTGATGTTCAGGCAGGTGAGGATGCCTCTAACCTGAGTAATGATCAGTGAGAAACGTATACCTGTGGTTTTATGGGAATAATGCTTGTTCTGGGTTTGTTCTCCTTACACTGTGCAAATTTACACAGGGATCAGCCTTATTTTAGTTGAACTTCTGCAGCAGTTTGGACAAGCTGGACAGCAGCTTTAAGGCAGAGGGAGCTTCTGAGTTTCATTATTTGGAATTAAAAGTATGGATGAATTAACCTGCATAGTGAATTTCCATCACTGAAGAGAGCTCCTTTTGTTTGGAATTGATTTGGTCCCAAAATTCTGCTTGCCAATTGAAAATTTTACTAGCAACTTCTTGCTAGCTGTTCTTCAATATTGATAGTGTAGTAAATGTATTTGTGTTCATTAATGACTTTCCATATACTGTAAATACAGATCACAAGATTTATTTGAAAAATTGCCAGTTTATATACACAGATATAGAAGTAGGAAATAGTTTTATGGCTGTATGTAGAAGGACACAGAAACTGATAGTGAGTGATAACACATGCACTGAAACGAGACCTTCACCAGGAGAGTTTGCCTGAGATGAAATAAATTATATAAATAACTTTTTAGGCCTGGAGTTTGAAGGCTGCCCAGTGTCTGTCTAACCTCAGCAAAGCAGGCACCTGGATTGCTTACTTCTTCATATTTTCAGTGTTGCTTTCATAGCCATTTACTTAGGGTTGAACATAAACTGCATTTATTAAACCTGTGCAAGCTTTCTTTGGTTTGACTTGAGTCTTGGTCTGTCAGTGCAGGAAGAGGTCGCTTACACAGGGTTTGGGGCAGTTTATTTCAAGTGGCCTCTGCCTCTGAGTAACTAAATTTGGTCTGTTGTTCTCTCTTAGGGCAGAATGGCAAAGTGCATCCATACACAGAGCAGTTTTTACAGTATATTCTAAAAAGCCAATTTTAATCTTAAGCTTGTTTGAACTACTGCACAGTGACATAAAAAGATTTTCAAAGGAAGAAAAAAGACCCCGAACCCCCACTATTAGATGAAGTTAAGGCTGAAAAAAGACTATGACAGTATGTTCTTGAGCAATATTGTTTCTAGAGCTTAAATGTCTTTTAAGAAAAGAAGTTGTAAAAGTTATTTTACATCATACAATTGCAAAAACCCCTTGAAGATTCATCTAATTTACTTTGGCTTTAGTAACGAATGCAAAAATTCACTCATCAAAACCTGAGCTTGTACAAGGCAAAGTTCAATTACTTAAAAATATTAATATAAAATTATGAACATTATTTACAATGGAGAGATTGAATGTATCTTGTCATGGGCCAAGCCCAACGAATGAGGGTTTGTGGAAATTTCACAATGATGCTGGTACCCAGAACCTCACTGAAAGGAGGAGAATTAGGACACTCTTGTTCTCTTCCTTAAAGTGAAGACTCTGCTGCAGTCATTGGGCCTGACCCTCTTAGCACCTTGCTGGGATTTCGTGGATTCTTTTTGGTTTGTCCTTTTTTGTCCTTTCCCCTTTGGGTTGCACTGAGCATCCTGAGCATCGGCAGCGGGTTCGGCGGGCGCGCCGTGCCCGTCCTGCGCGCCGTGCCCGTCGCCGTCCAGCCGCGCCGTGCCGGGGCTGTAGGCAGCCAGCTGGCACAGAGCCACGGCTGCTGTCTGCTTCTGCTCATCACAGCTCTCCATGAGCCCCAAGTCTGCAGCCTCACCACGCTGGGCTGCCAAGGGTTTGTCACAGGCACTGCTGCTGGGCGTCTTGGGGGCGCAGGGCTCCGCTCCGGAGCTCTCCTTCTCGGTGTTGGGAGCGGTGGTGTTGTCGTGGGATGGGCTGTGGAAGGACGTTTTCAGGCTGGATGTGTTACAGGAATCCTTCACTGAGAGGTTCAGGGGCATGTCCTGCATTTCCAGGAAGCTCTGCCTGTCTGTTTTGGATGGGGTTTTGTACATGTGCTCGTGAGTAGGTCCTGTGCTTGTGTCGGGCTTTTTTGAAAGATTGAGGGGACCTATCCCTGTGTCTTCCTCCGTGTTGGACAGGGAGCCCGCGTTGTTCTGGCCATCAGTCTGTGTGTGTGAGTCTTCATCAGTGACATTGATGCTGGAAGAAAGGAGAAGAGAGAATTCACTATCAATTGCTCTTTTAAACTGGGGCTGAGGAAGTGGGCAGGAAGAGGAAAAAAATCTACACTTCTAGGCTAGAAGTCTGACAATTCTGTTATTTCTTCTTTAAATCCCCAAATCCCTTTCACCATACCCATCACTGTAATGGAAGTAATTCCCTGAAATACTCAAACCTATTGGAAGTACAATAGGTGGAAATTCCCGGTACATTTAAGGAGAATGAACAGTCTGCTCACTGTAGCACCTGTGTGCTTTGCACAGGTAGTACAGAACCTATTAACTCACTGCTGTAAATCTAAATCTATCGAACAGGCATTGCATGAAATGTGCCCATCTGTCTTTGCGTGTCCCTGGTAAAGCTGACAAGAATTTGCAAAGTGTTATTTTACCTGTTAGGTGAATCCCCTCTCTCCTGCTGTGCCTGCACTCCTTGAAGGGAAGGCGCTTGGTCCGTGCTTTTTCTCACAGGTCTGAAGGCTGTGAAGTTTTCTTCTGCTTGGTCATACTTTCCCAGGGATGTGGATGATGACTTGTTGGAGAGGTCAAACAAACCCTCGCACGTGTGGCTTGTCTGGGTGAAGTTGGTGGGGCTGGGTCTGCCAGGGGAGCCTGTTGCTGCACTTCCCGCGAGAGGGCTCATTTTGGCATTCTCTCTTTCATTTTGGTCATCCTTAGCGTTGCCTTTGGCATGCAATAATGTCATTTCTTTTTCATAATCTGCTTGTTTTTTATGTGAGCTTAGAGGGTATTGTTGGGAAGGGCTTAAGGAGGCTGGGTACAGCAGGGTGGTTTCTTCCATCAGATGAGAGTTTTGATCCCTGTTAATACCAGCTACGTGTGAAAATCTGTAAAATGGAGGATCTGTTGGCCTACAAAATCCATATGGTATCGGTGGAGTGGAGTGGTACTGTTGGAACAATCGATAGTGTTCATATGCTGATGGATTCAGGGGTTTTGGAAGTGGCCCAGGGTGGGGAAGAAAGTGTCTCTGATCTTGTGTTCCATAGACAGAGAGAGCGGAGCTTTCACACTCTGAGCTACCTGGGAGCAGGTAAGGTGTGTAGATAGCAAGCCGGTGCTCATAGAAATGGGGTGAGTACTCAGGAATCATTGGTTGCATGTAAGGTGAAATGGAACCAAAGCCTTTCGTGGGAGCAACTTTGTGTGGAAACTCTGGGAGGAAAGAACCTGCCTTCCAGGGGTGAGCTGGTGCGTGAAACGCAGACTTGCTGTGAAAAGGAGAACTTTTGTTAGAGAGGGAGAGGATTTCAGACGCCTCAGTGATTTCTGGGCCTTTGCTGTCTCGGTGTTCTCCGACGGGGACGAAGGCTGAGGGCCTGACCATGCCCTCCATCAGGGGCTGCACGCTGATGGCACCTTCTGCTGCAGAGCTGGCAGGGCTTAATTCCTTCGGAATCGCAGGCTTCTGTCCTTGAATTGCAGCGTTTGTTGCTTGGTTTTGTAATTCAACGTTTTCCTTGGCATCTTCTTTTGTAAAAGGATATTGAGGCTTTGAATCGAGGCTTGACAGTCCGTTTGTGACAGATTTAGAAGAAGTTGGTTTGACAGTAGATTCCAGCTGGTTGATCTGTTTGGGCTCCAGGGAACTGCCCTTTGGACACTTGATGACACGATCCTGCTCCGACACCAAAGTGATGGAGTTCTTGCAGAGCCCATACTTCATGTGGTTAAAGAGATGGGATTTCTCATTGCAAGTGAAGGGGCACTGGAAGCACTTGTACTTGAATGGCTTTCCAGGTGGTCTTGGGATGTAATGAGGCTTCTTGGGTTTACGTTCTTTGAGGAGACTCATTCTTTTTTCTGCTTTAAACAATTAAATGTAATGGTTCTTTATAAAAACTTTCTTGTGGTTGGCTTCCCTCGGTTGTAGCCTCGTGATGTTTCCGGTTTTTCAGGTTTCTAGAATCCTTCCCAGGTGAGGAGAAGCAGCCAGCTCCTGTGGTGTCTCAGGGAAGAGGGCGCCGGAAAACAAGGCTTTCACCACTGGTAGTGCAGGAACTGAAACACAAAGTTTAAAATGAGCTTTAGTGGAACATTGGAACTAAACACAAAGTAGTGCCTTGTCATAAGAGCATTCCCCCTCATACTGTGTATGTTGTGTTATTTGGGTTTTTTAAAACAATAAAAAGCTGGAGGAGTCAGGCTGGATTTAGATGGGCATTGACCTTTGGCATCCTCCCGCACCCAAACACAGTCACACAAGTGGCCTCATTTCCAACAGCAGCACTTGTCACCTGCCTGTGCTGCCGGCTCGGGGGAGTTCTCTTTGAAAGCTGGAGGAACATTCATTGAGAAGATGAAAGTAGCAATCCAGGTGGAGCTGTTGAGAGAGGAGTGCAGTGGGTGGGATGGGAAGAGGCAGGTCCCAGCAGGGGCTGGATGTGGGGCGAGCCTGTTGGGCCGGTCCGGGAGAGCCAGGAGGGAATTTCCTGCTGTGGTGACACAAGGGTGGGGTGCATGGGTCGCTCTTGGGTGGCTGACTGGGCTCTTTCTGGGACTGACCAACCCCTCTCTTCACTGCTGTGGCGTTTCCCAACAGCCCAATCTCAACGGGTACCTCAAAAGTGCCCAATCTCTCGAAGGATAAAACCACACCGATTTTCTTCCTCTTCCTAATTCAATTAAGAGAAATGAGCGCTGCAGTGTCTGACTAATGGAATCCTCTGCCTGATAAACACCCCTCCCATCCTCCTGCTGCTCACAGATTGCACATGGTTAACAAGGGCACCCCAGTGTATTAACTCGGGGGGAAAAGTGTCTGACAGTAATTGATTTCTGGGGGAAGGATCTATCTGCCTTTCTGTGGAAAAAGGAAGGTTGTGGATACTTTATCCAGCCCGGTGATTCGCTGGGTAGATAAGTCGGGAGGGCTTGTACCGGCTTGTTCCATTATGTTCACTGATTCTGAAGGCGTGAGAAACTCTCGCAGTCAAGTTCTCATGATTTTATAGGATGTGTTATGGCAGAGATCTAAAAACTGATGATTTCATCATGAACTACAAGCATCATTATCAAAATGATGACTGTTGCAAAACCACGTACTGTATCTATTGTGTTACCCGAAACTACAGGAATACTAATTGGAAGAGTGACGAGATAGCTCCATTTTTTTTTTAAAAAAAAAGCTTTTTACATAGAAGTTTGAATTAGTAGTATTAAAATATACTAAGTTTATGAAAAGAATTGCTGGTAATTATGTGCTGTGAGATTTTAGTTCAAGTAGAGATGTTTTGCATTTCTTAAATCAGGGATTATTTAACAGAAAATGACAGGCAACTCATGGTGAAAACTGAAGGGAAAGCTACAGAATTGCTGCTTGGCTCATCAGGTATAGTAATTCTAGCAAATGTATTAAATGTTGTTTCTGATGTTAAAGAAATAATAATTTTGTTAAAATAGTTATTGTTAAGGCACCCTTAAAAATGCAAAGCTGCTCTGCATGTAGAAAAAAGTAATCAAGCTTTTTCCTAAAATTAACAAGTGTTTAGATGCACTTCAGGTTAATGAAAAAGGCATTTCTAGAGAAGTAGCTTTTTGTTTGTCAGGTTTTAATGAGGTTGTTTGAGTTGGATACTGATACTGTAAGAGCAACAAGGAAAAATGCATTAGCATGTTAAAGTCTCATCATTAGAGTATGGCTGAAATGGTAGTCCAATAAATTTTTAAAAATAATATATTGTATTTAAAAATATTTTAAATAACAATAGCTAGAAATCCTTTGAAATATTAAAAATAATACTTTTACATTGAAAAAACAAGTAAATGAAATATTGAGACATAGGAGGAGAGGTTGAGATAGGGAACTGGGCTCTTTCTTCTGCCTTAAGTGAGCTTGTTGCACTTATTTTTAACTAATGATGTGTAACTAGCGTGGAAAGTTTGTAATGGACTCGGTCAAGTCAGTTTGTACCTGTTATTCTTTATACCTTCTTGGAAGTGCTTGTACTAATTATTCTTGAAAAAAGATATTGTTGTCAAAACTGCATTGCTTTCTTAGCTGAAGCATTTATGATAACGTCTGAATCTGCATTCAGGTGCAGCATTCATAATAAAGGGATGGTAATTAGATTTCCTTGTTCTTCCAGCTTTCCTTTGCTTCATAATGAAAATTCCTGTGTGTCCTGTCCTCCCCCCTCTGACTTTGTACTTGGTATTTAACTTTGATTCAAGTTATTCCTGTTGGACAGAGTATTAACTATCATTTCTTAACAAGATAAAATGCGTTGTTGCAGTTTTCATGTTAGAAATTTCAAGCCTTGGAGCTCCTCTGCCGTGGGTACAGCAGGAGAGCATTCCAACAGCTTTTTATTTCTTTCTGTTTAATTTGTTTTGATGGCTCCAGAACCTGCTGCTCTGACTTGGGAGGTGCAGAGAGCAGCTCATTTTAAAGGGTGTTTACCTTTCCTAAACTTAGGTCAGGCCAGCCAGGTGAATGTTTTCTTTCTCTCTTTTACTATTTAATCCCTTTTTTTTTCATGGCTTAAAAATGCCAGCAATAAAATATTTCTAAAGTTAGACAAGTAGGATAATTCTTCCTCTGGTCCCTAATTCACAGGAGTGTCTGGCAGAGAGACATATTTTAGCATTAAAAAACATTAAAACTATTTGATCACCCAGTCAAAAAGGACATTAATAGTTTAAAATAGGTGTGACCAATTAAAACTGTCCCTATATAAATAATGTTACTTACAGCTGTACAATGTATGTTTTGTGCTGCCAAAGTTAGAATTTAGTATTGGAAAGAAAATACCAAAATAAATAGTTGCTTTTTCCTTTAACTTCAGTGCTGTCACTTGTGATGTCTTTTAAAAAGGGGGAGAAAAATCTTCAACAGCAAGATAATTTTTACATAACTTTTTTTTCTTAGATTGAGAATTTATTTCCTGTAGACCTGCTTGTAGAAATGCAGATGGTTCTACAATATTATAATTCTCTAGTTTTGAAACGCAGTAGTGCTATTTATTTATATTTTTATTGAAAACAAGTTATTCAGATAATCTTGATTAAACTTGAGGTTATCTTAGTTGTTTGTTTTTGGCACTAGTAACCTCCTCATGGCTTTCGAACCTGTCGCCCTTTCCAGCCTGAGACTGACTGCTCCAAGTTTCCTTCCTTCTATTTTTAAAAGCAACTTGTTGCTCCCTCCTTGCCTTTAACCTGTTGGCACGTTCAGAAAACAGGAATGTAGTTGAACATTGTGTGTAAATATATAAACAAAAAATGTCCGTGGGGATAAGTGTATACACACATATGCACATGTGTATTCATCCACACACATAGATATGTGCATATATATCTGTCCAGGTTGTTTTTTTAGGGTTTTAAGTAGTTTAAATTGTTTAAGATGCCCAGTTGATCAAAGAGGAAATTTCAAAACGTCTTTTATTACAAGCAGGGACAGTAATTACATTTCTTTTTAGGACACTGCTTCAGCAAAGTGCGTAACAGCTGCTCATGCCCACCCCATTATTATTGCAGGCTCCTTCTGGTGATGTGGATCTCTCTGACCAGGAGGACTCACTGGGGTGGAACATTTTGAAGGACATGCTATAATTAAAATATTGTGATGTGGCATTATTGCATAACCCAAGGACATGCCATTGTCACCTACCCAGGGTGTTGCAAGAACAAGATTTGTGAGTTTTATTCTAGCTGAGATTTTTCCAGCGATTAACCACCCCTCCCTTCTAAACTTCCAGGTCCTTGAAACTGAAAGATAAAATTTTAACACAACTGATTGTTAATTAGGAGGAAGCAGGGGTGAGAGGGGTGGGCTGGGAGGGCAGTGTGTGTGTGTGTGTGAGGTGCAGACCCACGGGAACTGCTCTGTGTGCGAGAGGAAGCTCCGAAACACAGATTAAATTACTTGCTTAGGCAGCGTGAATAGGAAATAAAAATCTCTCTACATACCAAGTTAATAAATCAATGCCTTAATACACTCTAATTGACTAGGAAATAGAAAACTATCCGATTTTCTGCTAAATTTCCAGAAGCTGGAAAAATTAATAAATCAAGGCTGGAGCACATTATTTTCATACAAGCTTTTCAGATGAACCTGACACGACTCTAGGAAGCAGAGCTGGCACAGCAAACACAGCAATTTTAAGCAATATAGCAATATATTAACTCCCCAAATAAAAAAAATAAATAAAAGGTGCTGAAAACCCTTTGCACCCACAAGAGTTAATTATTATAAAAACTTGCAAGTTTTCTCTCAGACTGAAAGTTTCAACAGGAGAGAGGAATATTTCTGCTGAAAGCTGAGACTGGTGCCTTGAGTGCACCTGCTGGAGTAACCCTGGCTGCTGGGACAGCCGGGAACTGAGCACCTCAGATCTCCTCCTTAATATCAGCAAGGTTTTCTTGAAAAGAAATGCTGTAAAGCAATGTACTCACCGGGCACCGGGGTGTCCGAGAGCCGGCGGGCGGGCGCTGCGCTGGAGCTGTCACTGCTGGGAGAGCAGTACCTGTTCTCTGCCTGAGCCCTGAGTGAAACTGCAGGAGGCTGTTCCAGGGGAGGGACCTGAGCGTGTAGGAGTTGAGCCCTCGGGGTGTAGAGATGCACCTGATATTACTCCAGCCTGCAGCTACGATTCATTTGTTTGCGTCCACCGCTCTCATTGAGCATTACCTCAGCATCTCCTATCGAAGGCAGCTCCCGTCGCTCCGTGCCCTCCAACAACCAAGTTTTGCTCTCAGCTCTGGTGCCTGTTCCTTTTGCACTGTGGGGTCACAAGTGGCTGAGTTAACACTGATGATATTTTAAGTTTTGTACAAGTGACTCGTGGGCAGCAGAACCGACTGTACGCATTGGGTAGCAAAGCTTAGAAAAGAATTTTGCTCATTTTTTTGGAGACCGACTTTTTTATTGAATGCCCTTTGTAGCTTTAATATTCTTGCTCTTTTTTCTTTTTTCCTCCCCCCTCTTCATTTTTATTTAAATTGTTGTCCTTCACGAGTCTCCTTTCTGAAGGCAGGACTGAACTAACTCCGAGCTCGCTTGCCACAGGAACCTGCCAAAGCTTGTCTATAATCGACAGCCAAACGGACGGGTCCTGGAAAGGGAAAGGAGGCACTGCAGGCAGGATTGATTGTCCTGGCTCTGTGTTTGCTCAGCACCTGGGCAGCCCAACAGAGGGAAACGGCCAAGGCAACTGCTCACCCACTGCTGGGGCTGGCTTGAATTGTGGATTTTTGTTCAAGTTTGTAAATGACAAATTTCTGGGTGCACGTGCCAGTCACTGGGGACATGGCTGAGCTGCTCGGTGAAATGATTTCCTCTCACACACAGGCTGGCACAAGGAAAAGGTTTTGATACCTGTAGCTCAGTCTAAAAACCACTCCTGTTAATGCATAAGCAAAGGGGCTTTTGGCTGCTCATTCCTGTGTGCCAGAGATGTTCAAACTTCTGTTCAAAACTGAACATGGGAACCCTCTCGTTTCACCCACTGCTGCGTGGATGAGACAGCTGCAGATTACTGAAACTTTAAATGTATTTTATATTTATATTTATATATTTATATTTATATTTATATTTATATATTTCAATGGATTTTATAGTTAGCAAAAGTAAGATTTTTTTTTTTTTAATGAAAATATTAAGGAAATTGTCAGGACAAAACCCATTCAGAAAGTGGATAAAAGTTGTTTGAAAATCAGTCTTTAAAGTCTTGAAGTAGTCTTGAAAAAAGTCTTTTGGCTACTAATTCCAATGTTCCAGAGATGTTAAAACTTCTGTTCAAAACTGAACATGAGGACCCTCTTGTTTCACCCACTGCTGTGTAGATAATACAGCTGCAGATTACTGAAACTTCAAATGTATTTCATATTTTATAATTTATGTTTTATGTTTTATATATAGAAATGAATTTTATAGTTAGCAAAAGTAAGATTTTTTTTTGAATGAAAATATTAAGGAAATTGTCAGGACAAAACCAGTTCAGAAAGTGGATAAAAGTTGTTTGAAAATCAGTCTTTAAAGTCTTGAAATAGTCTTGAAAAAAGTCTTTTGGCTACTAATTCCAATGTTCCAGAGATGTTAAAACTTCTGTTCAAAACTGAACATGAGGACCCTCTTGTTTCATCCACTGCTGTGTAGATAAGACAGCTGCAGATTACTGAAACTTCAAATATATTTTATATTTTTTATATGTTATATGTTATATTTTATATTCTATATATTATATTTTTATATATTTTATATTTTTTATATTTTATAATTTTATATTTTATATATAGAAATGAATTTTATAGTGAGCAAAAATAAGATTTTTTGGAATGAAAATTATTAAGGAAATTGTCAGGACAAAACCTGTTTAGAAAGTGGATAAAAGTTGCTTGAAAATCAGTCTTTTAAGACACTTTAAAGCAGTGTCTTAAAAATAACTTTAAAGGTGTTGCCTTTGGTTTGGTGGAATTATTTACAGAAAGCTACTTCCCTGTGTGGGTATGCAGGTCACCATGCTTCCTCTTGCTGGGCTGGTGTAACTTTTTGGAAGAAAAATTCAAATTATAAGCAATCACTAATTTTAAGGTAGAAGAGTGGCTCTTGTGGTATATTTTTTCCCTCGGTTATTTTTTTATTATTTTGTTTCTATAATGCAGCGTAGGAGTATAAAAATTATATATATATCTATATCACCATGCTTGCTCTTGCTGGGCTGGTGTAACTTTTTGAAAAAAAAATCAAATTATAAAAAATCACTAATTTTAAGGTGGAAGAGTGGCTTTTGTGGCATGTTTGTTTTTTTCCCTTAATTATTTTTTATTATGTTTCTATAATGCAGTGTAGCAGTATAAAAGGTGTAATATTGCTGTCACATTATTCTCTAGTTGTTTATAAATCCTTTGGATCAAGATGAGATAAATTCTTCCATTGAGTTGTAAAATATTTTGAATAAAAATTTGTGTATTAGAAATTTCTAAGGGGAAAAGGGAGAAAGACTTTATTCAGAAATGTCTCTAGAAGAAAATTTCAATTTGTGGCATCTAGAGAAGCTGCTGGACTCCCTTAATTGAGCTGACTGAACTGGAATAACAGAACTGGAACTTTGATTTTATTTTTTTTACCTTCTCCCCATTGCCTGCCCTTGTATTTGGAGGGGAGCTGTGGTGTCCAGTGGCTGCAGTGACCCACAGGAAATGTTTTAACCCAGCTGCTTCCTGGCACTCAGGTCAGTGAAATCTGCGGCAAGTGAAGCAGAACTGGAAGGAAAAACCCAACCATGTAAATTCTCCTTTGCTTGGGGCTTGGATGATGATAAAAACCCAGATCTGGGGGAGGAGATCCATTGGGGACCCCAGAGCAGGACCCTGCGAACTCCTGTTTGTGCAGACTTCTAGAAATACTGAATCATGATTGCAGTGATGTTGTTTCCACACTTATTTTTAACTCACCTGATCACATCCTGTCCTATCAGTGACTCCTGTCCTCTGTTGGTAGAACCTTTTTCATTTACCTGAAAATTTTTCTTTCTTTTACCTGAAATTTTTTCTTTCTTTTACCTGAAAATTTTTCTTTCTTTTACCTGAAAATTTTTCTTCCATGTACAGGCCATATTAATTAAGAGACCAGGACTAACACAGTAAAATTTGGATTTATTGATATGTTTCTGCCAATTTGCCTTTTTTTTGTTTAAATGTGGTGTTTTTTGTATCTCTGTGGGGCTGAAGCTTTGGGTTTTTATCTTCTTTGGCGTAGAATATACTTTATTCTAGGTTCTTTTTATAATTCAGTATTAAGTAAGTGTTGTTCAGCTGTAGCAGAATTCTGTCATTCTCTAAATATTACAAACTTCCTTGTATGTGCTTTTAAATGTTTTTTTTGCTCAGCTTTAGCGCTAAACAGAAAACAAAATGTCATTTGCAGAAAATCTGCATCCAGATGGGGTAAATTTACCCTGATCTGGGTACACCTCTCATCTCATTGCTGTTTTCCCCTTCAGCATTCCCTTCCCTGGATGTATCAGAGTGTGCCCGGTGCTCTCCACATGGATCAGGGAGTTCTTGCCCTTGTGCTCTGATGCCAGGACTGGCCCTGCTGGTTGCCCTCAGGACTCCAGTGCTGCTCCCAGGGGATGGCCACTGATTTTCCATCATTTCCTGGAATATTTTCCAGGTCCTAGCAATCTGTGAGCTCGTTAGTTATTCCAGAGAGCAGCAGGATCCCAGGTGAATGTGGATACTGGTGCACATGGAGCTGGTGAAGCTCAGCTTCCCACATACAAGAAGTGCCTTGGAACTGCAGGGTTCACCTGAGTCACCTTAGTTGTGTCTGCATTTGTGGCTTTGAGATATTAAAATCCTTTTTTTTCCTGGGATCGCTGGAACCGAAGTTATCGAAGGATTTGTAAATCCTTTGGATTAAAATGGGATAATTTCTTCCATTTAATTGTAAAGCATTTTGAATAAAAATTTATGTATTAGACATTTCTGAGGGACAAAGGGCTCTCAGCATCAGCATGTTTGGGCTGGGTTGTTCCACACCATTCCCAGAAGGGGGCAAATGGATGTGAATGTAAATGCTGGAACTCACCGTGCCCCGAAACATGACGTGATTCTCCTACAATATTCTCATAATTATTTTTTTCTATCCCATATGAATAGTTATTAGTCTTAATGCTTTTTGAATAACACCTTTGAAATGTGCCTTTGTTTTTCCTAACAATCCAGTCCCTGACTCCAGAGATAGGTCTGGGCAGATTACTGTGCTGGGCTTGGGAGCCACTTGTTCAGATTACTGGAGCAAATTACTTGTATGGGAAAAGAATAAAAGCTCAGCACTTAATAGCAACTGCAGATCCCATTTTTAGATATTTATTGTGGCCTGTGCTGTTTGGTCTGGAGCTAGGATGATCTTTCTCTGGGTTCCCATCCTCGCCCTTGGGCAGTGAAACATCTTGGGGGAAGTGGGAAAGAGCAGGAATTGGGACTGTAGGCAAAGGGATGAGCTGTTTATAAGGGAGGGTTTTGGATGGTGACTCCTTTCCCTGGCAGCCATTCTCACAGGGATGCAAAATGCACCTTCAGCTTCTGCCTGGTGCTCTGGTTACGATTCTCTTTCCAAATGTATTCTTTTAAAAGTGATTTTCATGCCAAATATTTTTGCCTTTTCTGCTTTAGTTTCAAAGCTTACACCACAGATTCTGAGCCAGTTTTCTTGCCTCCATGATAATTTTTCTGATAGAATCCAGCAGCAGGACCTGAGTTGTGCCATGTGCAGTTCCAGGGTATATAAACTCATTTTTCTTTGACCTAAACCTGGCATGGGGCTGCTGAGATGCTTCTCTCACCAGAGAGCAGGGAGGCATAGAACAAATATTCTCAGACTCAAATATATTAGCTTTCGGTTATTTTCTGAAATATGCCAAATTTTATAAATATTCATATGATTAATATATGTTGTTTAGTATTTCAACACATTTTTAAAGTGGGGAATATAAACCAGCAAATACAACCTGATGTTTTATTTTATTTTGTTGGAAAATACTGATGCTGCATCTTGGCTGTTACGGTTTTGCATTCAAAGTTACATGTCACTATTCAGCTGTAAAATTTCAGTTGTTGTTAGAAGGGATCATGCAGCTTAATTTGCATGTGGGAGAAACCTTTTTAGCAAAATAGCCTGAAGTTAACTAAAATCTCATGATCTGATGATGGATTTGTATGCCATTCTACATTTGGAATTGCAGCACCTCAAAACTAAATATTCCTTACTCTACAGTGTATGCTAGAACCAAAACCCTACATTTCAGTGTGGTTTCACTATGATTTCACAGCTTTTGTTTTGTGCTGTATTTGTGGCTTTGTAGGCTTCAAACTATTATTTATAGGGGTTTTTTTTTATTTAATTGGGTGGGGATAAATACTAAACAAACAAGAGAATCCTAGTTTACTTGAATTTCTGGTTTGCTTGTGAAAGGACGTTATTAAAATTTCTCTTGATGACAGCACAGTATAAACTTTCTAGCTAATAAGGTGTGTCATGTAGAGGAACATGAACCTTCCTGGGTGTTCTTAACGTCTTGGTGGTGAGCTGAAGAATGTTCTGGTGTCACTCTCAAGGACTTGCTGAGCTCTGAGTAGTCCCAGTCTCAAATCTAATCCATATTAGTGTTTCACCAGGAAATAATGCTCGCTGTGCATGATGGGCTCCTGTTTCTGTTATAAAATCATATGTGTAAAGTTAAGGTTGAAAACATTTGCATCACTGAGGAGTAAGGAAAGGAAGCCAGGGAAAAGCAGGTTGGAAGAGCCCTGTGGTTACACTTTCAGTGAATTCGTGCTTATTTTGGGAGGATTCCAGCAAGGAAGACGTTACTTTTAATCTTCCTGCTTTCTTAAATACCCTAACCCATTCAAAAGGAATAGACTGGGATAGTCCAACAGTCCCTTGCTCCTTTTTAAACTATGGCAACAATAAAATCAGCATTTCAATAGAAGGAAATAATGCTGATGGGATCCAGGGAAATTGGGACATTCAGGAGTCTGGTACTGGGGGGTCGGTACTGCTGATCTGAATCTGGAATTTGAATTTTTTTAATGTCAGAATAAATGAAAAGTAGTAATAAAGAGTGAAAAATGTGCAGAACCAGCCTTAACTTCTTCAGTTCATAACTGACCTTCAGAATAAAAGGAGCATCAAGAAACTGTAAGAAGGAAATAGGGAGTGTTAAAGGTCTGTTAGGGGGGGACCTGGGGCACATTTGACAGGGGACTTGGCTGGTTACAATACCAGGGGTTCCATGATAAAATCATGATGCTTTTTACAATTTCAGAGAGATCACACCCCACTCTACCAGTATCCAAAAAGAGCCGGGCTTAGGGACATATTTGTGAACTGTTTCTGCTGAATGGTGAGCTCTTGGTTTAAATAGGAAACACTGTTTAAATAGGAACAACTTCTCTCAGCTGATGTTTGCTCTCTGTTTTAGAGATACCCGTTTTCAAGTGGGAAAAGTTTGTAAGAAATGAAGTCTCTGGTGCTGTCAGAGGGTTTCAAATGGACTCAGCCTGTCCAAAGAGCAGATGCTACAGCTTTGAAGGAGTACCTGTGTACATGCGACTGCTGTATCTGTGATTTTAAAATTCCCCCAGCTTCTGGTGCCTTGTTGATTTTCTATCTTTCTACATTTTCCACCTTGTTGATTTACTATTATTAATTTTTTTCTTGTCAGTTTGGTTAGAATGGATATGTGCTCTGGGGCAGTACCCAGTTTTCTGTTCCTGGTACAAAGGAGGTTTGATCATGTGCTGTTAGGGAGAAAAGATTGGATTCCTGTGTATGTTGTCTTTTTATCTGGAAGTAGAGGGAATGGTGCTTACTGATAATTATATATAACTAGATATACTTAAAAAAAACCCCAGAGTCTCCTTTGTGTAGAAAAACTCTACACACAATGGACAAAAAGGGCATTTTTACTTGTACATTCTCACTGGGCCATTCATGATAAAAAGGTGAACCCAGTACTGCTTCTGAGTGCATTTTAGGAGGAGGTTTAACTGAGATTTTAACCAGGATTTGAACAGTCTTATGGAAATGCATTATGTAGCTTCTTAAACTTGTTTACATTGTCAATTTTTAAGGATTACCTTCTGTGTTTTATATTCCAGAGTATTAAATTGTTTGTTATGGACTTGCAGCAGCCGGGGGTTGGAGGAGAGGGATGATGAATCAAGAAGTCAGGTTTCTGCACAGTGCTGGTGTGTTCTGTAGTGCTGGTTAATTGTGAGGCTTTTGGCAAAATTCCAGGTGCTTTTCATCAGAGATACAGGAAGACGTGGGGGAAAAAAAAAAAAGAAAAAGATCTACCTGTCTTAGGTGGACTCTTTAGAAAATAGAGAACACCCAAACCTGAAAGGCTGGTTATGGAGGAATTCCTTCTCTCTAACACCCAGGTGAACTTTAAAAGTGATGCATGGTCTTGAAAAGAGCCTTTTAAAAAGTTATAATGCCTATGTCACCGTAATAGTTTTCAAATTAGCAAGGAAGCATTATAAATAGTGCAGATTTATTTTTTTTTCAGTAGCCAGCAGGTATGAGCAGGAAGAAATGCTGTGTCTGGAGCTGCAGCAGGAAAGGTCCCTCCCCCAGCAGCACTGGGAGATGGGGTAAACATTGAGCAGGGAATAAATGACAATGAATTGCTTCTGGCTTTTTCACCATGGGGTTTATCTTGGTATTGCACAACTTTAGCCTTAAGGCTGGGCTTTCTTGGGTGATATTTCTTTTCTGACACACGGTGTTATGAGTTTACAGAATTTTTATACTCCTTTAGAGTAAGTAATTCATTTGCTCAGTAGGATTTCTCCACAAGCCTGTTCCTTCATGTCTTTAACTGCAGTTTGCTGTTGGTTCAGTCAAGGCAGAGCTCTGTCAGCTGTACACCTGTGTGAAGGTCTCTCCTCTGGCTTTGGGTGTGATTTGTAGGAGAGTCCCAAAAACACTGAGTGCTCTGTGTTTCAGAGCTGTCCTGGCTCAGCTGCTGCTCTGAGGGCCAGCCAGGCAGGGGGCTTTGAGCTTTTAGGGCTGTGTTGGGTGAGGATGTTGGGATGGAGTGGCTGGAATCCAGATCTGGCTGCTTCCTGCTTGGCCCCTGGCCCCACTCCTGAGCCCTCACTCCTGTCAGCACCAGGGCACTGGTGCAAGGCTGCCTTTAGCCCTGGCAGAGGAACCTGGCAAGCAGAGCCAGTGTCCAGCTCCTGAACTCTGCATTTAAGAACCATGACTGGTATCAAACAGTCTGTGGGGCAACATCCAGCTGAACACCACCCCTTCTCTGAGTCTGACAGGCAGCCTTTGCATTCCTAGCTTTGCACCCTGAGCAGCCAGGCAGACAGCAGCCTGTGTGCTGCCCTGCTGTGATTCATCCCTGGAGCAGGTCTGTCCTGTGGGCTGCCTCAGATAGCTCCATGGAAAAAGCACCACGTGAACATGTAATTAAAGACTCTCTTAATTCATGACGTAGTGAGAGGCTGCAGGGAGGTTGCAGCAGACAGAGCAGCCCTTCAGTCACAGGGCACGGAGTGCTGGGTTTGTGCAGGTGCCTCTGCCCAGTCTGGCTGGAGCTCAGCTCTGGGGGCACCCAGGAGCTTCAGGGATTTCAGCTGCTCCCTCCTCACATCCCTCCTGGCCTGCAGGAGCTCTGCTCTCTTCCTCCTTCCCTGGCAAACCCCTAATGAGGTCAGCCCTGGGGGCAGGAATGGCAGAGGAGAGGTCACCTGTGGGTGGTTTTTAGGCACTTGCCCTTGGGGATGGGATGTCAGAGCATCATCCCACAGGAACACAGAGAACTCTGCACAGCCAAAACAGCACAGAGAGCTCTGCACAGCCAAACCAGCACAGAGAACCCTGCACAGCCAAAACAGCACAGAGAACTCTGCACAGCCAAAACAGGACAGAGAGCTGTGCACAGGCAAAACAGCACAGAGAACCCTGCACAGCCAAAACAGCACAGAGAGCTGTGCACAGGCAAAACAGCACAGAGAGCTCTGCTCATCCAAAACAGAACAGAGAACCCTGCACAGCCAAACCAGCACAGAGAGGCCTGCACAGCCAAACCAGCACAGAGAGCTCTGCACAGCCAAACCAGCACAGAGAGCTCTGCACAGCCAAACCAGCACAGAGAGCTCTGCACAGCCAAACCAGCACAGAGAGCTCTGCACAGCCAAACCAGCACAGAGAGCTCTGCTCATCCAAACCAGCACAGAGAGCCCTGCATAGCCAAAACAGCACAGAGAGCTCTGCTCATCCAAACCAGCACAGAGAGCCCTGCACAGCCAAACCAGCACAGAGAGCTCTGCACATCCAAACCAGCACAGAGAGCCCTGCACAGCCAAACCAGCACAGAGAGTCCTTCACATCCAAACCAGCACAGAGAACTGTGCTCATCCAAACCAGCACAGAGAGCCCTGCACATCCAAACCAGCACAGAGAGCTCTGCACATCCAAACCAGCACAGAGAGCTCTGCACAGCCAAACCAGCACAGAGAGCTCTGCACATCCAAACCAGCACAGAGTCCTTCACAGCCAAACCAGCACAGAGAGCTCTGCACAGCCAAAACAGCACAGAGAGCTCTGCACAGCCAAACCAGCACAGAGAACCCTGCACAGCCAAACCAGCACAGAGAGCTCTGCACAGCCAAACCAGCACAGAGAGCTGTGCACAGCCAAACCAGCACAGAGAGCTCTGCACAGCCAAAACAGCACAGAGAGCTGTGCTCATCCAAAACAGAACAGAGAACCCTGCATAGCCAAAACAGAACAGAGAGCTGTGCTCATCCAAAACAGAACAGAGAACCCTGCATAGCCAAAACAGGACAGAGAGCTGTGCACAGGCAAACCAGCACAGAGAGCTCTGCACATCCAAACCAGCACAGAGAGCTCTGCACAGCCAAAAGAGCACAGAGAGCTCTGCACATCCAAACCAGCACAGAGAGCCCTGCACATCCAAACCAGCACAGAGAGCTCTGCACAGCCAAAACAGCACAGAGAGCCCTGCACAGCCAAACCAGCACAGAGAACCCTGCACAGCCAAACCAGCACAGAGAGCTCTGCACAGCCAAACCAGCACAGAGAACTGTGCTCATCCAAACCAGCACAGAGAGCTGTGCACAGCCAAACCAGCACAGAGAGCTCTGCACATCCAAACCAGCACAGAGAGCCCTGCACAGCCAAACCAGCACAGAGAGCTGTGCACATCCAAACCAGCACAGAGAGCTGTGCACAGCCAAACCAGCACAGAGAGCCCTGCACAGCCAAACCAGCACAGAGAGCCCTGCACAGCCAAACCAGCACAGAGAGCCCTGCCCAGCCAAAACAGCACACACATTTTCTGATCCCCACTGGAGGCGTTATCCTCTCCATGAAAGATCCCTTCAAGAGTAGATGCTGGAGTCAACAACTTACATAGAAAATGAGAACAATTCAGAGATGATTGACAGAATTTTTAAACAAGTATTTATTTCTGGGAATGGACCTAACCTGAGCTTTCTGGTGTTTGCATGCAGCAAATTGATCCAGTAAATATTAGTACAAGAGCCCTAATGAAGTTCCAGTTAGGAGCTGCCTCTTTCCAGAGGTGCCATGTAGGAGTGAGTGGTCTCAAACCTGATTTTCTGTACATGGGGAAGCCAGAATTGTGTTTTTAGGAAACAGCACACTGCAGATATCTGCACCAGTTGCTTTCAGAGAATTCACAGAATGACAAGGTTGGAAGGGACCTTAAAGATCATTGAGGCCAACCCAGAGCTAACACCTCAACTAAACCATCTCAGCTTCTAAGCATGAGGCTCACAAAGATGCTGAACCTTCACTTCTGCACTGGGTTGGTTTTCATTGAAGAAAAAATTGAACAAAATTGCTATTCTTTGTGTTGAATATGTATCTAAGTTTAAGCTTCATCATTCATTAATTATAGTGTCTGTAGCTGCTCCTGCTGTGACTTTGTGCACAATGCACCCTTCAGGAATAGCAAATATCCACTTTGTAGTACTTTTTCTTATATAATTCTTAAATAGAAGGATTTGCAAACTAATTTTTATGGATTGAAGCAGCTTCTCTGCTTTAACAGTCCCTATAAAAACATAGTGCTTGTCTGAGATGACACTGATTTAATCTGTTTTAAGTTGCATATTTTAGTTTGAAACTATATGTACACAATTCTTATTTAACCCCAGATCCAGTGAAAATCTGTTTTAAATTAAATAAGGTCAACTTGACATTAGGCAATTTTCTTGTGGAGACAAGGCCTAGGGCTGAGGAACAGGTTTTTGTTGTTTGTTTGACTGCTGTATTTGTATATTTTATATGATAAACATTGCACTAAATTAAAAAAATCGATTCACTGAGTGGAGTTAAAGTGACAAAGGGCTCTGGACAGCACAAGTTATAGTTGAGGGTGGTGTAAAGTATGTTTTTAAAGGATTAATGTAAAGATTTTTTCATTTAAATACGTTAAACCTTTCAGTAACCAATGTCTTCCACAAGCTCCTTTGCAGCCACATTTCTCTTCACAGAGAAAAGCAAGGCACAATTCTTCCCAAAATATTTCTGGGTTTCACATTCTCTGAACCTCAGAGAAAGGAAACACAATTCTTATTATTTGCTATACCTGTGTTTGTGCAAAAGTAGAATGCAATATGGGGATTGTTTACCCACAGTGATGGTGTTTTGTTTCCTTGAGGTTCAGGGAATGTGAATCCCAGAAATATTCTTGGGAAGAATCGTGCCTTGCTTTTCTCTGTGAAGAGAAATGTGGCCACACTCCTTCCCCAGGCTTTTATTGTCTCTCACCTGTACTGAGCACCCCACTGTGTAAAATCCACATTTAAAAAGCAGAATATCTCTGCAACCTGTCTCCAGTATGAGGAAAAAAACCCAACCCAGCCCTGTTTGTATGCCAGAAGTTGTTTCTTTATTTTCCAAGGCTTGAGCACAGGGCTGTGCTGCAACTGCAGTGACACTCTTGGGCATGGCAGGGTGGGGTGCAGCAGGTGCTTATTGATACCTTCAGGCTACAGGTAAAGGTGACTGTGTTTTCTTGAGCATTCACAGACCTGCACAGGTGGATTTTGTTTTAATAATCAGCTTGAGAGTGGGCACTGTTTGTCCTCTGCTTTTGGTGGCACACTTGAAAAAAAAAAAACCAAACTGTGGATCCGTGAAAGAAATGGGGACTTGTAAAATTAAAGCTAAACTTTCAAAGGTAAACCTGTAAAGTGAAGGAATAAGTTCAGATCTTCTCCTTGCATAAAAAAGTCATGTTCAGAATTTCAAAAATCCAATAATTTTGTCTTGATCCTACCAAACTAATTTTCTTCTGGAAGAATTTTTTTTCTAAAGGTTTTTGATTTTTAAATCTATCATTTTTGGGTAAAGCGTTTTTAGGTTAAGATTTAGCATGGTGTTTGAGGAACTCTAGAGCAAGAAATGAAGTGAAACCTGGAATTTTGGGTTGTGTTTCTTTTGGGTTTTTATCTCTTAAAAACCAACAAGAAATGTAATGCTGGACCTGATTTTTTGAACACAAACACACTTGTGTCAGGAGCAGTTTTAATTCAGCATTTCCCAGTAAATATTCAACCAGTGATGGCACAAAACTTTACCAGATGCCCCCTAGATCAGTATTCCCTTTGTTGTATTTGTGTTTCTAATTACCAGTGCTGCAAACTTCACCTTGTTTCCCCTGTTAGTGCCACCTCCCCAGTGCCCACTGCTTGCTCCCTTTTCTGTCTCCAGACTTTGCAGTCTCACAGGACAGTGCTGGGAGTCCCAGATGGAGGAAAAGGACACCAGAGAGGTGTGAGAGCTCGAGCTGTCCTGGCCAACAGGCCCTGGAGCATCTGTCCCTGACAAACCATTTGATGTTGTGCCCATTTGGGACATAAAACTGAAAAAAACCCCATTTTTCTTTCACACAGAGCAATGCTGTGAGTCCCAGATGTAGGAAAATGCCACCAGAAAGGTGTGAGAGCTCGAGCTGCCCTGGCCAACAGATCCTGGAGCATCCCCACTGTCCCTGACAGACCATTTGGTGCTGTGCCCAGCATTTGGGACATTAAACTGCAAAAATACATTTTTTTTTCTTTCACAGAGACAATCCAAATGTGAGGAGCTGCTGGAGGGGCCTCCTTCCCCCTTTTCCTTCCCTGCACAGAGGTGGGAGTGTGCCCACAGCTGTCCAAAGGAGCTGGAGTGGTCACTTGCACTGAGAAAAACGTGCTGCAGCTTTGCAAAATTGCCCTTGGCGCCTGCTTGAGTGTTCCTGTGGAACCAGCAAATTCCATTTTTCTCATCAGTTGATGCAGCAATTTTCAAAACAAGCTAGGCAGCATTTTTAAATACTTTCATTGCAGTTCCTTTAGGAACTGGGAAATATCCAACAATCCATCCATCTCTGCTGTATGGTTGTTCCAGAATTGGAATTAAACTTTCTTGTAGTGTTTATGCTCTTATTACTCAAATCTCACCCATCTCTATATCTACTGCTTGATTTTCTTTAGCAGCTTAAAATGAATTTAAACAGCCTTTTAACACTTCACTTCTCCAGTCATGGTATCTATCTTTTTGTTTAAAGCAGCAGCACAGAGTGATGAACAGCACATGGAAGTTTTAATTATTTTGTGATTATATCCACTCAAGGATAGCCAGGCACAGATTGCTAATGAAATACAGCTCAGTGATCCCATTTCTTGTTAATGGGATCACCTTGTGACAAGTATTTTCTAAGGAAAATGATGCATTTGATAAATTTGATACAAGGAAGAAAACCAAGAGAGAAATTGTTTATTTTGTTTTTTAGAGGCTGTTGTTTCTGCAGACATTAGTCATTTAATAAAGTTGTGACATCTGGAGAGAGATGTATTCAGATTTTCTATCTGGATGTGCGGATAACAAATAAAGGCTCTCTGGGGAGCCCTGCATTGATATTTCTTGAACTGTGGCAGTGTGTTTTTAGAATGGTGTAAAAGGATTATCCTTACAGGTTTTGTGTGGAAACCCAGGGCACGGGGAATATTTCTCTGTCTGTTCTGGGGTGCACTGACCCCCAGGGGAGCACTGACTTTGACCCTCACTCATGGAGAAAGTTTCCTAAACTTCAAGGCAGACTAGAATTCACAAAAGTGTGAAATAGATTATAGAGAGTAGTGTAGATGTATCTCTTGGTAAAAAATTTAGGTTTTGGGATTTTTAATCTATTGTGGATGGAAGCAAGATGGAGGGCACAGGGTGTCATCCTGGGTTTCTTCTTCATGCTTCTTCTTCCTTCTTCTTCTTGTGTTTGGGTGGCATTTTGTAATTGGGCAGAAAAGTCTGCATTGCAGCTCTTTGGGAGCAGTTATTGGCTTAAAAAGGAAAATAATCCAGGTGTCATTTCTTAATTGGATAGTTCAGTCTTAGGAGACCTTCTATCAAGAGATTGTTGGCCATTTTGTGGCTTCTGATGAAAAGCTGCCCAACTCACATTAATGAGACTGTTTTAGTGATAAGAAACAATAAACACCTGAGGCTGAACACGAATTACTGTCTCAGTGCCTTCAATCCATACCCAGTAAAACCAACAACTGGAATCCCCATAGTTTTGGAAGCTCTTTTATCTGTACAAAAACGTAATTGACTCCTGCATGTAGTGACTGGACAAGGGAGGATGGATTTAAACTCAAAGACAGTAGGTTTAGGTCAGATATCAGGAAGAAATTCTTCCCTCTGAGGGTGGGGAGGCCCCTGGAAGTGCCCAAGGTCCGGCTGGACAGGGCTTGGAGCCACCTGGGATAGAGGAGGGTGTCCTTGCCCATGGCATGGGTGGAACAAGATGATCTTGAAGGTCCTAACCTGCTTTTTGTGTATTTTTTTGTGCCGTAACAGTGGTCCCTGTGATGCTGAAGGCGCTGACATACGACGAGAAGAGGGGGGCGTGCAGCGTGGGCTCCAACGTCCGGGACGCGGCCTGCTACGTGTGCTGGGCCTTCGCGCGCGCCTACGAGCCCGCCGAGCTCATCCCCTTCATCAGCCACATCTCCAGGTGGGGCTGCCTCCATCCCGGCTGCTGCATTCAGCCTTTTTCTGACTCAGGCATGGGGTAACTGAGGGGTCTTTTAAAAACTTTTATTCCGTTTTCAGTCTCAAGTGAAGGGTGAGACAATACAGGTGTTACAATTCACACCATCACAATCGGAAACCAACTATTTCCTAATTACAGTACACTAGAAGAGTTTTGTGGCCTATCAACTTTTACCACACCATACTATAAATACCTTAAAGCCAATCATCTAAAATTACTCTTTGTGGGTCCTACTACAATGCATCTTTCATTGTTCTATTTCTCCATATATATCAATATCCATTTCTAATTTACACTATAATTGCCTATTCTTTTTTACTATAAATACCTTCCAATAATCTAAAATTATAATAAATCTTTCATTGTTCTATTTCTCCATATATATCAATATCTATTTCCTAATTACAGTACACTATAAGTGTTTCTTAAGCTATCAACTTTTACCATACTGTAAATACCCTGAAGCCAATAATCTAAAATTACTCTTTGTGGGTCCTACTACAATGCATCTTTCATAGTTCTATTTCTCCATATATATCAATATCCTATTAATATATATCAATATCCTATTTCCTAATTACAATACATTATAGGTGTTTCTTGGCCTATCATTTTTTACCACACCATACTATAAATACCTTAAAGCCAATAATCTAAAATTACTCTTTGTGGGACCTAATACAATGCATCTTTCATAGTTCTCTTTCTCCATATATATCAATGTATATATCTATATAATATTTCTTAATTACAATACATTTTTAGCATTTTTGGCCTGTCAGCTTTTGCCACACTGTGCTGTAGATGCCTTAAAGCCAATAATCTAAAATTACTCTTTGTGGGTCCTACTACAATGCATCTTTCATTGTTCTATTTCTCCATATATATATAGAGAGAGAGAGAGAGATCTATATGATATATATCACATATATATATAAATATAAAAATATATATAGTATTTTTGCAAGGCCATCCTTTGAAACTTGTTTCTAGCTCCATTTCTCTCTCAGCAATGTCTGTCCTATCCCATGGCATTTCTAAGTCACCATTTCTTATCTCAAGGTTTGCATACAGATGCACACTCTGTGAGCCTTCTGTCAGGTTTTGAGAATCCTCTACAAATCCATTTGCCACATTTCCCCCTCTCTCTTGAACTGAGCTAGGAAACTGATACAGGTAATTTTTTAAGTCTATTAAGGTGTCTGCTAACACATATGTTGGATAGCTTAAAAGTAAAGAATTGTGTTATGGGTGGGATGGTGGTGATGTAAACATATCTATTTCCTTTTTGTGTGATGACTTCAGTTCCCTCTGTTCACCTGATTTTCAAAGGAAAATCCAAAGAAATTCACTGTGAAGTGGATAAGAAAAATCAGTGGAGGCTTTGGCATTTTGTCATCTGTCTGCTACATCCACCTTCTCTGTGGGGAGCTCAGGGACATCAGCTCAGGGAGTTTAAGAAGAGAACTTTAAGTTTAAGAGAGAGAGGATTTGGAACCGTAGTTCAGTAGAGGCAGAAATAACAAACTATTCTAAAATGGAGGAGTTGCTTCACAGAGTCATAAAGGGCTGGAAGTATTAGGAGAAATCTTAAGGAAGAGGTTGTTTCTTACTTTTTCAGCTGTGTCTTGTTCCTAACAATCCAAGATTCATAGGACTTCGTCAGATGGGTGTTGTGCAAAGAATAAAACATATTTTTATTGACCAGCTTAGAGCTTGCAAATTGAGCAGGTTAAGTCTAGAAGAATAAAGTACACCTCAGCTCTACTTCTGTTCAAATTGTAATTTTCCTTTTAAAGTGTTCCAATTCAAAGATTATTTTGAATAGAAGATAAAACCACTTCCAGTTTCTGAAAGGGGTAAGAACCTTACGTGGCAATACTAAATCCTTAACACAGCACTTTTGAATAGTAGGGGTTTTATTACTAAGAAGGTGTTTGAGTTAAAGTTAACAAATACATGAGAGGATTTTTCCTCTTTTGATGCCTTGTGGTTTTATGGAGCAGAGCAGAGTGCAGGATTTCACTTAGCATTGAAAGGAAGTGCCTGGTATAGTTATTTTTCAATCCATGGTTTCTGTTTCAAAAGATTTCAAAAGTAAAATCTTAAAGAGATTTCCAAATCTGTGCTACTGCAATGGTGGACTTTACAAGTTGCTGCAACTTTTCCCTTAATACTGTTGCTATTTTTACAGATACAAACTGGTTTTACTTTTTTTCTTCTGTCTCATGTTCTCCCTCCTCCTTGCCTGTGGGATTCTCTCTTTGTTGTTTGGTCTTTTTGTTGGCCACACACTGGCTGACATTTTGAGGTTTCTTAACGGGTGACTTGCACTGCAAACACACAAGGTGGCTTCTCACAGTTTCTTGGCTCAGTTTTAGTGCAGCCATTGACAGCAGCTTTGTCTCCATCAGAAGGGTTTTATCAGTGGGCATTTAGTATTTTCTTAAAAAAAAAAAACAAACCAGAAGTTTGGACTATACAGTGATCTGTGGTCCTGGATTCTGCTTTAATTTTTAGGGACTTCCTTGATTCTAGATTGCTGGCAGAACTATTTCAATCTCATCCAAAAGCCTACTTTGCCCACACAGGGAACCTCCTGAGCTCAGCAGGTTCCCAAAGAGTATTTGACTATTTCTTTATTCTTTAAAAACAGTTTTTAAAGTTCTTTGAGACAATCTGTAAATGATCCATTTTGATTCCAGTACAGAGTCCTGGCTGGTCTCTGCTGGTTTTCAGCCCTGTAGTTTCACTTTTCAGCGCTGGTCCTTCAATGCAGGCTCACCCAGCAGTTCTCTGTCCTGTGGTACTTGCTCCTGGTGTTTTTTGAGACCTTGATAAAACCTTCCTGTCTAAGAACCTGCTGTCCATCTTCTTAAGGCCAAGCACCATTTTCTTCCCTTTTTCCATAGAGAACAGACAAGAAATGCTGGGCCATTTTAGCCTTGTTTCTCTCCTGAGGTGTTCCATGGTGTTTTGATGATGTTTCATCTACACTGGCATAGATTGTGAAGGAGAGGAGCCTGGTGACTCTAGGCTGTGATGCCTCAAACATCCCCTGTTTTGGGATAACTTTTGGAAAGAGAAGGTGAAACTCCAGGATAGCCCTGCTTCACTTTGGCATGCTAGCAACAGTGACATTTGCCACAGTTAGTTACTAATGAGATATTTTTATTTTGAAAGGTCAAATTTAATTCACTTCTAGCTGAGTTCATGCTAAATTATCTGTAGTATGAAAATCTTCACTGAGGGTACCTGAAGATGTATTTGCACAGTGAAATAATCCCATAATATTGTATTACTGTAGATATTGTATTTTGATTGATACTGTAAATACAATCTTGTATTCTTGTTTTTAATCTAACCAGCACTAATGGTAGCAGTGAAGGCACACTGTCACCTGTCACCAGAGTGGTAACAAATGGCTCTGGCAGGGTGGTAACAGCTCTGCAGAGTTATTACATTTATGTTCTCACTGCCTGCAAATCTTTGGTGTTGGTATGGCCAGAGTCGTCCTGAAGTCTGGTTCAAATCTGATAATTTTCCTAGATTGGTCATCAGCTTGGTGAAGATCAAAGCTCTGCTTCCATCCTCTGGGTTGAAAAACTTTAAAGGTTTCTTGTAAGATTGGGCAAGCTTTTTGCTTGTAGAAACTTAAAAAGGCCAATTGTTAGTGTTCAAGCCTTCCCTTTATCAGAATTCTGATCTGTTCTATCAGAACTTTTCTTCTGCTCATGGTGCTTTGAGCAATATATTTCCTATTTCATTGACTCCTTTCCCCCTGCCATGCTGCAGTGTTGGTCTCCATAGCCTTGATGCAGGTTTACCTTGTGATTTTTCAGGGTTTGTGGTATTCAGTTTTATGGTCACAAAGTTTTGTTGGTGGGACCTCTGGAACAGATGTTTATAGCAGGAGGTTGTGTTTCTGAAGAAGCTGGTGCCCTTCAGCTTCCATCCTCTTCTGGAAACAAATTATTTTCTTTTCAGGAAAGTGTCAAATGACAATATTTGAGATCCCTCTGCCTGTGGTAATAAAACCAATGAGAGCTGTGGCTGTGCCACCTATGACAACTTCAGTTGTTGGGAATAAATTGGCGAGATGGAGAGAAACAAGGGGTGGAAGCTGAAAATTGCTAATGAACAGCTGCAAGGTGTTGTGGTTTGTAATATTTTAGTTTTCCAACAAAGCTCTAAGGTATTTTAGCAAGTATTAATGCTATTCTAGGTTTCACTTAAAAATCTTTTTAGTTATAGTGGCCATTCCTTTTCTAAATCAACTCTTGAAGGTAGAATTGCCACTCCAAAGAGAAATGGTGAAAACAAAAATTCAAATAAAGTATGACACACAGTTTCACCTATTGTGTCAGCAAGCTGATAATTACATACGGCTTTTTTTTAAATCTAGCCTTAGGTGTGTCACTGTTTTACTTAAAGAAGAGTCATCCTTCTAGCCACAAGCAAATTGTTGCTACCCTTCAAAAATGCAGCACTCAGCATCTTGAAACAAAATGCATAATATCCATTGTGAGCTGAATTACACAGCAAAAACGGCTGCCTGGCTGAGAATACACACTGTTAGAGAAAAATAGTAAACACCTTCCAAAAGTGTGATGAGTGATTGCAGTCCTGAGCTGCTGGCTTTGCTTAGTGCTGGGAATTGCACAAGGTTTATCCTGGACTCAGTGTTCAGCTGCTGGAAGCACATGGGACCCACTTAGGTACCAAAATACATGAACTGGGTCCTGCCCTACGTGTCCTTAACAGCAGTTACAGATTAAAGCAGACGGTGATTTGTGGGGGATGCTTTCTTCATTTTCTTGTATCATTTTGTAATTGAAAGACATTGTTTTTTCAGCAGTCAAGGAACATAAATATTTCACTTTGAACCAGTGAAAAATCACTTTAAACTGCATGAAGTCGGATTGGTTTTTAGTAAAATTTCAGACAGTGCTTTAAAATAAATCCTTCTCTCCATATTCACTGTCAGCTGATCCTTCCCTGGTTTTTTAATGAATATTCTCTTCAGTGATGAAATTGGCAGAATACTGAAGTTGCAAACTTAGATTGCTGTAGATCACAGATCAGCCCTTCTCCTTCCTGACATTGTCACTCTTTTAAGAAAAAACAAAAAGAAATAAAAAATACAGAGAACACTTATTGGAAATACATGCCTGAGAGTGTTTCTAATAGCACTTGCTTGTATTTTTCCATGTCAGTTTTTTTTCCCAATCCATATTTCAACAATATACACTTGCTCATCTGCTTAATGGTCTGTTAAAGTCTAGTTAAACTGGTTTCTAAAACCTTGCCTCATCTATTCAAACTACAGGACCACAAAAAGAAAATTCTTGGCAATGTAGATGAAACTTCACTTCTTTTGCAGGACCATGTTGCTCTTTTTTTGAGATGCACACACTGAAGTTGCTGTTCAAGCATATCTTTATAAAAGCACCACTTGACTGAGCTTTGTTTGTTTCTCTCCCAGTCTCTACATGCAACCTCTCTTTTTAAGCTTACCTATGAGGAAAGTGAAACAGAATTTAATGACTTGGAAATGTGGGTAATTTGATTCCTGCCCCCTTGGGTGTGGAAGTTGCTGTCTGTGAAGTGGCAGGTGCACAGTAAGGAGCTGAACTGTTTTGTTTAAAACCTAAACAAAAAAATAGAAAGGAAAACATACTTGCACTGTGTAATGCAATTAGAGTGATTAAATGGTTGCTGGCTATCTGAACTGTGTGGAGCTGTGCAGGGTGCAGGTTCCTTTGCCTGTTGTGGCTGCTGTGGGGGGTCAGGAACTGGGATCTGTTGGGATCTGGGATCTGTTGAGAACTTGTGAGAAATGGATTTGTAAAGAATTCTTAAAACCTGACAGAAAGCTCACACAGTCTTGTACATCTGTATGCAAACACTGAGATAAAGTGTGCTGATTTAACAAGGCCATGGAATAGAGATGACATTGTTGAGAGTGAGACTGAACCAGAAACAAGTTTCAACAAGTTCCAAGTATGACCTTGCAGAAAGACCAGATATTTTAGAGAATTAGGTTGGTGTAGGGGGGATCAGGAGCTGGGATCTGCTGGGAGCTGGGATCTGCTGGGAGCTGGGATCTCCTGGGAGCTGGGATCTGTCTCTGTGGGTGCAGGGCACCAGGGCGGGCAGCCTTGCCTTCCCCAGGGTGCTGCCTGGCTTTGGGAGGGGGGAACAAGCAGGTGTGGCTCAGGATGGATGATGGAGCTTGCTCCAGGGCAGGATTGTCCTGCAGAACTGGGGAAATCTGAAGCATTGCTTTGAGCTATGTCTTGTACTGTGATGAAATATGGGGAATGGCTTTGTGCAGTTCCGTACCTGCACAGGAGAGCTGGCTGCTGAAGGCACTTGGGCAAAGGGACCTCTGTATCACAGACCCTCTCCTTTCCCCTTTCCCCTTCCTTTTTCTTCTTCTTTTCTCAGGATTTGTAACTCCTGTTCTAAGCATTTTTCTTGTTGCGCTTTTCCACATGTGTATTTCTTACACTTCGACTTTTTATTTCAAATTTTTGCATTGGAAGAACTCACTGAGCAGCACAGGAGGGTGGGTGGTGAACAGGATGTGTGAGAGCTCTGTGTGAGCTGGCTTAGAGGGACTGCAAAAGTGGCAGTGTGGAAATGGGAATGGTCACAGCATTTCTCCTTCTCCTAGATCTCCAGGAGGAATTAAACCAGCAGTGTGGCTGGAGCAGGCCCCTGTGCTTGCTCCATGCCCTGTGGGGCTCCTGCAGTGGTCTAACACAGCTCCATGGGTAAAGGGAACAGAGGAACTGCTCTGGTCTCAAAAACTTCAAAAAACCCTAAGTTTAGATGTGTTTTCATCACCCAGCTCCCTGTGCAGCCCTCCCAGGTGGGCTGGCATGCCTGGAGAGGGCAGAAGGGGCTGTTTGCAGCAGCAGTGCTCCACAGTCCCAAGTCTCACCTCCTTTTCTTGCCTGGATTGTTCAAACCCACCTTGCTTGTGGTGGTTCTTGTGCTTTTCCCTTTCCTAATGCACAGCAGGGAGGGGAGTTTGCTGTCCTGTTACCACTTCACCCTTTTTAAGGCTCAGGAAGGAAATTTTGGGTTTGCACCAAATAGGCAAGAGGTTTGAGAGTTTATTTTTCTCCTCCCACAGCTTCAGGGTGGCACACTGGGATGGATAGCAGCAGGATCAGCTTCTTGCTGCTTGTGGCTAGTGGGGACTGGAAGTGCCTGCTGCAGGTGGTAAAAGGAATTCAGGTTTATTGCCTGGTACACCTTGTGCTTGTGAGCTGAGGGCAGCTGGTGCTGGTGCTTATTTCTGTGTTCTGATGTCTCTTACCTGGCCCACCTCTGCTCCCTGGATCTTCCCACCTTGTCAGGGAAGGGAGTGAGACCCACAAGGGCTGGGGAGTGCCCACTGACATACATGGAGTATTCTAACTTTCCCTGAGGCCAGTTAGGTGAGGCCTTGGGAGGATGGATAATGAGGAAAGGGAGCCTTATTAGCTGACAGATAAAATTGCAACTTACTTTTAAAATCTCTGTTTATTGTGCACTGAATTGCTGTCATGCATGCAAGCTCCATATCTCTCAAGGAGCCAGGAAAGTGCTTCCATGGGGACTGGAGGGTGGAAAGGAGCCAATAAAGGTGTTCATAGGGACTGGAGGGTGTAAAGGAGCCAATAAAGGTGTTCATGGGGACTGGAGGGTGTAAAGGAGTCAATAAAGGTGTTCATGGGGACTGGAGGGTGTAAAGGAGCCAGGAAAGGTGTTCCATAGGGATTGGAGCATGTAAAGGAGCCAGGAAAGGTGTTCCATGGGGACTGGAGGGTGTAAAGGAGCCAATAAAGGTGTTCATGGGACTGGAGGGTGTAAAGGAGCCAATAAAGGTGTTCATGGGGACTGGAGGGTGTAAAGGAGCCAGGAAAGGTGTTCATAGGGACTGGAGGCTGTAAAGCATCCAGGAAAGGTGTTCATGGGGACTGGAGGGTGTAAAGGAGTCAATAAAGGTGTTCCATGGGACTGGAGGGTGTAAAGGAGTCAATAAAGGTGTTCCATGGGACTGGAGGGTGTAAAGGAGCCAATAAAGGTGTTCATGGGGACTGGAGGGTGTGAAGGAGCCAATAAAGGTGTTCATGGGACTGGAGGGTGTAGAGGAGTCAATAAAGGTGTTCATAGGGACTGGAGGGTGTAAAGGAGCCAATAAAGGTGTTCCATGGGGACTGGAGGTTGCAAAGGAGTCAATAAAGGTGTTCATGGGGACTGGAGGGTGTAAAGGAGTCAATAAAGGTGTTCCATGGGGACTGGAGGGTGTAAAGGAGCCAATAAAGGTGTTCCATAGGACTGGAGGGTGTGAAGGAGTCAATAAAGGTGTTCCATGGGACTGTCGGTTGCAAAGGAGTCAATAAAGGTGTTCATGGGGACAGGAGGGTGTAAAGGAGCCAATAAAGGTGTTCATAGGACTGGAGGGTGTAAAGGAGTCAATAAAGGTGTTCATAGGGACTGGAAGGTGCAAAGGAGCCAATAAAGGTGTTCATAGGGACTGGAAGGTGCAAAGGAGTCAATAAAGGTGTTCATGGGGACTGGAGGGTGCAAAGCCATCCTCTGCTCCTCCTGGCAGCAGGCAGGCGTGGTGCATGGTGCACTTGGGGCAAGTCAAGACATGATCCTTTGAGTAGCTTACAAAAATATCCCACTTGCTTTGACATCACCAGTTTCTTTATGTTAGGAAATCCTGGTGCAGTATCACATAAACTCCCACGACAAAGCAGACAGGTGAAGACACCTCGGAGGTGTTCCACCCTCTGCCCTAAGCCTGGCTTTGGGGAGGATGTGTCTGTGCTTCCAAGTGGGAATTAGCCTGAAAAGAGCATTTGTGGAGTTTGATAAGTTAGAATGCTTCATTAAAGGGATTAACATGGAACAGTGAGTGCAGTGTGATTTAGAAACCTAACGGGGCACAGATGGAATTCCTGGGGTTTTATTTTGCTCCCCCAGTGTTGTTTGCAGCACTGAGTGACTCAGGTGGCACAGACAATACAGCTTTGCTGGCTTTATTTACACTGCTTTGTCTTAAGGTAACAGAAGAGTAAGAAAAAATGGAAAACCACAATATGATTATAAGATGAGCTCTTGTTTGATGCAGTGAGGGCAGCACTCTGGATTTTGAACTTCTTGGTGTGATGAGGGTTTTTTTGTGGTTTGGTTTCTTTTCCCCTCCTCTTCAGAAAAGACCAATATTGAAATTCTGCATAACTGACAAATGACTGTTCTAGTCTATATAACCAGGAATGTCAGGCAGAAATTTGCTTCTGTTTGGTTTCAAGGATTGTTTTCCTCCACATCCTTTAGTCTTGAAAGTTCTCTAATTAAAACATTTATGGGAGCTAGTCAAATCATTAAAACTATATACTTCTTAAGTGTCCTTTTAAAATAATTTTGCTCCCCCAGTGTTGTTTGCAGCACTGAGTGACTCAGGTGGCACACATAATACAGCTTTGCTGCCTTCACTTGCACAGCTTTGTCTTAAGGTAACAGAAGAGTAAGAAAAAATGGAAAATGTGATTATAATTGAGCTCTTGGTTGATGCAGTGAGGGAAGGACTCAGGATTCTGAGCTTCTTGGTGTGATGATGGGTTTTTTGTGGTTTGGTTTTTTCCCCTCCTCTTCAGAAAAGACCAATATTGAAATACTGCAGAACTGACAAATCACTTACAATAACTAGAATTACTGTTCTACTCTGTATAACCAGGAATGTCAGGCAGAAATTTGCTTCTGTTTGGTTTCAAGGATCATTTTCCTCCAATTCTTTTAGTCTTGAAAGTTCTCTAATTAAAACTTTTATGGGACCTAGTCATATCATTAAAACTATATACTTCTTAAGTGTCCTTTAAAATAATTTTTAAGCCTCTTTGTGCCAGAGAATTAAATTAGCAAGCCTTGATTGATGTCTTGTGAAGGCTGGCCTAGAACAGAGTCTAGACAGAGTTAAAGAATAAAGTAGGGATTTATTAGAAGGTTTCAATGGATATATTTTGGGTAGTATAAGAGCCTAGCTAGGGTTACGCTTAAGATGGATTTAAAATGGTTATAAAATGGATGACTTGTCAGGGAGTCTCACACTTTTATGAGTTCTAGTTCATTTGCACATTGGAGTTATTTGTCCCATTCCAGCTTTAGCCCATCCAGTCCCATCCTTCTTGTTTTTTTCTCTCCAGCCCACGGGGTTTGTGCTCCTGGGCTGAGATTTGGATCATTTGTCCTTGGTGCCCAGCTGGAGCAGGAATTGTTTTGTCTCCCTGCTCTGTGCACAGAGCTCACCATCAGGTTATATGAAACTCAGACCCACACACTAAAGCAGCACAGAATGGGAAAAATAGAAAAGCCAAAACCTGAGGCATCAGTCTGCAGAGTGTGTACCTGACCCAGCAGTTTTTCAGCAGTGAGCCATGTGTGCTGCTTGCTGAACATTTGCTCGGGCAGGCTCTGGTGTTTGGATGACCTCTCTCCTCTTGTCTTTGTGGCAGAGGGGCATTGCTCCTGCAGGTAGCAGTAAGAAAGCATTGACTGCCTTTAGAACCCTTTATTGGGGTTTGTTTTCATTTCATTCTGACTTTCTGGCTCCTATTTTCCCTAATGGATTTACGCTGAAATTACAGAGGCCAAGCTGACTGTGCATTTCAGAGAGGTGGAACAACACAGTATTCATCACTGTAGGGAACTGATAGCCACTACCCAGGGAAGTTTGATATTATCAGGGTAATTAATATCCTTATGCTGAAGCAAAGCTATCTTGAATTTACTTTTCAGCCAGTATTTATTTCCGGTTTTGCCTGGAGTCAATAAATCATGTAATGAAGAGTTTCAGGCTTTGAAAGGAATAATTTTCTGCTTAAATGATTCTCCTGAAGTGATGTTTATTTGTTGCTGGAGTTAATTGAATGCTGGAGGTGGATTTCTAAAGCTGCAGACTGCGTGTCCTGGGTTATATTCTCTCTCCTGGGTTGTGTAGTGCATCTTTGAACAGCAGCTCTTTTGAGGCACAAGAATTACCCTGTGCAGGGTCACCAGGCTTCATGCATGAAGAAATTATTTCACACAATCATCCTTCTGTCTCGAAAGGGTCACCCTAAAAAACTGCTTTGCAGTTCATCTTGCAGGTTACTTTTTATCAGGATTTGCATGTTGTTTGGTTTTTGTGCCTTGCAGGATGTGACTGTTCTCCTGGACATAACTGCAGCTTTGGTGTTGTGTTTGCACTTGGTATTGTGTTTGCTCCTTACACAAGACTTGCTGGACATTTGGCTATTGAGAAACTGTATTTCCACGTTTTCATTTAAAATACCACCGAGTCTCACATTTGACATGATTATGTCCAGGCTTTAAACCCCTGCTCTGTTTAAAACCTGTTTGTGTATTCCATCAATTCCTTTGATACAGTGGGGTGCCAGTTGTGCTGTGGGAAGTCCACAACAAACTAGAGGAACAAGAAAGCACAAGGTTACTTCAACTCAGATTTCAGTTCAGCCTTGTATTTCTAAATAATAAGCTCCTTAGAGGACGTGCTGCCTGTTCTGCTTCGAAGGCTAAATGTTGAAATGATGGCATTGCACATTCCTTTTCATAAATTTGTACTAATGCTCAATGTTTTGTTTCCTCAGTGCATTGGTTATTGCTGCAGTATTTGACCGTGATGTTAATTGCAGAAGAGCTGCTTCTGTAAGTTACCACATCCAGCTTCCATCTCTGTTATTTTCTTGTTTTCATTTAATAATTTGTATGCTTAATTATGTAGAACTACAGTAGAGAAGCAAAAAAAATGTTTTTTTAAATCCTTAAAAGTATCTTGTGAATTTAGATGTTATGTAATCCACAGATGCACATCTGGATTTATGGCCACAGTTAACAGTCTGCTGTATTGCTGTCATGATGATCAAGATAGGTTATCTAAGAAAGAATTATTTAGCAGTTTTTAGTCACAAGATCACAGACAAATGTGTCCTACATAATACACAGATATTGGCTTTTTTGCACAGTTCCAATCTGGGAAGTTTTGTGAGGTTACAATTTCCTGATGGTGCATCAACTCTTTATTCAAGGAAAACTGAAAATTTCTGGGATAATCTCACTCCTTCAAACATATTTTTAGTTGTTATATAAAACTCTTTCCATAGGACTGGAAATTTTCAAAAGAGTGGCAAATCCATTAGTCAGATACTGTTAGGCAGGGAATAGAACTGACACCAAAGTATATTCTGTGGAAACTTTCTGTAGAAAACATTTGTGCAGTTGAGAGGAGTGTTCTTAAGAGAAGAGAAATGATGGAAAATTACAAATTTCTATACTTACAGAATTTGAGAAGAATGGACATCTTATCTATGAGTATTTACTTAAGTCTGTGTGTTGTAGACATTGAACTTGCATTCTTTTTTTAAAAAAAAAGTATAAATTGTATATTTTAACAGAAAAACCAAATTATCTTATGCAAATATAAAAACTCCATCCTCCAACTGTATGAACTCAAATCAGAGTGTCTGCCAAAGAACCACATGTCTCTGTTCCTGACAGTAAATGTCACTGTGAGTGTTTAAAAAAAAAAAACACACACAAAAAAGGAAAACAGACAATCTTTGCAATATCACATTCCCAGGTCCGTCTGCCTTTTTGACTGGAATTTTGCAGAGTGATGTGTTTAGAACATCAGGAGGGTTTCTCAGGGATACCTGGCTAGCATCCTCCCTTTTTGTAGCCACACCTGTGCTGCTGTTGGAGCTGCTGAGGGAAGCTGCAGTGTAATTGCTGGGGAAGTGAGTCAGTGCTTGAGCAAGCCCAGCTCAGCTCCTGGCTCAGAGCAGAGCAAGCCGAGGGGCTGCAGGTTGCTGAGCAGTGCTGGAACCCCTCCCTGCTGTACAGCTAACAAATAGCAGCAATGTTACTTCCCCCAGACTTCAACTCCTGCATTTTAGAAACTAGAATTTGCCGTTCTTGGCTAATTTAAATCCCTTCATTCAAATCAGTTCCTCAGAGGAATTTCTTATCCTGAGAGCTGCATGAAACATTAGGGAGCATAGGTGGTGGAAAGTGAATTATTTGTGTGATGCTTTGGAATCAGGGTTTCTGTAGACACCAAGGAGAAATCTTTATAGCACAGTTGCCACTACAAATGTGCTGCTTACCTTTGGTGGCTTGATACAATCATCAGTGTGTTTCTACACTTAAACTGGTACTTTGGCCATGAGCTTTGTGCTCAACCAGCCAGACTCAAGCTGAGAGCTTTGTGCAGCCCGAGTATTCATATTTCTAATTAAAACCCAGCACATTTCTCCTGACTTTCCTCTTCTTCTGTAGCCCAGGCTCCTGAGCTGTCTGCAAGTCAGCTACCTCCAATCTCATTAATTTTTTCACTAGTACTTTCTAAACAGAGCTGGTCAAAATTTGGAATAGTTGTTTGATGGACATTTATGAAATGACTAAAGCCTTTTCTCTTATTTTAGAAAGGCAAAGAAATATTTGGTGTTTACCAGCCATTATTACAATCTTGAAGAAAAATACCTGGGAGTGCTAAATATTTCCAATCATTACTTACAGTTAAACACATATTTAAATAAAAAACAGGTTTTACTCGATTTTCCATCTCTTACAATATGCAATATATTATAATGCAGAGCACCAATAACATAAAATGGTGAATAGAGACATTTTGAACCCTGAGGTTAGAGAGAATAGAACAAGACTCTGCTTTTGAAGCTCCACAAGCATTCTGGGCTGGCTTGTGCAACTCTTTCATGAATAATCAGTATAAGGAATAATCAGATGAATAAGTGATGTTGAATTGGACTCTATTCAGCTCTGGCATCTCAGAGAGAGGCTTTTTTTTCCTCTTATTTGACTGGTAGTATTTAAAATACCTGCTTTTAAACTAAATATTTTTAGAGAATGTTGTAGAATTTTTTCAGTTTTTGTGGGAAAGAAGAGTGTTCAGATTGGTGACCTTGGTTCTGATCTCATGGAATCTTTAAATTAGTATCTTTTTATCCAGTTTTTCCATCTCCAGAAGGGGATTGTATAAAAACTGGAAAATTGCTCTCACAAAACACTTGAAGTATTCACAAAACATCTGTTAGGAATTTGGCATCTTTTAGGAATTTCAGGGCTTCACAGATTTTATATCATTTAGGCACTTGTCTGAACAGCACATTTTTAAATGAGACTTTAATGCAGTGGTTGGAACTATGAAATCTCTTGGATATGATATGAATGTCATATTCACTGAAATATGCCTGTACTGAGTAAAAAAGGGTTTCAGTAGCATAAAATACAGAATCATCCAAGTGGGAAAAAGCTTTAAATCATCAAGTCCAGCTGTTAACCCAGTCTATTACTAAGCTGGATACACCAGAGTTACCAGAAAATATATTCTGCACCCCAAACATACCTTTTTTTATGGAATGGGCTAAAAGATATCACCTAACTGCCTTCTTCCCACCAAGGGGGAGCTCAGAGGTGCACAAATAACAAATAACAGCTTCATGAGATCTGCTTGATCTCCAGAAGGTGCATAGCATAAAACACAGCCTGTGCCTGCAGTAATGCATTGAGGGCAGCATAAAGCAGGACCTAAAGCTGGAAGTAGAAAGAAATGAACGGTGCAGAGTGACTGGCACCCTGTCCTGGAGTGAGGAGAGGAGGGGAGAGCCTGTGGCAGCAGCTGGGCTGCAGCATCAGCAAGGAGCACGTCTGCATCTTTAGCTGCTCAGTGTGACCCCGAGATGTGTTTGAAAGTCTCTTTTCCCAGCCTGGCGCTTGAAGAAGGAGTCAGGGCTCTTCATTTCTCGGTCTCAAGGTGGTTTATTGTGTCCTTATCTATAAAAAATTTTCTCCTGCCCTGCCCAGGTCCATCCAGCAGGACAGTTCCAGGCACTCTGCCTGCCCCCAGGGCAGTGTTATGTCTTTATACTAAAAACTACGGGTACAATGTTTACAATGACTTTCCAATACCTATCACCTATGTTAGACAGTGAGCTTCTACTCTAAACCAAGCCTGTAAGTGCCAACATCACAGCAGAAGATGGAGGCCAAGAAGAAGAAGGAGAAAGGCTGGACATGCCCAGTTCCTCCATCTTGCCTCCTGAACCCTCCATACCCAAAACCCCAAAATCTACTTTTCCACCCCTGTGATAACTTCACTATTATTCTATTTAAACTGTTGTGGCTTGCTGTTCTTTATGTAAGGTTGGTAATTTGCTCCATGGGTCATAATCAACCCCACAGGTGTTTTGGGCTCCGTGCCAGGGTCTCTGAGCCCCCTGGCAGGGCTCCTGGCCAGCCAGAGGGATGTGCTGGGTTCCCACAGGAGCAGCCCCAGGGCACCGCTGCAGCCCCAGCTCCTGCCCCATCCCGGCTGGATGTGCTGCCCAGGGCGCTGCTGGCAGCAGGTGGGATGCCAGGCTGTGCTCCGTGCCCTGAGCTGCCAGCAGCAGCCGGAGCTGCCCGGGCAGGCGTGCAGGGGCTGCAGGCAGGAGCCTGAACAGGCAGCGGCACCTCGGGAGGCTCCGGCTCCATCCCGGCTGGCGTCAGCCCTTGCTCCACCTGCAGAGTGGGATCCTCCTCTGGAGCCAGCTGAACCTGTTGTTGTCACAGGTGGATTACCACAGGGCTGCTGGAGTTGGGGAGGAAATACAGAAGCTCTGGCTGTCCAAATTCTTGTGGTGTTTCAGTAAACATTGGAGCTTCTCCCCTGTCCATTAAATATCAGTTACCGAGTGTTGTCCATCACTGGAAAGCTGTGTGTGCAGACAGTGGCAGCTCCATGGAGAAGTGTCCAGATAACAATGGTCTCCCCTCTCTTAAGAATTAAAATTTACAGAAGCTTTTATTAGTGCTTAGGATTTTATGGCCTTTAAAGGGATAAAAATAATGGGGTTTTTTGTGAGAGAGAAAATTCAAGTAGGGAATTAAGCAGGTTTTCTTCTGTATGCCCTACAAGTAGACAGATTAATTTCCTGGTTGTTTTCATTGCATTTTTGCAAGATTTTGAGTTTATTTAGTGCAAAATACAAGACATATACATGAATTTTGTCTTCAAATTTAACAAACCCAGTGTTTCAGTGTGCTTTCAGACACATACCCTGTAGATGAATATTACAGTCTCAATGTTTTTTCCCAAAGTTTTCATTGACAAAGAATTAAACTTTGCCCACTGTTAGCAAATGATGTTGAAGTCAGACAAGAGTGAGTTGCCCCGGTTGCTGTTGTCTACAGGTACTGACTTTCCATCCCAGGGCCAAGCCTGGTGTCACTCCCAAGCACTTGTGTGGGTGTGACAAGTTTAATAAACCTGAATTCTCAAACTGCTGCCAGGCAACATAGGGCTCCAGGAACACAGAATGTGGAGATGCAGAAACAGAAAAGCCCTGCAGGCTTGTTCTACTGACAAAGTTTACTTTATTTAAAACAGAAAAGCCATGGGTCATTTATATTGTTGTGTGTTTTGAATTCATCATCTGGTGTTTATCAAAAAGCAAACCTGACTCGTTTTGGTGTGTTTGTTCTCTGTTCCTCAGGCTGCCTTCCAGGAGAATGTTGGGAGACAGGTATGGTGACTTCCCTGCATCTTCATTCATTTGTGCCTTGGAGGTTACTGTAAGCATGGAGTACCTAAAATCAAAATTAGACACCGTGGCTTTGGAAAAATTGAGGGAAAGAATGTCACAAAATAATGGTTTTCATTAGGAGCAGCCAGTTCTTATGGAATGTTTTTCTGAGGTGTCAGTTTTATTTTAGTATTCCAGTTTGGGAAGAAAATGAGCTTACTGGTAATTTTCAGTCCTTCAGGAAAGCAAAACCAGCATTTGAGCTGGTCATTGTACACCCTGCAAATTACAGTGCTTTTAAAGCAGGAAAGGTGCAGGGGTTTTTTGGGGTTTGTTTTGTTTGTTTGTTTGGTTTGGTTTGTTTTCACTGATTTTCTAGTTTTCAGTAGAATCAGACCAACTGAAGTGGGCTCTGCAATCATTGCTTAGTTGGTGGTTCCACAGTAAACAAGGCTCAAGAGTCTTCAGCTCAATTTTTGGGCTTGTCTCTTGTACCACCTGGATATTTGGAGAAATCTGGTACTTTTGGAGGTACCCAAGTCCTTTGTTAAAAGTATTGTGGTAGGTTCCTATGTAACTTAACAACATTGAAGTGGTTAAAATCCTTGAGACAGCTTTGATTGTCAGACTTGGAAGAGAAGGAAATAGGGTAAAGCCTTGGATTTAGTGGTTTCTCACCAGGAATCAATAAAGCTGAATATACAGCTAAGAGAGGGAGAAAGTCTGGGAAGGGATGGTTCAGTCAGTGTATTCCTGTGAGCAGGGCATGTGACCATGATTAAAGGAATTTTGTTATCAATAAGCTGCTCTCTCAGGGATCTTTGTTAAAATGCTGTCACTTGACAGAATTCCTAAAAATCTCTGTGCTCTGAGCCAGAATTTTATTCCTTTAGAACTCTGGCTGGTAAACCATCTGTTCGTGTTCAGTGTGTATTTCTAGACAGAAGTAAGTTTACAGCAGAGAAAGGGTGCAGGAAGACTGGGAAGAAGAGAGGAAGGATTTTTGGTGACCTGACCCAGCTGGGTCTGTGATAAACAGAAGCCAGGGTGGCTCTTCCTGGGTCTGCAGTTCCTGCCCTGGAGAGGTTGGGCATCCCAGCAGCCCAGCCTGATTGTGCTGTGTGAGGTGCTGAACAAAGCAAATAACACCCTAGCCTGACTTAGCTCCAGGGGAGAGAGGGCTCCTGGCTGCTGCAGGTTTGGAAGGGCTTCCATCTAGCAAAAATTCCATCTTTTTTTTTATTTATTTCTGAATCAGAGGGATACACTCCATGTTAGGTTACAGCCAGAAAGGTTCCTCAGAGACTCTGCTTTGACCCATAACTCCAATGTGTCATTGCATGATGGTGATTTCAGCCTCTGTGTTGGCACATCAGCAGTGAAACATTGAGTTTTCATGGCATGGAGGAACTGTCAGGCTCCTGCTGGTTCCTGCAGGAGGTCAGAAGTTTTCCTTGCTGAACCATTCCTTGGTGCCTAGGAAAAGGGTTATTAATGAGTAGATCCACCCTCTGGAGTTCACAGTGTGTTGAAAGAAACACCCTCTCTCTGAATTGGAAGGAGCTGAAACTTCTTCTCCACCTCAGGTAACAAAGCTGGTACTAAATAGGTGGAGAAAAAGGTTGCCCTCACTTGTTCCCTTGTTCCTGCCTCCTTCAGCTTTGGAATTCCACATGTCCCAAATCCAGAGTTTGCTGATGGCCACAGCAGAAGCCATTGTAAGAATGCCACTTACCCTGTGTGTCAATGGAAACTCTGAAAAATCTGAAGCAATTTTTTGAGCACAAATCATCAGAAATGCAAATACTTCTAATAACACCAACTTCTCTACTGGAGGGGTTTGAAGTGTTCTGGGAGAACAGGAGCTGTTGGGTGTTCCTGTAAAGCCTGCCTGGCTGTGACCTGTGTGTTCCTCAAGTCAGGAATGATGCTGCCTCACTGACAGGCTTGGTGGCACCGTGCCCTTTGTGAGATGGCATCCAACTGGCACACTCACAGCTGGGAACAAACAGCAAGGTCCAGCTGGCAGCTGGAACTCAAATTGTTGGCTGAGATTTTCCTTATGGAGCGTGAATCTTTATATCTTCCATCCTGAGTCTTGCTCTTTGGCCTTAAATCACACTGAGGTGTTTCTCACGAACCTTTTTGCCCCCAATCAAGGTTTCATGAGGCTTTTGGACTGAGCACTCATTTTCCCTTTGAGTTACCAAGACTTGCAGGCTTGGATAAGCCATAAATACTGAGTCAGTCTGTCCTTGGTCCACTCAGATTTCAGGCTTTGTTTTTTGGGAGCATTGGAATTCTGGTTCTCTGAGCAAGACCTTGGCAGCAGCTGGCAGCTTCCAGGATTAACCGCTTCAGAGATTCTCCCTGATGGAGAGATACTTGCCACTAGTTTTGCATGGCTGGATCCTCATGTGGAAGGGATGAGTGAGCTGTAAACAAACCTGCCTCACATCCCAAACCTGTACTTCCAGGGAGCCTCATTGTTTTAATACCCTCTGAGTGTCCCTTTTGGAAGAGAGTGGAGCCAGTGTCAGCTGGCTGCTTTCCATTTGTTTTTCATCGTGGCTCATGGGTGCTCTGCTGCCTCTGCTGATGCTCTGTTAAACCAGCCAGAGCCAATAAAGTTCTGAACATCTGAACTGGATTGCTTGCATACAGAAATGCAGATTTCTAAGTGGAAATCTCATACTTAAAAAGATAATTTATCTTCTAGAAACAGACTGGTTTGAAAAGTGGGATCCTTCAGTAGGATTAAGTGTTTCAGGCTTTGCTGGGAACCAGTGCTCATTTTCAAAACAAACGAACCATATTTTTTAGTTCATTAATGAGTCACAAAATAGAAGTGTAAGTAGAAACTCCCATTTACTCTACACGTGATGCACCTCTTGGTGCTTAAATCTCTAATTTTATATTTCATTAAACTCACTTTGTGCCTTCACATAAACTGGAAACATGTTTGTGTTTATCTAAATCCTTCTAGAGGAATCATCTTGTGGGTATATACATAGTCATGCCTTAGCCAAATAGATATTTTGGTATGACTGGCAGGTGTGAAGGGAGCTGTTGCATGGGTTACTGCCTGCTGCCATTTGCTTGGGCTGTTTATCATTGACTCACAAGCAGAGTGAGCTATTTTGCTGTTTATATATTCAATATCCTTTATGTCTCTAGTACAAGTGATTTTACTATAAATTAAATTGTATTTTTTTCAGTGCTTGGGAGAGTAGCAGGAGATTTGTTTTCAATCATGTTGCCTATTTGGAGTGTTATTATACATTTTAAAACAATATTTTGTTTGTAGGGCACTTTCCCCCATGGCATTGACATCCTGACTGCAGCTGATTATTTTGCTGTTGGTAACAGGGTTAACTGTTACTTGACTATAAGGTAAGTTTCCAATTTTTAATTTTCCTAAATATGAAGGTCCTCTTCTACCTAATGAAATTCTTACCTGATTCCCTCACCTTACTGAACATTGTTTAATACTGATGATTTTAAGTAAATCAAAATTGTGGTTTTATTTTTTGATGACTGATTGTCAGGTGTGAGGCAGAGTGGAAATGTGGCCATGATTTCCTTGGCTACAAGGAGGAAGCAGCCAAAAGGTGTCACAAAACTGTCTAAGCTGCTCAAGGCTGGACAAGGTGAAGTTTGGAGAGTTGTAGTCAAAGGAGAGGCTGTTGTGATGGCAGACTCTGGTATTTGCAGGGGTCCCCAGGATGAGGTGAGAGATGAGTGAATCTGACTCCATGTTCTCAGAAGGCTGATTTATTATTTTGTGTACTTATATTATATTAAAGAATGCTATACTAAAACTATACTAAAGAAAGAGAAAGGATACAGACAGAAGGCTTAACAAGAATAATGAAAAGCTCGTGACTGACTCCTCAGAGTCCGACACAGCTGATGGTGGTTGGTCATTAATTTAAAAAAATTCACATGGAACCAATCAAACATTCACCTGTTGGATAAACAATCTCCAGCCACATTCCAAAGCAACAAAACAGGGAGAAGCAAATGAGATAATATTGGTTTTTCTCTGAGACTTCTCATCTTCCCAGGAGAAGAAATCCTGGTGAAGGGATTTTTCCAGAAAATATGACAGTGACAGTGGACAGACTCTGATATGGGGGGAAAAATCAGGTTATAAAAAACAATTTTTTATAATTTTAAAATAACTATTTGCCCAGGTTGTTGAATTTGTGGTCTGTGCATAGACCTTTAGCTCCAGTGTTTGTGTTAGCTCAGTGGAAAGCTGGCCACAGTGTGCAGTAATGTTTGAAAAACCCAGCTGATCTCTGCAAAGAGCAGATGGGAGTACCCAAACTGGGGTGGTGTGGTTACAAACCTGGAATACAGAGTCAGCCCTGGAAACGCAGAGGTGCTGACATCAGGGGAGCTGGAGCCAAACTGGATGGCCAGAAGGAGCAGAATATTGCATTTCCTCACGAGGAAATGATGAAGAGCCAGGGCTGGTTCTGGCTTGAGTTGTCTCAGACAGAGTCTGTGTCCAGAGCCAGGGTGGGGAGAGCAGCACCCACAGAGGCTGAGTCAGCCCTGGTGGAGACAGGGCAGGACATTGCCCTGTGGGGCTGCTCTGGAGCCCAGCAGGGCACAGAGGCTGGAGCAGGTGATGTCCTTGGGGAGCAGAAACTGCCCACAGGTACATGGTGGGTCATGCTGCACTGCCAGCTCTGTCACTTCCACTTGTTGGGGTTGAGAGGGAGACAATCCAGAGCAATATATTCCATTTTCAGAAGGTTTCATACTGGTTTTATTCCAGCATGCATGCTTTTTATACATTCTTACAAAACTCCTAAGTTTCCTCATTGGTCAGGAAAGACAAAGTACTCATTGGAACAGGCAGCTGCAGGGTTCTCTTATTTATCTTTCTTTCTTTCTTGGTTTCTATGCCAATGACCTTGGTAGAAAATTCTTTCAGGGATAAACATGGATCCTCTGATCAAATGTGGATCCTCTGATCAAACATGGATCCTCTCATCAAACATGGATCCTCTCATCAAACACGGATCCTCTCATCAAACACGGATCCTCTGATCAAACATGGATCCTCTCATCAAACATGGATCCTCTGATCAAACACTGATCCTCTGATCAAACATGGATCCTCTCATCAAACATGGATCCTCTGATCAAACATGGATCTTCTTATCAAACATGGATCCTCTCATCAAACATGAATCCTCTGATCAAACACGGATCCTCTGATCAAACTTGGATCCTCTGATCAAACACGGATCCTCTGATCAAACATTGATCCTCTCATCAAACATGGATCTTCTTATCAAACATGGATCCTCTGATCAAACTTGGATCCTCTGATCAAACACGGATCCTCTGATCAAACACGGATCTTCTGATCAAACATTGATCCTCTGATCAAACATGGATCTTCTTATCAAACATGGATCCTCTGATCAAACATGGATCCTCTGATCAAACACGGATCCTCTGATCAAACATGGATCCTCTCATCAAACACGGATCCTCTGATCAAACTTCTCTCTGGCTCACATGAGTCACTGTAAAACCTCTTCCACATCCACGGAGAGATTTTTTAAGATAATTCATACTGGAAGCCTCTGTCTTCACCTTGACTGGTTTTTTATTGAGCTGTCCACCTCTGCATTGTCCCTTTTGTGCAGAATGATTTCAGTCTGTTCAAGCCTTCACCTTTTACCCACTGTCAGCCCTTGTGGGGTCCCCACCCTCCTCCCACAGCCTTCCCCAGGGCTGCCTCCCACGGGAGATGGGGAAATGCAGGAGCCTGGGATTTCCCTGCTGCTCGAGATCCCTGAGCATGGCATCCATGGGGTTGCTGAAACTCTGGGGTTTTGTACAAACACAAAATTGAAAATGCTCAAAAGTGACAAAGCAGGGTTTATTTTCTCTCTTCTGTAATTCTGGCTTGGAGGCTGATTATGTTCTTCTGACTTTTTCAAGAGCTGAATTGGTAATTTAATTTAATTGGTTTTTTTACTTCTTTCACTGTGATTTCCAGAGTTTTTGTATGAGTGCCACTTACATAAGTGAAAATATTTTTACTGTTGGTTTCTTTTTTTAAACTTCAGCAAGAGGAATAAATTTATAAATAATTTAATAAATAGCCTTATGCACTTAGAACTTTGGTTCTCTAAAGCCATCTTCAGTGCAATTAATCAAACTATTTTTTTGTATAATCAAACTTTTTTTTGTAAAATATTTGCCATCTCATTCACTCTATTACTTCAAAAAAACTGCTTTTCAAGCAGGCTGTCATTATTTAGGTCAATACTTAAGTTACTTGGCTATTTCCTTGTTTTTTCTGAGTAACATTAAGGGAAAAGGCACCCAGGTATATATTTGGCTACTCAGAAAACATGTACCATGATAATGTTAATTGTAATTAATGTTAAGTGTCAATTTCTACCACTGAATTTGGTTTATCAGTGATGATGATGTTCCAGTAAAGGGGCAGCATCATGTATATTTACAAATATTTGTGTATGTGTGTGTGTAAATAGTTGTCCAGAGCCTTTCAAATCTAAATATTTTAATGCAGTGTGAAAAACTGGGTGCCTTTTTTGCTGATGGTTTCTGGAGGATTCAGCTCAAATATCATAATACATTTCTGAGGATGGAAGGTCAAGGAAACCTATTTTATATGAACTGGCAGTAAAGAGATGATGGGATTCCAGGAGTTCTGAGCTTGGTACAAGCAGAGTTCAGGAAAAAGCTGCTTAACCTGAGTGGGGTACAGAAATCTAAGCAGCACCATCATCAGGAAATCCGATTTGTATGCAAGGCTTCTTGCATTAAATTCTCAGGGGCACAGAGGATGAGGATTTTAGTTAAAGATAGTTATAAATGAAAATTAAAAATGGGATTTAGCTACACCTGTGACCCAAGAGGTTGATGTTTAGGTGGGCAAGGAAGTTCAGCTAAAATGGTTGGGTGCTAAAACTGGGACTCAGAAAAGCAACTACAAAGAAGAGTGGAGAGCTCAAACGTGGCAAGGGAAATGTGTCTGTTATTGTGTGTTCCTGCAGAACAGAGAAAGGACCTAGAGATATTTATTTAGATATTTATTTATATCATATTTTAAATGTCTATATTTTATATAAACATACATCTCTGCTGGCATCAACAACAATGTGAACCAAGTGTCAAATCCTTCTCTAGGGCTCAGCAGAGGGTGCTTCTGTGTGCAGTGTTGGTTCAGGCAACTCAGGCCTGGCTGTGGATTTAAAGATTCCTTCTCTGATGGATTCCATAGATACCAGGATGGGAACATGTGGCAGTATTTGGTTTTTCTCTTTGTTTGCCTCTGACTGCACAGAGGTATATCAATGGAACACCATTATAGCTGCAAATGAATCACTCAAAAGATCTGAAAAGGTGAACCTATAATCCATGAGTCCCTTTGTGCCCTTCTGGCACAAAGCCCTGCTGATTGTTGGGCCTCCCAAGGTGATCTAACACTCACCAGATGTACTGAAAACACATTTCACTTCACTTGTGTTGACCTTGGCTTTCCATAGTTGATGCTTCTGGAGATTGGAAGTGTGGCTGTGAGTTGGGCAATGCAGGCTCCCTGATGAGTGCTGCTCTTCCCTTCCACCTCACACCTGAGCTCTGCAGCTTCCACAGCTTTTGTCACAGTTCATTTCCTGCAAATGTTTGATTTTTACAAAGGACAAATGGAAAACCCCTTCTCCATTTTGGACCATTGTATTTATGAAGATGTAACACATTCCTGGAACTTATTTTTCCCCTGTCTTGTAGTTGATATCAGTGATGTGTTTCTCCAATCTGAAATAATTATTCAAGTTAATATACACATCTGGATTTTCTAGAATGTAACAATGGGATTGAATGTCAAGCTTGTTGTATATAGAGCAGGTTTTAGAAACAATCTGAAAGTTTTTCAGAAGTGGTTTTAAGTTTTTTCAATAATTCAGAATATTTCCCATACTGTCATTCAGCTGCATCCCATTTAGGAGAAGGCACATTTAAGTAAATTTTTGGTTGGCTTAAAACCAGAGGATTTAAACCTTTGGAACAGGCTGTGCTAAAATGCATACAGATATTGGTTCTGTATTCTCTGTCTCTGGACTATATTTGTAATCTATATCTGTTTTTTTGTTCATTTTCAGTGTGTATATTGCTGGCTTTCCTGAGTATACACAGCCAATGATTGATCATTTAGTTAACATGAAGATTAACCACTGGGATAGGTAAGTTCATAAAATCTAATTATTAATATTTAGGAATTGACTGTTCTGCATAGATTTTTATGGTTTTGTGGATTATTTCTGTAAATTTTACTCTCACCTGGCTTTGCAGCAGCATTTGACTGAAGGGAACTGGGCAAGAAGTAGGTGATATCATCTGTACCTCCCAAGCACAATGTCACTTAAGCAGGTTTATGAATTTTGTCTTTTGGCCATGACCTCAATCTGTTAATAGATTAATAAAACCCATTTATATGGTATATAGTGTATGTTAGGGGTAAACATTGTCACCATACAATTATCCTAATTAAAGCAGATTTCATGCATAGAGATGGTGCTTACTCACATTCAGTGCTCATGGAGATTGAAGTGTGTACATATCACACAAGTGAGATTCTATCAGTGCTGATCAGAGTTTGCATCATGAGAAATAATCACAGTTTACTGCACTGTCCCTGCCAGTGCCCAGAACAAGCCCTCAGGTCCTACCAGCCCCACTGGTGTTTTTCCTTTTCTCCTTGAGCTCTTTTCACTCCACTGAAAGCTGCCTGCAGGCTGGCTGCTCTTTGGTTTTGTTGGCTTTTTTACAGGGGGGAGCATAGGATGGACAGAGGGTACTGTAATTCTGAATATTTGTTTTGGTTGGGGGCAGAAGTCCTTTGCTCACGTTATTTTTTTAGCACATTGCTTCTGCTGACTTGCTAACCCTCAGCACTGCTTTCTTACAGTGTTATTCGAGAACTTTCCACCAAAGCTCTGCATAACATCACTCCCCAGGCCCCTGAGTACATGGCAAACGTGGGTAGGTACCAGCTGAGCTCTGCCCAGCCAGGCTGAGCTTAGGCAAGACAAACCTACAAAGAACTAAGAATTCTACTTCATAAAAATTAAGATTTCCCCTGCCACTTAATACAGAGTAGTGACCCTGATGGCTTAATCCCTTTTTAGGTTTTACTGCCAGGTTGGTTTTTATCTGGAGCCTTTGATAGCTGGCTGCACTGGGCCCTGCTGGTTCTGAGGGGAATAAATGGGAGCAGTTGTGCCAGCAGCTACCCCTCCAATTCCCAGCTTGGATGTTGGAAAGGGCTGGGGGATCTGTTTTGTCTTGTGCAGCCTGACACCTGCAGAAGAATTCCTTTCTGACTGTGTGTGTGTGTAACCAGACATTTCTTTGCATGAGCCCAGGGTCCTTTTCTGAGCCCATTTCAGATCCTGGCGTCTGGCAAACCCTGGCAGGTTTTCCCTGTGGCTGAAGGCAGTGCCCAGCCCTGAGCAGCTGCAGTGCAGACCTTGCCTGGGCTCCTGGCGTGGTCCAGGAAGGTTCCACTGAACGTGAAATCAAATCCCACCCACTTCCCAGGCTGCTCAGCCAGCTCAGTGCCCAGTAGCAATGTTATTTTGTTTGCTCCAGCCAGGGAGGTGGTTGGCAGTGTAAAACAGCTCAGTGTGATATGTCAAATTTAATTTAATTCATTAAAACTTGTTTTTCACAAAGTCGCCAGGATGCTTGATTTTACAGAAATGTTTTTCCAGTGTCCTTTCTAGGCAGGCAAAATTACATGGAGAGCTGTAATCTGTCACTATGCTTTGTTTTAAAAAAATAATAAATTAATTCTTTAATCTCTTTCAGTTTTGCCAAGACTTCTGCCTTTATCAGTGGGCTCAGATCTGCACACACGCCATGGGGCAATCCTTGCCTGTGCTGAGATCACCCATGCTCTGTGTAAACTGGCACAAGACAATAATAGGTATTAATGCAACATTATCTAGACTATAAATTTTCCTTTCATGTCTGCTCTATTAAAAACTTCCTGAGTATAATTATGGAAATCTTCATCTCACTGAACTGGGTTTCCATTGAATTTTTGTTTGTTTTTATGAGTGATGCTGAGCTTTCACGTTTTATTCAGTGATTTAAGACTTCAGTCTGAAATTCAGAATTAGGAAAGACAGATCCTTTGCTGCCTTGCTTGGAGAATTGATCAGTTAAATACAGATTAATTCCTCTTTCCCTGTAAGTGTGCTGTCATCCTGGGGAGGGACAGTCTTTTATCTTCAGGGTTGGAGAAAAACCTCCTCAAGCAGCTCATGGAGTTAGACTGATTATGAATGCTGGTCCAGGTATATTTAAAAGTATATCTGTATATTTACACACACTTTTACCACCAGTGTCCATCAAAAGAATTTGTGTTCAAGAAAAAAAGACAGATCATTTTTAGTAGTAGGAAGTACTTGAAATAGATGGGAAAATCACAGAAGTGTTGGAGTCTAAAAATACAGCTGAGCTGAGAAGGGTTATCAGTGTATTGGCAATTACAATTGCCTGTTTTATATATATATATATATATACACACACATTTATAGGCTGTTATTAGGAAGTGACACTGATTTTTTATAAGGCTTTTGGAATAGTTTTCTGTATGATGAGGAAAGAGTTTATGTTGTTATGTTTGCTGTACTGTTTAAAAATAAACATTGCATATTTCTGTGGAGCATAATTTGAAAATCAAATGGTTGGTTTTTTGTTTGTAAGTACAATGATGTTATGGAAAAGCAATTATTTACAGCATGATGAGGAAATCTGTATTAAAAATGTTGTATACTTTCACAGATCTATCACATACTATTTCACTGAAAAATCATTGGAGGGGCTCAAGCAAATTCACCAAGAGGTTTGTAGCCAGCATAAATGTATTTTTAACCTGGAATGCTGCATGATTTTTAACAAAGGTTTACAATTAAGGCAGCTGTGCCAAGAGTGAGCCTTGCCTGGTGGTTTGGACACCCCCAGGCTCTGGGCCAGCTGTTTGTCCTGGTCCCTGTGTCTCCACAGTGACACTGGGGGCTCTTCTGCCTCCTGCTGAACGCCCGGCTCTGCTGCTGGCAGTGACATTTCTGAAATGTCACCCTCAGGGGGTGTTTGGTTCCTTGTCCCTCTGTCTTTGCTCCCCCTGTATCCTCCTGACTGCCCGTGGGGTGACTGTGCTCAGGGGACATTTGGTGAGCCCCTTCCTTGTCCCTGCATCCATAATTTCCTGTTTCTAGCTCTCAAAAGTAATATTCTGCATTTCAATTGATGCATTGTCTGTATCTGTGCCTATGCTAAGTGAAACCTTGTCCTGCTCAGAGCATTTCCAAATACTTCTGCGGAGAGAATTTTATTAATTTGTCCCTTTCCTTTTCAGTCATCTCATCGTGTTGGGCTTTTCATCCCAGCATGGAATGGAATATCCCAATATTCCAGGCAATATTCCAGCATTCAGGCTGCTGCTGTTCCTGCAGGATCTGCAGGACCTTTAGTGCCAGCTCTGATGTGCTGATTTCACCCTTCACCCACCAAATTCCACAGGTCATGGGGCAATCCTTGCCTGTGCTGAGATCACCCATGCTCTGTGTAAACTGGCACAAGACAATAATAGGTATTAATGCAACATTATCTAGACTATAAATTTTCCTTTCATGTCTGCTCTATTAAAAACTTCCTGAGTATAATTATGGAAATCTTCATCTCACTGAACTGGGTTTCCATTGAATTTTGTTTGTTTTTATGAGTGATGCTGAGCTTTCACGTTTTATTCAGTGATTTAAGACTTCAGTCTGAAATTCAGAATTAGGAAAGACAGATCCTTTGCTGCCTTGCTTGGAGAATTGATCAGTTAAATACAGATTAATTCCTCTTTCCCTGTAAGTGTGCTGTCGTCCTGGGGAGGGACAGTCTTTTATCTTCAGGGTTGGAGAAAACCTCCTCAAGCAGCTCATGGAGTTAGACTGATTATGAATGCTGGTCCAGGTATATTTAAAAGTATATCTGTATATTTACACACACTTTTACCACCAGTGTCCATCAAAAGAATTTGTGTTCAAGAAAAAAAGACAGATCATTTTTAGTAGTAGGAAGTACTTGAAATAGATGGGAAAATCACAGAAGTGTTGGAGTCTAAAAATACAGCTGAGCTGAGAAGGGTTATCAGTGTATTGGCAATTATAATTGCCTGTTTTATATATATATATATATATATATATATATTTATAGGCTGTTATTAGGAAGTGACACTGATTTTTTATAAGGCTTTTGGAATAGTTTTCTGTATGATGAGGAAAGAGTTTATGTTGTTATGTTTGCTGTACTGTTTAAAAATAAACATTGCATATTTCTGTGGAGCATAATTTGAAAATCAAATGGTTGGTTTTTTGTTTGTAAGTACAATGATGTTATGGAAAAGCAATTATTTACAGCATGATGAGGAAATCTGTATTAAAAATTTTATGTACTTTCACAGATCTATCACATACTATTTCACTGAAAAATCATTGGAGGGGCTCAAGCAAATTCACCAAGAGGTTTGTAGCCAGCATAAATGTATTTTTAACCTGGAATGCTGCATGATTTTTAACAAAGGTTTACAATTAAGGCAGCTGTGCCAAGAGTGAGCCTTGCCTGGTGGTTTGGACACCCCCAGGCTCTGGGCCAGCTGTTTGTCCTGGTCCCTGTGTCTCCACAGTGACACTGGGGGCTCTTCTGCCTCCTGCTGAACGCCCGGCTCTGCTGCTGGCAGTGACATTTCTGAAATGTCACCCTCAGGGGGTGTTTGGTTCCTTGTCCCTCTGTCTTTGCTCCCCCTGTATCCTCCTGACCGCCCGTGGGGTGACTGTGCTCAGGGGACATTTGGTGAGCCCCTTCCTTGTCCCTGCATCCATAATTTCCTGTTTCTAGCTCTCAAAAGTAATATTCTGCATTTCAATTGATGCATTGTCTGTATCTGTGCCTATGCTAAGTGAAACCTTGTCCTGCTCAGAGCATTTCCAAATACTTCTGCGGAGAGAATTTTATTAATTTGTCCCTTTCCTTTTCAGTCATCTCATGGTGTTGGGCTTTTCATCCCAGCATGGAATGAAATATCCCAATATTCCAGGCAATATTCCAGCATTCAGGCTGCTGCTGTTCCTGCAGGATCTGCAGGACCTTTAGTGCCAGCTCTGATGTGCTGATTTCACCCTTCACCCACCAAATTCCACAGGTGCCCCCTTAATTCTGGGCACAGTTCAGAGCTACTGCCACAGGTTGAAAAAGCACCTTTGTCCTCCTTTGGCTTTCTCCTGCTGAAGTGCCTAAAGCTTGGTCAGCTCATCTTGGCACTTACAACGGCCTTAGGTTGTTCTGGTGCAGTTACATAAACTCTCAATTTTAAATAATCTGGGGTTTTTGCCTTTTACTACATAGAAATGTGATAATCTGATTTTTTACAGTGGCTTGCTGTAACATTAAGAGTGAAGTAAGATTTTTCAGTCACATTTAAGCCTTTGTTTAAGTTTTTTCTGTTCAATCTGTAGCTTCCAAAGTTATTTTCACTGATCAGACAATGAAGTCTATCATCGTCCTAGAAGGGCCAGTGGGGAAAGCAAATTTATTTTAAAAATCCAAACTGGTTTCCAGGGTGTATGCAGGAGCAGCTTGAGTTTGGAATTCAGGAAATTAGTGCTTTATGTGTTAAATGTTTAAACTTTTTTTTTTTTTAAACAAAGTTCAGTGGATATAGAAAAGTTGTTTTAAAGATGTTTTCCCTTTGTTTTATTTTTTAAATTAACTGAAATTTTGCACAGCTCACAGTATATGGCATTGCATGTGAGGGGAAAAATGAAAATACTTGGATCATACAAACTCAATTAAAAAATGTGTTGTTTTTTTTTTCCCCCCCGCCAGCTTTGCAGTCGTCAGTTGTACAGGTAAGAAAAAGATGCAAGCCCATCATTTTTCATCTTGGAAAATGTTAAAGGGAATGAAACCAGGGTCTGGGAAGTAGGGGGTGTTTTGTACAATTAGTGACACCCACCCCAGTCCCTCAGGTGCTTTGTCTGCAGAGGCAGAGGGTTCACAAGGAGCTGCAGAACTGGCCTTGAACTAAGGCACCCCAAATTCCATTCCCCTTCCCTTCCCTTCCCTTCCCTTCCCTTCCCTTCCCTTCCCTTCCCTTCCCTTCCCTTCCCTTCCCTTCCCTTCCTTCCCTCCTTCCCTTCCCTTCCCTTCCTTCCCTTCCCTTCCCTTCCCTTCCCTTCCTTCCCTTCCCTTCCCTCCCTTCCTTCCCCTTCCCTTCCTTCCCCTTCCCTTCCCTTCCCCTCCCTTCCCTTCCCCTTCCCTTCCTTCCCTCCCCCTCCCCTTCCCTTTTTCCCCTTTTTCCTTTTTTTTTCCCCCTTTTTTCCCTCCCTTTTCCCCCTTCCCTTCCTGTCATCTTCTCCCTGAATTCCAGAATTCCTTTCCCCATCCTGTGTGACAGGCAGGACCAGGAGCATTGCAAAAGGTTCAGGGCAATTTTTCAACTCTTGCGACAAAGAAAATGTAAATGAGTTTTCACTAAGTTGTTTTCCATTTCCTATTTGTTGAAGCTTCCAGGAAATTAAGGGATATTGCTTAAGGAACTGTTAAGTAAATGTGAATTAAAACTGGTGTGTGACTTCAGAGTTTGATTCTAAATTTAAGGAAATGAAATCATAATGACTTGTAGTCCCTAATAACTGTGTATGCAAGTGAGGGTTTTTCCTCCTTTTACTGACATTTTTTGGTCATTTTTAGTTCACTTCTTCACATGTGCCTTCCCTGAAAACAGTAAAACTGAACTAGTTTTTAACATAATGATTAATTACAGGTTAAATTTTTTAATGCAAGTTTTTTGATCTTGAAACTTTCTGAAAAAAAAGATAAAATTTACTTTCTGAAAAAATGATAAAAAAAGGAAAGGAAAGGAAAATTTATTTTAAATGAACTAGTTTTTTATGTAATTATTAATTACAGGTTAAAATTTTTAATGCAAGCTTTATAATCATGAAACTTTCTAAAAAAATGATAAAATTTCCTTCTTGAGGGGTCATTTAGAGAAATGTGGCACTGAGTGAGCTTGGGCTGCTGGATAGGCTTAGTGCTGATACTGTACATTCATGTCTTTGTGGGTGGCTCTCTTGGCTTCCATAAATTCTTTAATGTCAGGGTGGAGCTTGGGTGTAATTTGTTTTTGTCATAATGTGCACTTCTCGCTCTTAATGGTATTTATAAGATGCCTACAGAAATGTTTTTGTTCTAGATAAGAGTTCTAATTCAGCTCCAAGCTGGATTGATTCACTGCTGTTTGCTCTCTTACTTAGCTGAGACAGAGATGTCTGCCCTAATCCATATTGTAAAATATCAGTGTGCATAAAATATTTGAAAATGGGACAAGAAAAATAAACTAGGTTATAAAAACAAACCAACAATTTGAGTGTTGCTGGGCAAGCATTTAGTGAAACAAGCCAAACTTGTTTCATGATGAGTAATTATTGCACATAATATTCCAAAGATTTCCATTTGAGAAATTGCTACTGGGAATTTTCAGTGTTAAAAACATCTTGGAGGAATGTTGAAAACCTGTATTTTTTATTTGTATTTCAAAATTTTAAACTGTATTAACAAAGAGCATCTGGCCACATGTCTCAGCTGTTTATTAGATGTTTTGCTTTCACTTGTGTCCACTAAACAGCCTTGTCAGGGACTGAAGGGATTTTAATGCTTTGATCAGGCTGTTCTAGGGAATTTTTTTGCCCTCTGAGAAAGGGAAAAGGAAATAAAGTGTAGAAATGCTGAATTTTGGGGTTTTAAAATATTTTTTTTACAAAGTTGCAATTTATAAATTTTAAGATGGAAGATGGGTCATGAGTTTCTTGGTTGTCTGATTCTGTTGAATCCATAAGGACCTCAAGTCAGACAAGAGAAAACCAAAGTGCTGCAATGGAGACCTCCATAGAGCTGCTCTAGCATCTTACTTTGTTTAGCAATTTTTGCACCATCTTCACCCTGATTTTAAAAAAAAGGCCATGAATTATCCTTTACACAGTCCTGTTTTGAGTTCTACTGCAGCCAGTGTTGAATATACTCGAAGCATTCAAATTTATTTATGCTAATTGTAGAAAATCCCATCTTCTGCCATATTTTTTTTTTTTTTTTGAAATACAAGTATTTTTCTGTCCTTGTGCAGAAGTCCTCTCTGGTTTTACCATAGTACAAAGGAGCCTGCAAGTCCAGGCACATCAGAGTGTATTTCCTGCCATTAGCCTTGATCCTGACACATCTGATGCACTGGTTTGTCTGGAGGAGCTGGTTGCTTGGAGCATTTGCATGTGCACTTCCAGCTGTGGGTTGTGCAGGAGTTTCTGGGTTTCTGTGTGGGGGTTACACCAAGGCACATGCAAACCATGCCCTGTAGAGCATCTGCCTCCTGTGCCTGTTTAGGGCTGCACAGGTTATAAAGTTACAAAAATTGTGCTGCGTTTTATTTGGTTTAAATGGTATTTTTATGTATAAAAACCTAAGATGGAAACTTGTGGCATCTGTTGCCTTCAGCTGTGTTACCTGGGTTAGGAAATCACTCTGCTGGTTTAAACACAGTCAGTACTCAGCCTGATTTCCATTTTACTTCCACTGCACCAGCATGGTTAGTAGCTAGTTTTTGTAGCAGATTTATTTCTTTTGTGCATCTGAGACCTTGGACTCATTCTCAACACTCCTTCTTTCAAGTAACGAATGATGGGAAAGAGGAAATGGCCTTAAGCCGCACCAGGAAAGGTTTAAATTGATGTTGGAAAAAAATACTTCACTCAAAGGCCTGTGAAACCCTTGCACAGGTAACCAGGGCAGTGGTGCAGTCACCATCCCTGGTTTTTACCATCTAGAAAACCTAGATTTAAAAGACATGTTGAAAAGAGTTTAGTTTAAAAGACTTTAACACATTTAAAAGACATTTTAAAAAGGATTTAGTTTAAAAGGTTTTAACACAAAAGATATCTTAAAGGGTTTTAGTTTAAAAGGTTTTAAAAGGTTTAAAAGACGTGTTAAAAGGGTTAGGTTGGTCTTGGCAGTGGTTGGATTCAATAATTTTGTAAAGGTCTTTTCCAGCATAAATAATTATGTGATTGAATAATATGAAAAGTCTTCAAGAAAATAGTATTTTAATAGTAGTTGTGTTAAGATTCTCTGAAGCTGCCTCATGTGGTCTGAGGTTCTGGAGTGACTCTTCAGCTGAACAGATGTTCAGTGCTATTGTCACTGCTAGAGATGAAGGGATGGGACTGTTCTCAAGCTAAGAACAATTTGTTGCTCAGATAAACATCAATCACAGAGGCAGTGAGATTTTAGAGGAGCAGGCAGTTGGCCATAGCTCAAGAGTAGTCACAAGTTCTTTGTTACAAGGCAATATAGAACTTTCTAAACTAACAGACAGCTGCCACAGAATTTATTTGGCTTTTCTGACCTATCACCTTTACTTGCTTCTTCTGCCCTGTGGATACTTTTATCCAATGGGCTTTTAGTCACAGGCACTCATGTGCTTCTGTTATAACTTCTGAACTCTTGCTTTGTTCCATACAACCACACCCTTACATTGCAAACCCTTCACCATTTTATCAATACATTTTCTCTGTGAAGGTATTCACAGGGGTCCGAGGATGAGGGAAGAGATGAGGATCTGACTCCATGTTTCAGAAGGCTTGATTTATAATTTTATGATATATATTATATTAAAACTATAGAAGAAAGGATGTCATCAGAAGGCTAGCTAGGAATAGAAAAGAAAGAATGATAACAAAGGTTTGTGTCTTGGACAGAGAGTCCGAGCCAGCTGGCTTTGATTGGCCATTAATTAGAAACAACCACCTGAGACCAATCCCAGATGCACCTGTTGCATTCCACAGCAGCAGATAACCATTGTTTGCATTTTGTTCCTGAGGCCTCTCAGCTTCTCAGGAGGAAAAACCCTAAGGAAAGGATTTTTCAGAAAATATCATGGCTACATTTCTCACTTACTTAAGGCATATTCTTACTTACAACTATAGAAACATAAGTTTATGATTTTTCTGCTTAATATCTGTGTATTGTATTTTTACATCAATCCAATTGTTACAGATCAAACTCTTCAGTGTCTGTAGAAGTTTGTGTTTTTCCCATTCCCACAGTTCAGAAGATTTTTTAGCTTCCTGAGGAGTGGACGTGGCAGTGCAGGGCTCCTGCAGGTGCTTGCAGTGCACTTTGTGTCTCAGCAGATGCTGCTCCAACCCTCCAGGCTCCCACCCCAGCTGCGTGTGCCGCGATGTTGGGCAGCGCCTCCCACGCCGCGCCCGCGACGTGCTGCACACCCAGCCTTGCTCTGAGCTCATCCCTGGCTGTGGAGCACGTCAGCTGTGGCAGCCCAGCAGATTTAGGAGCTTGGAGGGGCAGGCAGTGTCAGGGGAAGCGGCACATCGGGAGTTTCGGCGTTTCCAGCGGAGGAAGGGAGCCCGCAGGTGTTGACAGGTGCTGGGCAAGAGAGAAACTCAGCTCATTTCAAAGACCTTGAAGGTTGTAACTGATCTTGATGGTTTCAGGGCAAATGTGTTTCTTGGCATGCATCTGCCTAAAAGAGTTTTTTTTTTTTTTTTAGGCATATGAGCTTAATCAGCAAAGAATTCCAGCTTTGCAACAAAACTCATCTTAGCAGTTCCTCCAGGTTCAGAGGGTTTTATGCATCCAGGGCTCTGTGAGATCCTCCTGCACTGTCCTCTGAAGAGTTACAAGGTGAAATTCTGCTGCAAACTGAAGTCACTGGGAGAGCTTTTACTTCCATAGAGCCAGGATTTCACCTGTAGCATTCTGATGTTAGAATACAACGTGGCATAGGAATTCACAGTGGCCTAAAACTTGGTGTTTCTCATTTTGGTGTGGTTTATTCTGTGCATCCTGAAGGCTTGGCCATGAAAGCTTTGTTAAGCTATTCAGCTGTGCTCAGGGATTTCCCTTTCCCCCTGATCAAGCCATGCTGTACCTCCAGAACCCAGGAATGTGCAACCTGGACCTTTAAAGATACCTCAGTTCTATTTGGGACAAAGAATTCCCAAGGAAAATGCTTGGTTGCTTTTCATGTGGAGGTGAAATACATGTTCTCAGTTTTCCAAAATCCAGTATTTACAACTGAATCTCTACAGCTATTCCAGTACTTCTAAATTCAGATTTGAATATCTGTGAAAACAAAGATGCTTTTCAATTCTAAACAGCTTCAGTTGCTGTGATTTTTATTATCTTAAAGAGGAATTCTGGCTTGTGCACAAAAATCAGCAGGCTTAAAACAATTTTAAAAAATAAATCCACAAAAGTACTTTAAACTTCTTTATGCCCTGAGAACAACACTGTCACTGGTTCTGATTCAAGGCAATGTGATTATAAAATAGATTCTGGCATTCTTAGGTCAGTAATGTTAATTCCTCAGTTCTGCAAGGGTTTCTATATTTTATTTTCCACACATCCATTGTGACTCATGCCAGGATGTTTCTAGGAGAGAGGCACTGCTGTGGAGCTGCACGCAGGAAGGAATGCTCAGGAGCTTGTGGGGCCTGGGCACTGCATCAGTCAATTTGCAAATTGAATTAATAATTCAAGCTTGAAACAGGTACATCTAATAATGTGATGCAACTTGTGGATGTGTCTTTGGAATAAAAAAGAAGGAATACTGACTGTACAGCAAAATTCAGAATCTCTGAATTAGGTAGATCCGTATCTTTTTAATTTAGTGAAATAATGTGGAGTGAGATAAAGTTAATAGAAAGATGTGCATCATGTTTGACAAACCAAGCACTGGCTGAGGAAAGATCTTGGATTATGATAGAATTTTTGGTCCTTAAAAGTGAAATATGCACGAGCTGTGAAAAGGGAGAAGAAAATTAGCTTTATTGGTGGACACACAGAGTGTCTGAGCAAGAACCAACTCAGGAGGCTTTGCAGAGGAGCACACTCAGGTCATGGTGCCACCAGGAGGGACTGCATTGGAGTTTGTGCCATGTGGAGAAGTGGCTATGCAAATCCCTGTCACCTTTCTGCATTCTTGCGTGGGGACAGCAATCCTCAGGGAGGCTCTGAACTGAACTGGGGTTGGTGAAATGCCAGAGGAAGGGATAGCACTCCAATTATTCCATCAGCACAGCTTGGAGTGGCCTGACTTCCTTCTTGGCAGAGTGAGGAAATGGAGAGGAGCAGCCTTTGTGAGTCAGTTTTGCTTTGTAGTTGGAGCAGAACAGTCCATATCTGAATCCCTGCATCAGCAGACTCTGCTGCACACCAAACACATTTGCAAGGCGATTATTTTCTACTCATTTGCAGCAAGGCAAGGAATGGGTGAAGGAAAAAGAAAGGGGAGAAGAATTGTGGAAGAGGAAGCAAGGTTTGCCACATCAGTCACCTGCTTTTGCTGCTGTCTCGACTCCTTGCATCACTTTTTTTGTTTTCTAATTTAAATTTTTTAGAAGCTGGAGAGCAGACAGCATGGCAGGAAGGCGGGGTAGACAATACACAGACCTTATCAGCATGAGGATGTAGAATCTGTGCTTGCTTCCTACAATGATAAACTGAGCTGGAGATTATTAAATTAAGCCTGATCTATATTGATTGTGGAAAGCAAAAGTTTCTCAATTAAAGGAAGTGCTGACCTATGGCAAATGAGAATATTGTGGAGTTGGCATCTCTGTGTTACCTGAAACACCAATGACGTTGTTGAGCAGTCAGGAACCCAGAGCACATTACAGAAAGGACCTCCTCGTGTGGAATGGAAAAACCTGTTTAAAATGTTCATGCTTTTGAAGCTCACACAAAGGGATAAACTGGAGAACAAAGTTGTAAGAGCTGTTAGGATTGCTAAGCTGGCCTTCTGAGCACAGCTACTAATTTTATTGTGGGGAGGGAGGAGGAGGAGAGGAGGGAAGAAAATGTTTAAAAGAAACAAAAAACAACAGGCAAATAAACAGGTTTTTGTTGTTGCTGCCCTTGCTGGGAGTTTCTGCCAGAGCGTGGACATGCAAACAGGTGATTAAGGGTTTGGCACACCTCAGGGAGGAAATATTCCAGCAGAAGTGAAGGCAGACAATGAGGAGTCAAGGGAGGAAATATCCAAAGGAAGGGGAGGTCAAAGGTTCACAAACTGGAGCAGTGAAGCCACAGAGGGTGACACGGAGCGAAACACCTCAGGCATTGCCGTGGGGCTGGGGATCCAGACAAGCAGCAGACTCTGCTCAGTGGGGTCAGGAGAAGTCTCTGCCCACAGCCAGGAGAAGCCAAAGAACGCAAACAGGCCCTGCCATTTCCAGGATGATTTCCCCTCTCCCCTCCTTCTGCCCAGTTCAGATTTTCCTCTCCCAGTGCTGTTACTGGCCAGGCTCCTGTTCAGACAGAGGAACTGGGCTGAGGTCTGAGCTGGAGAAACCATCCTTGAGGAACACAGCTTTACCCCAGGAGGGTCTGAAGTAGCTCGAACCATTTGTTTTTCTCCCTTTCTGATGTGTTTCTTGTGGTGATAAACACAAAATCACCTGGGAGGGGGCTTGAGCAGGAAAGGAGAAGGATGGAAAATCTCACCAGGAGAGGGAACCAGTTAACATATGTGAAAATGGGAACTGGGAAAGGAAGTTTCTATTTAGTTTTGGAGAGGTGATGATTTTATTTAGAAATTGCACCTTTTCATTTGTGGAAATCAGAAGCTGGTGGGGACTGCATGACTGGAAAGTCCTTTGGCCAGTCTCATGGGTTTGGAATGTTCCTGAAGCAAGTGAAAAGCAAAACGAACTCGACAGTCTTTTTATTATTCACATTAAAGATCAGAAACACTGGGAGTGCATTTTTGCAAGAAGAAAGCTTAATATTCAGGAGAGGTTTGTATTAATCACGCTGAAGTCAAGAAAAGTTGATTTAGAAGGAAGCGGCGTTGATCAAACACAAAACTGTGGGTATTTCGTGCTCTGCTTTCATTCTGAAATGGTTTTCAGGTGCTTTTTGCCTCCCTGTGGGCAGTGTACACAGGGTGCCTGTGGTGGGTTGTTCTCTGAAGGCTGTTTCTGCTTTGCAGGGGTTTAGGTGGAGAGCTGATGAGACCAGCTGGTAAGTACCACAGCTGGGCTGGCACAGGCCAGAGCTGCCCTGAGGAATTTGGCTGTTGATGTGTTTCCAGTTTGTTTTGCATGTGTTGTGTTGAATGTCTAAGTGAATTAAGCACAGTAATTAAGAAAAGATGAACTTTGGAGGCCAATCAGCAGATGGGTGCAGCAGGACATGGGGTGTCAATAATAACCAATGCACTTGGAATAACTCTGTGTAAGAGCTGGAGATGGTTCTGGGCTTTGTGTCACACTGTGTCCTTCTACTCCTGCACACAATGAAGCTTTTTCAGGGCTGAACTGTCTTCCTTCAGTGATTTGCTCCAGTTCCTCTCCAGAAGAGATACAATCTGCACTTTTAGACAGAAGCCATGGTGGAAATCATGATTTTATCATAACATGTGTGTGCACAGAAGAGAAGCACAAAGCCCATATAAACAACAGTCTGTGGGGAGTGTGGCACCACAGAAAAGATGGATTTGGATGATTGTTATAAGCTGAAAAAAGGAAGGGTGTTGCAGGAAGAAGTAGCCTGGGTGGATGAGGAAATGATGCCAGCTTGGTTTCCTGCTTGTGAGCTGAATGCAGGAAGTGCTGCAGAGCAGATTCCAGCTTGGAAGATCTGCAACCATCCAGACCTCGTGGGTGAAAGAGCTCCAGCACTGAGGTGGAAGAGAAGGGGGATTTCAGTGAGATTTGACACAAAAATGCAAGCTGAAGGAATAGGTTTTTGTGCTATGTTTTAGCTTTTAAGCAGCTGAACATTTCATGGTTTTGGAGAAATACAAATGGCAGTATTTTGGCATGATACAACTGTGTAGGTGGAATGAGAGAAGAATTGAAAATGTTCCACAAATTGCCTGCATGTCTAATGAAGATGATGGTCTCAACCACAACAGAGCACAAAGAAGTGCAAAGAGCTGAGGAGGAACCCCAAGGGACTTGGGTTTAGTCACATTGCACTTGTCCGTGAATAAATATTAGCACAGAGGAGCTGCCATAGTACTGGGAGGATTTTGTGTGGCATTGCCATGGTGAGGAGTGAGTTCAGGAGCAGATTTGGAGCCCAGTAAGTTGATTATAAATGGAGGTGATGAGCTGTGTACAGAGCCCAGAGGAAGAGTCAAAAATCAAGTGGTGGGAGGAGAGGAAAACAAAACAATGGCATTATTTTATACAGCACCTTCTTCTGTCCTTTCCCTCCTCCCCACCAACTCTAAAGCAGCCAGGCAGTGACATGGAGCTGGACAAATCTCATTTATTTGAGCTGAACCTCAGGAGGTGAAAGATAATGGTATTCCCCAAGTGCTGGGTTTTCATTTGAGCAATAGTCAATCTGTTGGACAGAAAATTTGCAGTGTTTACTGTGCTAATCTCCATTCCCCCAAAAAAATCTCAAAACGTTTAAAAAATACAATTCTCAAAGTGGGTTTGTAGGCATTAGAATTCTAATAAGTTCACAGATTAAATTTGCAGTGTTTATTGTGTTAATCTCCATTCCCCCCCAAAAAACCTCAGAACTTTTTAAAAAATACAATTCTCAAAGTGGATTTGTAAGCATTAGAACTCTCTTAAGTTCATAGATTAAATTTGCAATGTTTACCTCCATTCCCCAAAAAAACCTGAAAACCTTAAAAAAAAATACAATTCTCAAAGTGTGTTTGTAAGCATTACAACTCTAATAAGTTCACAGATTAAATTTGCAATGTTTACCTCCATTCCCCAAAAAAGCCTCAAAACATTTAAAAAAAATACAGTTCTCAAAGTGGATTTGTAAGCATTACAGCTCTAATAAATTCACAGATTAAATTTGCAGTGTTTGTGTTAATCTCCATTCCCCCCCAAAAAACTCAAAACTTTTTAAAAAATACAATTCTCAAAGTGTGTTTGTAAGCATTAGAACTCTAATAAATTCATAGATTAAATTTGCAATGTTTACCTCCATTCCCCAAAAAAAGCCTCAAAACCTTTTAAAAAAATACCATTCTCAAAGTGGGTTTGTAAGCATTACAATTCTAATAAGTTCACAGATTAAATTTGCAGTGTTTACTGTACTAATCTTCATTCCCCAAAAAACCCTCAAAACCTTTTAAAAAATACAATTCTCAAAGTGGGTTTGTAAGCATTAGAACTCTCTTAAGTTCATAGATTAAAAACAATAAGGGCTTTATTATGAAAAGGATGTGCTCATATATTCCAAGTATCAAAAGAAATAAAGTTACATCCAGTTTCATAGCTCCCAGCCGTGTGCAGTGAACAAATGCCACTCCCTGGAGGTTCAAAAACAATGTGAACAAGAGGTAGGAAAACCTGTCATGTATATTTGAGTAGTTTTTAGTGTAGTATTATCCCTGTCTCAGTTGGTTTACTGTCACTGGATGCTACACTGCCATTTCCAGGCTGTATACAAAGCAAAGTGGCTGATATGTGTGTGCACACTTTAAATGGCAGAGGGGGAAAACATCCCCCCAACCAAGGGATTTGCAGGAATGTTGGCACTAACTCATGTCAGAGGGCAGTTACTGCATCACAGTGATTTCTGTGCAAATGTAATTTCCTTCCAGTTTTTAAATTTCCCTTATTTTGAATATCTATTTGCAAATATTCTTCAATTTAAAATTAATGGTAATGTAACTTCCTGGGGTTGTCTCTTCAAAATTGCTACAACTTCTCTTTTCTGGGGGGTATTGATCTTGTTATCAAACTTATTTTCTTACAGTCTGCACTTTAATTGAGAAGTTGTCACTATCAAAAATGCCATTTAGAGGAGATCCAATAATCAGTAAGTCCTATTTTAAATAATCTTCCATGACTGTAGTAACTATTCATTAAACTAAAGTATTAAGAAATTATGCTTTTCAAAGAAGCAAAATTATTGGGGTTGGGTGGCCTAACACATTAAAAAAGTACCAAAAAGATAGACAAACACTGCAGCAGATGCTGATGCAATTTGAAGATTTGGTTTTTAGCTGTTGACAAGAAATAAAATGTGCAGTACTCAGCATCAGCAGGCATGGGGTGCTCACTGTGGACATGGCAATCCAGACTGGAGCAGCTGTACTGGGAATCACAGCCTCGTTTAGTTTGGAAAACCAAGGACACAGGTTGATCTGCATAATTGCTGGTCTATGGAAAAATTAAGTAGAGAATATTGAAGTTCAGAAAGCAAAGTTAAAGCTGTTTGTGTTCCTTGCTGTTGCAGGTGGTTGGCAGTGGTTGATAAATGACAGCCTGAGACATCTCACTCTTGTTTCCAGTGCTGCACGACAGCACATAAAGGTACGATAATTTCTCCTCCTTCATGTGATCACATGAAATACAAAATTAGAAATTCTTTTGCTTTCCTTTGGTGGGATATCCATGGCATCTTATTGGTTCTTGAATGCATGTTTCTTAGATGTGTGAGAAGGGGTGTTTTAAAAAGTGTATTTTGAATTCCTCAAGATTCCAGTGGACCTTTCTGGTTAATTCTTGAGCAGTTACCCCAAAGGTTCCTCCTGTCTGTACTTCTGGGCAGGCTGATGGTGCTGGAAGCTGCTCCCTGATGGCTCTGTAGTTACATTGAGAGGGTGTTTTGCTTCTGTTTTGGTATACTTGTAATACATGTGGCTTCAGAGAACTCTAGTGACAATTAAAAATGCTCTGGATGATGTCCACAGCTGCTCTGTGAGCTTTGCTGTGAGTTACCAGAGTTATTCAGGACAAACAGCTTAAATTTTCCATTAAACTCTGCTGCAAATCCTTTTTCTGTGCTCTCAGACTGCTCTGATGCTGAATATTAAATCCATTGATGGATATGTCTCATGCTGTTTTATTTACACCATCTTAACACCTCCAGTTATTCACCTTAATTCTCCCAAGAAATCCCAATGCAGTTTGATCTCTGCTGAATTATAAAGGCAATTTCTGTCTGCCCTGCTAGAGCTTACAGCCCATCTGAATTTAACACACTGTGTTCATTGTGTTAGGTGTTAGTGGTAAGATAAAAAGACATTTCAGATATCTCACACCTCTTTTAAAGCTGTCCTTGGGACACAGAGGAGAATGGAGCTGTATCCAAACCACTGAAGGAAATTTAAAAAACAGATTTGAATTCTTAGGATATTCTTTTGGTATTGACATTTTATTCAAAGTGCTGATATGTCTTATAACTGGAACTTCTAAACCGAAAGCTTAAAAGAATTAATCATAGACTGTAGAGAATTTTAGCTTTTTTGGTAAACATCACTTAAAGCCAGGCAAAATGTATTCAGCAAATTGCAATTCTCACTTAATTCTGCTTCTGGTTTAGAGAGAAATATTTTTAAGGGCAATGCTAAAGATTTTGAAAAGTAATCTTTTTTTTTTCTATCATCCAGTATTCTCTTCCAGTTTAACTTCATACATTTAAGGTGAAAAACATTTCATTTAGAAAGTGAAATGTCTGAACAATCTGGTCTGGTCCCAGGCATCCCTGCCCATTGCAGAGGTTGGATATTTTGGCCTTTAAAGGTCCCTGATCTACAGCAGTTGGATAATTGTGCATATTTTGTTACCATTATCCCTGTGGTAGTTAGAATATTGTTTAGGTGAGTGCTGGTTTTCTTTCAAGTCCTTGATTTTGCGTGGAGAACTTGTCTGAGGTGTCTTTGAGGGCAGAATGAATCAGCTGGGCAGGATTTCTGTGTACAGCTGAGATTTCTTGTACCTGGAGAACATGGGTGTTAGTAGGTACTGCTGCTGTTAACATGAAGTGAACAGTGCATAGCTCTTGTGTGCTTTCACATTTATTATCATTTTGGATAACGTTATATTATCAGCTGAAAAGTATAATTCAGCCATAAATTCTATTCTATTATATATTCTATTAAATTCTGTTCTGTTACATATTCTATTCTGTGCTTTCTGAAATAGCAGCTGAGTTCTTTTGTGTTGTGTATCAGTAACTGAAACCACTCTAAAAATGAGGAGGCTCAGGTATAACACACAACCATTGATCCTTTGCTAAGCCAGTCAACATCAGGACACAAAGCCTGTGATTCTGGATATTTGGGATTTTGTTTATTACCTCCAGCCCGTGTTCTTTTCTGTGTTTCCTTTCTGTAGCTCCCTGGGAGGGTTTGTTTCTTGTCAATCTGGCATCATTATATGGAAGATGAAATAATGCCTTGTGTGTTTGGTGATGCTGTGTCATCCTGGAAGTCTTTCATCTGAACTGAAAATACATTTCATGCATTACTGTTCTTGTTTTAAATGCTAATTTACCTTACTGGTCTGATTGAAGGAATGAGATTAAAATCTGTTTTTTCCTTACATAATTTTCCTTGCTAAATCACTATTGGGAAGAAATAATAAGAAAGAAAATGCCAGTATCTGAAAAGAATTTTTAAAATCCACTTTATTTTTCCTTTAAAATTCTAAGAAATGAGGTGAATAAATGCATTTCTGTGCCTTTGTTGCAGGAGTCTGCAGTGTCTGCACTGGCTGCTCTGTGCAATGAATTTTACATCAACGAGAGGGGAGAAGCTGATCCAGCTCTGCAGGGTAATGATTCATTTTTAACACAGAGGCACAGAGTGCTGGGCTGGACAAAACTTGCACTTTGGAGGGATTGTACAGAACAAGGAGGGGCAGCCCTGGTTTGAAAACAACTTCAAATTCTTCAGGAAAAATAACTGATAGATGAAAGTTGTCTGAAAAAATGACAACTGGAAGTGTAGGAAATGTCTCATTTCTTCCATAAATGCTGGCTTTAGACTGGAGGTGAGCAGAAGGTACCACAATAGTGAGGCAAATTTATGTTGCTTCTCTGTTCTGTACTGTAAAACAAAGAACCAAAGATTGTGCGATTTCTAAAATCCTAAATTTTAACAAAGTGAATCTTTTTCACATCCAATTTGATAAACTCTGCCAGAGATCATGGCTGATTTACAGGAGAGTTGCTGAGGGATGAGAAAAGGATAGAAAAGGACATCCAGAGTTCTGGCAAATGTGAAAGTTCATGTGTTTGTGTTGGGATCAGCAGTACAGGAGGAGGCTTAAACTTCTCTTAGGGCTGTATGAATCAGCATCTCTGTTTATACTGATTTTCTTGTACCTGCCTTCCTTTCAGGGATCAGATTGTTTCATGTCCATCAGAGACAAATTGCTGGATTGTACAGATAAATATTTTAAGAATAACAACATTTATATTCTTGTTTTTCTAAATATTGACAGCGAATTTACATCTACTTAATAAAATATTGATTTCTTTTTCTATTTCTTGCCATTGTTAAATCAGGTAACAAAATACTTATTATTTATTTGTCTTACAGTTGTTCCCAAAATGATGTTGATATTGATCACATGTGTATTTACATGCAGTCCATGCCCCAAAGACATTAGGGCTGAACTATAAAAGCAGCTTATTTGGATTTTAAAATACTTTATATAGTGCTAAATCTTTACCCAAAAAAACCCCCAAACAAACCCAAACCCCAAAATAGCCCTTTCCCTGCTGGAGTTTGGCCCTGCCTGCCAGATTCTTCGTGGGCAGCATGGGAAGATGTGATCTGGTCCCGAGGCAGATAAAATCCCCACAAGCTCAGGGAAGGTTCATGTGTCAAACCAGAACGTGCTGGGCAGGAGGAGGCAATGCTGAGTCAAAGCAAACAAACTGAAAATGAGTTGAAAAGGTGTTAGGGCAAATTTTATGTAAGGATGAAGTTTCAAGTTTCTGTAAAAGTGGACTGGAAAACTCAGGCAGGTGCCCAAGTCAGGAAGGAGAAGGGATCTGCTGGAATTACAGGCTGCAGGTGTTCTTGCTTTACTCATTTAGAATCCTCATGTTTTTTTCCTGGATTTGAGGTTTACTTTTCATCTGCCTTGTGCTTGGAGGGACCATGGCAGCGTGGCTGTGATTGTCTAGGGACACAATTAGGTCAAATTTGTAGATACAGATAAAATTTCTCATGGGATTTTCTGAAGTAGAATTGTGGATTGACAATTTTTCTGTTCTAGAAAACTCTCTGGTCAGCTCCACCTTGAGTACCCTTTTATTTGGCCTTGGCTGCCCTGGACCCTACTCCACACATGATAACAGAAGTGGCATTACACATGCAAGCATCTTTTAAAAAAACAAACAAAAAAAAGATGTATTTTATCTCTGTACCCATAAAACTTACAAATTTCATGCCTGTCTGTTGTGGGATTGAAATCCAGTAGTAAAAGTCCTCCCAGAGTGTGTGATGGATGTGGGCATGAGTGGAAGCTGCAGTGCAGGAGACATTCAGCACAGTGCAGGTGCCTTAGATAAATCAGCTAAAGCAGGTCTGGACATGATCAAGGGCATTAGGGAAAAAAAACCCCAAAAACTTTTGGTAAAATTTAACCAGAGTTTCGCTGCTGCTTGATGATGAAAATGAAAACACCAATCAAGGGTGCTTTAGCAGTTTGACATTCTGAATCTGTCCTTATAAGGCTGCACTTTATTGAATCACTACTTTTGCCTCTGTTTGTTTTGACCTTCTCTTAGTGTTTTCCTGTCTTAGTGTGTTCTGGTTTGGTTTTGCTGACTTTCTCTTTTAATATCTTTTCAGGATGGGTTGTGTGGAATTAATATTGTAGACACTTATAGGCCCTGTTGGTTTATGAAGCTGAAGGCTCTTAGAAGAATATTAACATTTGCATTACACTTTCCACCATAATTACCGAGTGGTTATAAGTAAAGAGCTGTTTTTGTCTCGTTGCTGTGTCATTTGGCTAAAATGTCAATCTTAAATTTCCATCATTCAGAGTGGAGACTGTCACAGCCTCAGTGTTCAAGATCTTCTTGCTGTCACAGCAAACACTGCATCTTCCTGTGGCCTCAGGACTCCTAACACCCTGGTGGTTTGGAAAGTTTGAAATAAAAGTGCTTATCTGGAGGTGTTGCTCACCTCTGGCCAGGGAGCTGGGCTGCTGATGGGAGGGACAGGCTGGGGCCTGTCCATTGCATTGGGGTTTAAAAAAGCAGTCATGAATTATGATGAATGGGGAGTTTCTTACGGCAACTCTTCTTTCTTCCTCTAGCAAATATTGCTCAACCATTTAAACCTTAGATTACAGTAAGCACTGGCACAATTATGTAATCTTCCCAGGATCTCTGGTTCTTTTTCTTGCAGGATTAGAAAGTGTCTGTGCAGTGGGGGGATTGATAAGACCACCTTGCTCCTGTCTGAATCAGAGCTGTGTTTATTGCAGCTGGCTTGGAGAAGCTTTTCTGGAGTACTTTGGTTTTCTCTGCATTTTACAGGAGAGTTTAATGTGAAAAATTGGAGAAGGAAGTATTGGCTCCAGGTCTGAGATAAAGACTGCAGCAGCACTGTGAACCTGTTCCTGACTTTTCCTCTTTTTATTTTTCCATACACCCTCATTTTCTCCTTGATATCACTTGGAATGTTTGCTGAGGCTCCTTTTTCCATGCCCAGCTGGGTTTTTTCTGTGTTTATTCTTGTGCCTCTTGACTCTGCTGCTGTTTGTAGGGTCGGTGTCCCCACTGGGTCCTGTGCCAGCACACAGAACCAAAGGGGGCATTTCTTCCTGAGCTTTCTCCTCCAAAACACCCAATTTCATTTATGAAAAATGATCTAAAATTATCTGTTTAGGTATAATCTGTGTGTGTGCTAAAACAGGATTCCAGTTAGGAGTTTGCTGAGGGAAAACTTAAAATAACTGATATTTACAAACCTGGGGATCTCCTGCCTAGCACAGAACACTTACCCAGTGATAAAAAATGGAGACTTATAAATATAAAAAGAACTTGCTCCCCTCTGCTTAGCCAGAAATTGTACTTATTATGCTTGTACTTATTAGTTGGATGTCTAAAACTTGATAATTCTTTGAAAAGTTTGTCTTTTCTCTCTCTGAAATAGTAGGGTTAGTATAAATACAAAGTCAGTTTTTTAGACAGAAAATATGAATTCATTCATGTAAAAGTGAACATCTTAAATTTTTATCCTTTTCCTATAGAAAATTAAGATATTCAACATTTTAGTTTAACAAATTACAAAATTTTCCAGCTGCTTTGTTTAGGGGATCTTTTCCTTATTTTTTTTTCCTTAGCCAAATATGAAATTTTAATGATGTGGTGCTTGCTTTCCACTCTGCAATTGTATTTTTTCCAGACGAGCTGGTGACACAGTACGTTTCAGAACTACAAAACACAGAGGAAATGATTCGTTGTGGCTTTTCACGAGCTCTTGGGGCCCTTCCAAGATTTCTGCTGAGGGGCAGGCTCCAGCAGGTGAGAAAACAGGATCATTGTAATGAATGAGTGAAACCTGTGACCGTAATCAAATTAATAATAATGATCATAATTAAAGGTCTTTGTCAAAGGGGTTTGAATGCTAATGCACAGAAAATCATCATGAGTTGAGCTTGCCATAGTTTCTGATAATTAATGTTTAGTCCTGCTTTAGTGGGGTTAATGGAAAGCCAGAGGTTGCATTAACCCTTTGCTGTGGGATATTGGTCCAAGGGAGGAGAGAAGGGAGAGGGGAAGAGAGATTTGCTACAGGGATTGAACTGAAACCCCTGGAGAAACTGAGATATGAAGCCACAAAGTGAAATAAAAATACAGATTTAGAATATAGATTTTGGCTTTTAGTAGAAACTTATACCTACGTGCCTTGAGGATCTAAAAAGCTGCAGCAGAGAGCAGAGGCCTTTTGCCCTTAGGCACAATTCCACAAAATGGAATTGGTGTTTCTCTAAGGTTACCCTGCCCCAGACAAAATGCAGACTTAGCCTGTTGTTCACATTTTTGATATATTGTTCCCATAAACAAGAAGAACTGATAGAAATACATATGAATTTCTGAGTAATACTCTGATGAGGTTGTGTAAAACCTTAAAGGCCTCTCTGGTGAGAATCCAAACTCTGCTGCCTGCTTGGTTCCTTCATACAGGATTGAACTCTTTTTACTATGATATCTAAATTTAACATAGTTAAAAATGCTTTGGGTTTATATATCTCAATCTTTGTATTTTTTTCAGGTTTTGGAAGGTCTAAAAAAAGTCACAGTAATTTCCCCTGAAGATGTGAGCTTTGCTGAAGCCAGGAGAGATGCCTTAATAGCAATTGCAAAGTATGTTTCTCACCCCTGCTTGTGTCTTAATTTTAAATCTTTCTGTAGAAGCTTTCTCCATTCTGCTGGGAGCTGGGAGCATGAGTGTTAAAATCACTTACACACATCTTGACTGCATGTCCATTACTCAGTTTATTTTTAATTCAGGGAATTACCACACACCTGACTATGGACTTCAGCTCTGATAGTGCTGTCAGGTTTTTATCAGTTAACTGACTACCTAGGGTGTATTTTAGTGTTTGCTTTTCTCATGGGCTGCAATTTAATGAGCTTTACTGAGGAGGAAGAATATATGTTTTTCCACAATCTTAAAAAGATTGAATTGATTTAAAGAAATTGTGCCTTTTATTTAAAGAAGTATTTTCTATGTTGAATGTCACAGTGCAGTTAATAGTATACATTAATATTTTATGCTCTTAAACTGTTACACTGCTAAAAACCCTGTGTCTGCAAGGTAAAGAAGTTTAATGTCAGGTTCAATGCACATTGTGTTGGCCCTTTGCTCTTCTTGGTGACTTCATTTTAAGGAGAGTTCAGGAACTGGCAGATACTGAAGCAAGTTCATTTTTGTAATGTTATAGGTGTGAAAGCTTTTTGGAGTACTTGGATTTTCTCTGCATTTTATAGGAGAGTTTAATGTGAAAAAACAACTAAAGGAAGTAAAGTAACCTACTTCCCTGCTGATATCTTAGCTTTTCCAGTGTTCCTTTGAACCCAAACACTGCTCAGAACTCCTCATGTCAAATTCAGCACAGAAATATTCCTCATTCCATCTGTAATGGACATTAGAGGTTACGAATTTTATTAACCAACATAACAAAGCTCGCTCTTAATTGCCTCCCATCCCTTCTTTTCCTCTTTTTTTGCAGGGTTTGCCAGACAGTGGGCGTGAAGGGAGATGGATCCCAGCAGGAGTTTGTGTGCAGGGATAATGTTGATCAGATTTATGCCACGCTGCTCTCCGGTGTCACCGACTACACCACCGACAGCCGGGGGGACGTCGGAGGATGGTAAGGTGGGGTCAACTCCAGGCCAATAAAAAGCTGATGTGTTTTTAAAACCTCTCAGAAACTAGAGCTGCAAGCCTTTGGAGATTGGAGATTTTGGAGATTTGAGCCTAGGTAGGAGTTAGGAATGCACAGCAGAAAGAGAAGTAGAAAGTGAAAGGCTGACGGGTTTTGGTTGTCCTTCCTCAAAAATTGGAAATATGGGGATTGATATGTTCAAAACTGAAGTTGAGCCTTTTTCTGGTTCTGTGGGTGATGTTTATTCCTTTTAGTGAGTGCCAGGAATGTATTCAGTTGCAAAACAGGGATTTTAAAGCATTACTTCTCTTTATTTGAAACACCACATTTGGTCCTGCCTGATCTCTGCTGCTGCACATTGCTGTTGTGGGGATTTTCTGCCAGGAGAGGGAGCAGCTGCATAATGTGTTGAGAGGGATAAAAACTCAATTGTGCTGCAGCAACACCAAATCTTTTGTAAGTTTAGGGTTTCAATAATTTCAGATATGATGCTGCAAGAATAAATCATAAATCTATAGGAATATGTCTGCTGATGGGAAATCTGTGGCATAGGTAGATTAATAAATTTAGTAAACTTAATAAGATTAATAAGATCTTAGTAATATTAAGTCTATAGCAGTCCTATTTTCATGGCATTCCTCAGTCTTCAAGGTCCCCCTAATATACAAGGAAGATTCAGTGTGTGGCACTGCATTCCTCTGAATGCTCTGTATTCCCTCAGTAACAGTGATGTGGAAAGGCAGATTTCAAATTTCAAAATTCCTGACTGTACAGGCTCGTGTCCTTCTTTGGGTTTGTGTTTCATTTCCAAAGCTCTAACTGGGGATGTGTCAGCATTTACTGATTGGAAGTTCCTGCCAGCTTTGAATGGGAGAGATCATGAAGAGTTCCTGTTATTCATGCCATCCTGTAGAATTACACAGCACGGGGATATGGATCTTACAAACCAAACATTCTCCTGTCAGGGTGCTTTTCTGCACCTGTTTATGAGCAAAATGTGCCCAGTCTGAAGTAAAAACATTAAATTATCCTAATTCAGGAACAAGTCCAGTATCTGCGCATTTAAAATACTTTTGATGCTGTGTGGAAGCCTCAGAGCAGTAACATCCAGTATAGAGAAGCCACAAACTCTGTAAATGAATGTGATAGAGTAATTTTAATTGTCTTTTATTTATTAGCAGTTGCTTTTGAGTAGAATGCTGGTTTTGAAAAGGCTGCTTAATTTTATTGTCTGAATCCATAATTTTAATTTGAAATGCGCAGCTATATGTTGCTTTTAGAGATGAAGAATCAGCCTTGGGTGATTATTTTAGATATGAAGAATCAGTCTTGTTTTTAGCTGTGGATATAGTGTTTTTGTATGGTAATGAAGTGGTGAAATACCTGTATTTGACCTGTCTGGCAGCTGCATGAATTATCTCAGGGTACAGAGATGTGTGCTCAGGTTCAAAAGTGCTTTGAGCACCAGATACATTTTTTTTAGAGCTTCTTTCCAGCCACAATCAAGTCAAGAAAGATGTAAATCAGAGGGGGAAGGGGATCCTTTCTCATGGCAAACTCTTGGCTGCTCAGGGTTTTGTGGCCTCTCTAATATCAGGGCTTTCTCATTCTGTTTCTTCTAAACCAGGGAATAAGATGGAAAGATATGGAGAAAAATGCAGTTTCTCTGGAGAGACTTTGCCTTTTTTGTGTAATTTTTGTCTTTCTTTAATAGAGTCGTGGGAAAGTTTCACCAACTTTACTCTGCATATGCAAACTTTACCTTTCTTTTGACAGATTGTTTGCTGGGACATGTCTGATCTGTCTACAGGTGGTAGACATGAATATCTAAGTCAGATATGATACTAAAAACTAGTAAAACATAATCTTGATGAAAGACTGCCAGACTTGTTTTAAGCTGCTTTGGAAAAAATGATGTAATTTACCTTTTTTACCATTATAACAAATGTCCCACCCAGTTTTAGATTGCACCTGCAGGTTGTTTTGGAAATCAGCAAGAGGAGTATTTCTTCTCATAGAAGGCTGCTGGGCCTTTTCAAATTATTTTTTTTTCCTTTTTTAAAATATTATTATTGAGAAAGGATGGCATTACTCTGAGTGACCAATGTAGTGAACATGCTGGGCTTGGTCTTGTGCACAGTCATGTCACCCACTGAGGCATTGCCCTTAAGTTTTTAAAAACTCATGGATTGACAAGACATGGTTTAAAGCAGCCATACCGATGATTTTTTGAATTAAAATTACACTTAAAAAAATTATATTTAGACATTTTGAAGGGAGCAGATAATTATCTAGATAAGACTCACTTCAAGCACAACTTAGTGTTACTTCGGTCAAAATTTTTATGGAATTAATTATTGCTTAGCATAGAGATTTAAGCCACTCTGAATCACAACTTGTTTTTAATGTCGGAAATATTAAGCTTGAAAATTTACAAGAATGTGACAGTGTTCAACATCTGACTGTCAAACTGTGGGTTGACCTTTTCAAAAAATAATTTGAAGCAGACAGAGCACTTAAGTTTAAATACATCTACTTGCACATGAAATATTACTAATCATTATCAGTTTTAGCCTTCTTAAAATAAAGAATAAGCCTGGTGACATCTGGCTGGAATGAAAAGCAGGCTGGTGAGGAAGGGCACTGTTGGATCCTCAGTGCAATGTGAGCTTTGGACATTCCTTGTCCTCCCAAAATACGGGAGCTGCTCTCAGAGGTCATTGCTTTTGTTGTTGTGAATTTGTGCTGCTGTCTTCACCCAGCTGATGAAACGGAAGGTGTATTTAATGAAATAAGTGCTGCTGTGGCTGCTCTGATGTGTCTGTGTCTCCACAGGGTGCGTGAGGCTGCCATGACCAGCCTGATGGAGGTGACCCTGCTGCTGGTGCAGAGCGAGGCCGAGCTCATTAATGCCAGCATGTATGGTGACATTCATGTTCTGCTCTGTGTTTATCTCCTGGAGCTCCATCCAGCCCCGCAGGACACTCTGTGCTCCTCCTTCACCGAGTGTGGCAGGACTTGGACACAAGTGCATCAAGGCCAGGCAGATGGGGAGGATGTTACATCAGAGGGAAAACCTTGTTGGGAGATCCTGGGTGGCAATCCCACCTTGGAAATGCAGCACAGCTGTGGGATTTGGGCTAAACCTGCCAGCTCTGTGCTGCTTCCCAGAAATGCTCACTGAAACAGAAAGCAAACCTGCCTGCTTCTCCAGAGTGCCACATCATTAATTTGGAATGTGATCAAACGTGATCATGAGTTTGGATTTGTTTCTTTGCAGAGTTATTAGTAAGGAAACAAAGAAAAAGAATTTACCCTGAGCTCCTGATTTTTAATTTCATGATATGGTACTCCTAATAATAAAAGAATTAACAAAAAGTACCATTTTTAAAACATAGCTTGAGCTGCAGTAAATAGTGATATTGGTTTGTAGAGTGTGCCAATGGTTAGGTGAACATATCCATGGTTTGAGTTTTAATTAAAAAACCCCTGAATGTTGAAGGGGACTGTTTTCCTAGAGGGAAAGTACTGGATTCTCTAGGAATACACTGCTCACTAGTGCCCATTTTCAGGGGCTTCCTCCTGGTCAGCTGTTTATGCACAGACTGTCCACATGGAACTGAGAAAAGCATCCCTGCCAGCTGGATCCCATTTTGTCAATATTCTGGGCCTTGGTGTAACTGAAGGAATTTTAGCTGGTTTTACTGTCATTAGTGGCCCTTTCTGAAGGGCAGAGACCTTGTGGGACAGTGTTGTAGCCACGAGCATAAACAAAATAGGATGTTGTTAAAAACTAGCCAGAATTGAAGAAGTGATTTACTTGGGATATATGAGATGGAGGAGAGACCTTGCCCTCTGCTACACATGCAGTTTTCTACTTCAGAATGTGCTTTTCTCAAAGTTCTGCTCCATTTCCATCTGAAATGTAGCAGTTCAGCCAGGCCATCAATCACTTTGTTATCTTTTTGGATGAAGGGTGGGGCAGTGTGTGTAAAAGGTGGATAAAATATTCTGCAACATTAATGTCATGCTGGTTTTTGGTTGATTGATCTGTGGAAGATAAAACCTCAAGATTCTATCCCCATCTGGGTGTCTTAAATCACTCGTGTGTTCATTCAGAAGAGTTAAACCAGAATACTTTCCTAGCAGGATCATTCTTACTCATTTAATTGAAACAATTTAAATCTAAATACACATTCTAATGCTTAAATTTTCTGATTAATTGTTTTCTTCTTTATAGCTGCAAGCAGATTATGTGCTGGCTGGCTCAACAGTCAGCTGAAAAAATCGATAAATTCCGAGCTCATGCAGGATCTGTGTTCCTTACACTTTTGCACTTTGACCATCCTCCAGTTCCACACATCCCTCACAGAGAAGAGCTAGAGAGGATATTTCCAAGGTAAGGTATTGGAAAATGTCCTAAACCAATGAAAGTAAAGGATAAATGCACATAGTTTCACCTAAACCAAGCAACCTGATGCAATTTTTATGCCCAATATGTGTATGGTGTTGTCAGAATTTCATTGAATTGTCCTATAAATATGCATGAATATTTTTTTTTCCTGAGCTGGAAAACATTGATCATAATGATCGTTTTTAATGAGTTGAATTGTTTTAACCAAGCTGTAGTTGCAGTAGTTTTCCAAGATGGACTTTCTAGTTAAAGCAAGAGTGAGAGCAACTCGTTCCTGAGTGGTGATTATGATACCTGATGGGTGTGAGGAACATCCAGCTCTGTGTCTGGGGGATGCTCAGCCTGCTGGGATCCTCAGCTCCGTCTGTGAGGCTGCTGATCATCAGCATCATCAGTGCTGGGAGGGGGTGCTGGCCTTTCCTGGATACATCTGTCTTTGAGTAGCTGGTGGTGGGAGAGAGCACAGAATGAAACTGCAGAAAGAAACTTGTTTTCTGAATGTAGGCAAAAGTGCCTGGGGAAAAGAAATTGCAGTTTAAATCTGCCCTGGGTCAGAACAAGGATTTGGAGATTCCTCCACTTCACTGGCAGTGGCTGAAGCTTGGATTTGTATTTACCCATATGCTCAAAGACCAATGTTTGATTTGGTATCTAGGTAATCAGACACCTTCCTCCCTGGTGTGGAGGAGCCATGCGAGGAGGAGAAAAGCAGTGCAGCCACACAGGATGATTCTTTCCCTTCCCTTTCAGGTGGGAGAAGGAGACGCTGAACTGGAACGCGGCGTCGGAGGCGTTCCCTCGGATCACGCAGCTGCTGGGGCTGCCAGCGTACCAGTACCACGTGCTGCTGGGGCTCTCTGTGTCCGTGGGGGGGCTCACAGAGACCACGGTGAGACACCTCTGTGCACACCCAGTGGCATTCTTGGCTTTCCTTTCAAAGGGTCATTCTCCTGACTTGCTCTGTGCTGGTTTTCGGCTTCTTTTTTCTGCCTCTCTCGAGGTCGGGTTGAAGGCATTTGAGACAACAGTTCATGTTCAGGCTTAGGTGATTTTTACTGCAGTTCATTAACAAGGAACAAAAATGGCTAACCATCTCTTGTTGCAAGGTCTTTTAAGACTAAACTATCCAATTAAGAAATGACACCTAAATTATTTTCACTTTTAACCCCAAAACTAATCACTTGAAGTCCACAATGCAGATTTTTCTGTCCAATTACAAAAGACCACCCAAACCCATGAAGAAGAACAAGAAGGCCTTCTCTGTGGCCTCAGGTCAAATGCAGTGCTCTCCTGGGAGTCCGAGTCTGTCAGCTCTGCCTGTGCTTGGGGGATGCTCAGCCTGCTGGGATCCTCAGCTCTGTCTGTGAGGCTGCTGGCCATCCCCATCATCAGAGCTGCGAGGGTGTGCTGGCCTTTCCTGGGACAGGTCTGTCCTTGGATCAGCTGTTGAGTCACTGGTGGTGGGAGAGCACTGCTTTCAGACCTGATGGCATTCTTGCCTTCCTTTCAAAGGGTCATTCTCTTGACTTGCTCTGTGCTGGTTTTCAGCTTCTTTTTTCTGCCTCTGTCAATGTTGGGTTGAAGGCACTTGAGACATCAGGCTTAGATGATTTTTACTGCAGTTCTGCAGTCTTCCATTAACAAGGCACAAAAATGGCTAACTATCTCTTGTTACAAGGTCTTTTGAAGCTAAACAATCCATTTAAGAAATGATGCCTAAATCATTTTCACTTTTAACCCAATAACTGATCACTCAAAGCCCACAATGAGGACTTTTCTGTCCAATTACAAAATACCATCCAAACCCATGAAGAAGAACAAGGAAGCCTTCTCTATGGCCTCAGGTCAAATGCAGTGCTCTCCTGGGAGTCAGTCTGTCAGCACAGAAAGTCTAAAATTCAATTCTCAGCATCCAGAGCTCCAACATAGGAGCACTCAGGGAGCAAGGAGTGAGGGTGCTTTGTTTGTCCTCTCCTGGCCTGGCAGGACCTGAGAGCTCCACTCCACAAATGCCAGCCCTGTGCGGACTCTCCCAGCTGGGATCAGAAGCAGAGCCCCTCAGCTCAGTGCAAGGGGATTGCTCTTCTCCAATGAGCTGAAAGCCAGTTCATCTGTCACCTGATGCAAGGTGTTAACTGGTAGTCCTCAGTAGGTGTTAGCAGTATGCACAGGTTTCTTTTTTAAATTATTTTTGATACATTTTCTACTAAAATACCAATGAGATGTCAAAAGTTCCATTACAAAGAAATATCATTCAGATGTCTGTCTAAATCCTCTGAGCTTTGCAATCCTTATTTCATTCTTCTGGCATGAACAATCTCTTTATCACTAACTTTGGCAGTCTGCTCTGCTGCCAAATTTTTCCCTACTTTCTTCTAATTTCAGTGTATCCTTCTGTCCTTTTATTACAACTTATATTGGTAGTTTCAGAATTCCTGGTTTCCAGATATTTGCCTTATAACTTTTTTGATTTGTTGTAGCCAAAGATGTAAAATATAAGAAGATAATTTTGGGGGTAAGGACATGGTTCAATATGACAGCACAGAGGAATATCAGAGCAGTAACAGAATATTTTGGACTGTCAGTTAAGCCTTTAAATCCCAGTGGGCCTGTAACGAGAGGAGGAGGCTGTGAGTCAACACCCCAACAGTGGTTAAGAGTGTTTCTAATTAAGATTTCCATCTCAAATTAAGAAAACCAGAAGAAAAGTGCTGGAAAACAGAATTTTGGGAAGGGGAGAGCAGCTCCTGCTGGGTCACAGCAAGAAGGAGTTAAAGTCACCTGGAGCTTGTCTCCCGTGCCTTCCCCTGGTCAGCCACAACTTGCCCAAGTGATTTTTATTTGCCTGGTGCTGTGGGTTCTGCCCTTGGGATCAAGAGATGTGTGTGAGCCTTTGGGCTCCCTGGGGCAGGGAATTCAGTGTCTGTGCAGTCTCTTGTGTTTAAACCAATTCTGAGCATTTGAATCTTTCTAAAATGGCAACTAATTATATGGCAAGGGCTATTTTAGAACTTTGGAAACATGTGTGTGATGGTTTGTGACAGTAATTATCAGATAGACAATGTAACTCTTAACAGATTTCTTTAATAGCAAACATGCACACGAAATTCAGCTTTCAGTCAAGCACAGTTAATTATAGGAGGCTCCACCAAAACCAAAGTTATTTGTCTAAGTTAAAAAAGGAGGAAAGTTTTGGAGAAACAGACATTTTGGCTGCTAGCTGGGGTCAGAGGAAAATTCTTATTCAATATTTTAATTTTTTTTAAACTCCTGGTTGCATTTAGTTAGGAAAAGTTGGAACAGTTCAGTTACATGCAGCTCCCTTCCCTTGTTACCATCTTGACAGTGTGTTAAGGGAAACCTTCTGCAGTGTTCTCAAACTGTGATTGTGAAATGTTAACTTTTCTGTGACCCTCCAGTTTTTCTTTCTTTTCTGGCTAAAATATTCCCCAGGGCTTTAGAAAGAAGATGAGCTAATTCTCTCTTGAGTCAGCTAGAAAGGCAAGGGAGGGCACTTACACTTGGGAGTGTACGTGTGGGCTGAATTACTTTTAATATCTAAAATGTGATATAGAAATTAGAATTGATGAGTTTTACAATGACTGGTATTCAAACTACTCTGCAGCATTCTTTGCTCAGTATCCAGAGACTGACTTAAAACATTAATAGAAAATTTAAAGAACAATCCTATTAAATCCATGTGAAAGAAGCAGATTTTTGAAATCATGGATGGGGGAAAAAGATTATTGGAGTATGTATTCTTGCAATGATATGTGTGTGTTCTTGTGACTCTCTTCCCTCTCACTTCAAAAATATCTGTGCACATACACACGTGGATGTGGAACTTAGAGGGTTCTTGCGTATACTGCAGGATAATCTGAGTTCAAATGTCAGTTTGTCTTTTAGTCATCCCAGGGAATCCACAGGAGAAAGGCTCTGTTGTAATTCCGTGGGCAGGGGCAGTTTGGCTGCAGCTAAAATTGCTCTGCAGTATATTTAGCGAGAGCAGTTCTTTGTTTGGCTTTTTAAAGAGATTTTCTGGAAGGAGCCATGTGGGGTCTCTGAAGTGTTGTGGTGGCAGTGGGGCTGCTGGAAGAATTGCAGCTCAAGCATTGGAAGTAATCTGGAAAAACAGAAGATGTCATTCCCTGTGGGATTTGGCACTCTGCTCCATCACCATGGTTCAAAGGGCACTTTCTGTGTGTAAAAGAATCTCCTAATTATACATCTGGCCCACAGTGATGCATATTTCTGACGGCTGCATAAAACCCCTCAGTCTGTGGAGATCAATGCTGGTCTTTCTCAGTGCACAAACCCTGCAGTTGCAGGAGTCAGGATATAATTTTGATATAATTTCATTACTGTTGAACTACATTACATTCTAAATTTTGTTTAAGCACAGAATGTTCCGTGATTGCCTTTCCCCCTAAAGAGTGAAAATTGCATTTTAAACTGGTATAGAAATTGTAAGTAAAGCTTTAAAAAAAAAAAAAAAGAACAACATATTCTGAACTCTTAAAGTTCCTCCCAGGCAGTACCAAAGCTGTGTTACTGTGTAGATCTCAGAAACAAAAATATTGGAATATTAGTAGATGATATTCTAAAACATCTGGTTACTGGGACAAATTGTATGCAAATCAATGCATATTTGGTGGAAGAAAGAGGCCCAAAATCCTCTTTTCTTGGTTGAGAGTTCTTGAGCAAAATACACTTGAGAATAATTCCAGGCATTCTTTTCTTACAGAGAAAAATAGTGTAAATTATTATATTCCTGCTTCATGTAAGGCATCACTGCTGAAAGTACAAACCAGAGCCCTGATGTGGGTCAGGTGTCTTAATCACTGATGGGTAACAGAGTTTGGATGTAACAGATGCTTTGTTACAAACTGGAATTGGCTTCAGCTGATTCTTTTTGACCATACCAGTCCTCCAGGCTGCTTTTAGAAGTGCTGTAGCTCTGTTCTGCCAAGCTGACTGGGAACAGTTTGGTGAAGGTTTCTGTAGAACCACACCAGGGCCCTGCCCAGCGCTGCAGGAGCTGCAGCTGCTCTTGCTCCTCCTTGTGCCCTGGTTCTGGAGCTTGAACCTTCAGGACTTGAGTTCTGTTGATGCCTTGTGCAGGCTGAGCTGGAGCAGAGGCTGGACAGAGTTAAAGATAAATTTGGGATTTATTCAAAGGATCTCCTCAATGGATCCACCTTGGGCAGCACAAGAGCCCAGCCAGGGCTGCACCCAGGATAAACCAAAATGGTTCCAAAATGGACACAGGGTCTGTCACTGTGATCAGTTCTGCTCCATTTGCACCTTGCAGTTCATTGTCCCATTCCAGCTTTAGCCCATCCAGTCCCATCCTTGTTTTCCTCTCTCCAGCCCACGGTGTTTGTGCTCCTGGGCTGAGATTTGGATCATTTGTCCTTGGTGCCCAGCTGGAGCAGGAATTGTTTTGTCTCCCTGCTCTGTGCACAGAGCTCACCATCCCCTGATGTGAAGCCAGACCCACACACTGAAGCAGCACAGAATGTGAAAAATAGAAAAGCCAAAACCTGAGGTGTCGCTGTCACCAGGTGTGGGGTGGCTTTGAGCTCTGTTCTGTGCTCTGCTCATCTCCTGTCCCTGCAGGATCTGCTCTTGCCCTCAGTGTTGGGGCAGTCACACCTTGGCAAACCCTGGTTTTGCTGTTCCATAAGAACAAGGTCATTCTCAGGCCTCCTCTTAAATTTGTACCCAAAGCTGTCCCAGTTCCAGCCCATTAACCTCCTAATTTCCTTCCCCAGTCCTTGTGGAACCCCAGGGAAGGGTAAATGTCACATGTTTGGTGCAGTGTCAATTTGTGTTCTGCATAGATGAGGAAGACATTTGGAAATATTCTTCTCTGCAAATCCTCAGGAGCAGTTAGGATCACAGCTCAGATACTGAGGCTGGGACAGAAGGAGCTCACCTGAGGAGGAAATAAGGATTTAACCTGTTCATGTCATGTTGTTCTGCTGGAGTTTCTGCCACTATTGGGAAAATGCCTCATTTTTCAATCTCCCAAACAGTTACATGATGGATTATCCACACCTCTAGTTTTGTATTGTTTAATTACTTGTGCTGTCCTCGTTCTCCAGTGTTTCTGATATCCTGCTGCTCTGCCTTGCTTTGGCACAGCTCTGGAGCACTCCACCTGGAGCTGTGCTTGTTGTCCTTTACTTCCATGCCCTTTCTTGCCTTTTCAAGTCATTTGGATCTGCAGAGAAAGCACTGAGTCATTCAACTTCCTTAAAGAAACATTGTGAGATCTCTGAGGTGGTTTAAGAGACAAAAGAAATAGGAGAGAAAATGACACCACCTATGATTCTTTTTCGGAGATGGCATTTCTTCTGCTTTTTGTTGATCTCTGCTCTTGGAAGGTGTAAAGACAAAATATTTCTTATTTATTTATAATAGTCTTAAATGTACAGATTATTTTAGAGGCTAGTATATAATAATTTAGCAGGTTTTGAATCTTCAGGAAATGTCTCTAACACAGTTATATATCCTGTGAAGACCTTTCAGTGTCAGGACCCAGTTTATACTGGGCACACTGGGACACACCCCAGTGCTGCTTTTGGAGTGTGAAAGAACCACACTGGGGTCAGTAGAGATTTTACTGGGATTTGCCTGTCATTCTGAAACTCAGAATAACTGAATAATTTCTCCAAATTGCTTGACCTTTTAAAAGAAATATTTCTGCTCCTGCACTGCCCAGGATGTTTCAGCATGGGCAAAGTGTGAAGGTTGTTCCTGTGCTGCTTCCCAGGATTGCTGGGCTGTGCTCTTTGCAGGCTGAAGCTTTGGGAGAATAGTTCAGACTTTTGAAATAAGAATATTTCTTATTCTTGGGTACTGATGCACTCATAAATGTTACTGATACGAGCTTTGTAAGATTCCTGTATTTGCTTTTGGGAAGACACTTGTGACGTTTCTCATCCTCATCCAATATTTTATTTTCTTTCCTTGTTTAAATGGTCAGGCCTCTGAGGAAAAGGGGATTCCCACAGAGGCTGTGCCCTCCCCCTTCCACAGCAGCTCTGGGAGGGAGTTTGCCAGCTTAAAAAGCAAAAAAACCCAAAAGTTTGCCAACTTAAAAAGGGAAAAAAACCCAAAGTTTGCCAACTTAGAAAGGAAAAAAACCCAAAAGTTTGCCAGTTTAAAAAGGAAAAAAGCTCTAAAGTTTGTCAACTTAAAAAGGAAAAAACCTAAAAGTTTGCCAACTTAAAAGGAAAAAACCTAAAAGTTTGCCAACTTAAAAGGTGAAAAACCCAAAAGTTTGCCAGCTTAAAAAGGAGAAAAACCCCAAAAGTTTGCCAGTTTAAAAAGGAAAAAACCCCAAAGTTTGCCAGCTTAAAAAGGACAAACCCCGAAGCCCCACCTTTCCTGGCAGTGGGTTGTGCGGGTCTGGCGCTGCCTGTGCCCCTGTGCTGCTGCAGGGGTGCCCTGCTCAGCTGGGAGCGCAGGGCAGCCCTGGAGCCCCTCCTGCTTTCAGGCCCTGGCTCTTTCCTGCCCTGGCTGGAGGTTCCTTGTGTTGTGTTGCAGCTCAGATACTCCGCCCAGAGCCTGTTTGACCACATGAAGAAGATCCAGAGTGACCCCCGTGCCTTGGGCAGTTTTTGTGAGACGCTGCTGAAGGTCTTTGAGGACAACCTGCGCAATGACCGGTAATGCTCGTCCTTGGCTGCCTTCCCTTCAACCTTCTTCCCTTTGCTTCCCTTTCTCCCTTCCCTTCTGCAAGTCAGGTGTGTGGCACATCCAGTGAATGCCCAAGGCTCAGGAATTTGCTTTAACAGAGCTGTTTGGTACAGCAGGAGCTGTGGTAAAATACGAAACCAAGGAGTGATGGCAAAATATTTGGCACGTTCAAGTTTTTATATCATAGAAGAGTTTGGGTTGCAGGGGCTCAAAGCTCATCCCATTCCAGTCCCCTGTCAAGGGCAGGGACACCTTCCACCAGCCCAGGCTGCTCCAAGCCCCATCCAACGTGGCCTTGGAAGCTTCCAAGGATGGGGCAGCCACAGCTTCTCTGGGCAACCTGTGCCAGGGCCTCCCACCCTCACAGGGGAGAATTTCTTCCCAATATCCCATCTAAACCTGCTCTTTTGCAGTTTGAAGCCATTGTCTCTTGTTTTGTTGTATAAATAAAACACTAAATAAATATAAATATAAATATAAATATAAATATAAATATAAATATAAATATAAATATAAATATAAATATAAATATAAATATAAAGTATAGATACAAGTACAAGTACAAATATAATATAACTATAACTATAAATGTATATAGATATAAATCTAAATACAACTATAAATAAATACAAATATTTATATAGATATAAATATATAATGTAGAAATGCTAATTTATATTAATTATTATATTATTATTTGTATTGATTATTATTTATATTATTTATATTAATGTAGAAATTAATAAATACTATTGTATTTTTATTTTGTTTCTTGTCTCAAGTGTTGGAAACATGGCTGTGGTTATTCCAGCTGACATGTTTTGGTTCATGTGGTGCTGTAACTTCTGATACAGTCACTGGAATGCATTGCTCATATTTTAGAAAACAGATTAGTATTTTCTAATACTGTCAATTGTGTTTTCAGGACCCTGCAAATGTAAAGCAGGGGTGATGTTAATTAGGTTTTTTTTGTTTTTGGCTGGGAGGGAATGTCCCCATGCAGCCAGCACACACAAGGCACTGAGCAGCCCTCCCCTGTGTAAATCAGAGCTCTAATTTACCTGTGTGTAGGTATGTGGGAAGTTTCCTTCCCTGCTTCTGATTCAGACAGTCCATCTCTGTATGCCAGGCGGTGTGCTTACCTTGTTGAATCATTTTCTCTCCTCAGGGTGTCTGTACCTCTGCTGACAATGCTGGACCAGATGCTGGCCAACGGCTGTTTTGATACGTTCACTGAGCAGGAGAAGTAAGTTTCTGGAAGTTTCTTTGGTTTATTTCCCACTGTGCCTCAGAGCTCCTCAATCCTGCCCTGGGCGCTGCTCTGGGGGTGCACAGGGCTCCAAGTGTGAGTCCATATTGCAGGGCTTTGGCTTTCCCCAAGTGCTACAAACAGCTTTGAAAGGGTCTTGATAAAATCCTTGAGGCTCCTGTCTGTGTAGAAGTTTGTTACTTGTTCCCTGTTTGACAGCAGGCCATTAATCAAGTGCAATTTGCATGTTTCACCTGGGATTCTTGGACCAGGATCAGATCCATTCCTCATTTCCCAGCTCCCTACATCCCTGCTGGTTGGAGCGCATTCCTTGCTGTCCTGGGAGCCCTGAGCACTGGCAGTGTCCTGTGTGGTGCTGCAGAACCCTCTACAAGCTGTGGCTCCCCCAGTCCCACTGCTTTGCTTAATGTGAATATCTCCAAAGGTGCTAATTAAGATTCTAATAATAATAAAAAAGGCATGTCCCAGCCATTCCCCCCTGAGCTCAGTCTTGTGGAAAGTGTTCAGTTTAGGAACAGATAAATGTGAGTGAGATACTCCAATGTGAAATCATGGGGCTTTGCAGATGTTTCAGAAAAGAATGATTTGAATTTCAGTAATATTAAAATCTATTCCACAAGCTCTCCCAGGCAGCGTCTTGGCACATCTGCAGGTATTTACAGAATTGTGCAATCCTGCAAGCACAGAGACTGCATTGGGAACTTGTTGATTCAAGAACTGCTCACAGCAGATAAATCTGAAAAGCCTTCATCATTCTGAAAGTTTTGATTGAGCCCACTCTTGTCTTGAAGTGTGGTTTTAGATAATATTTCTGAAATTGCACTTGGCAGTCCCTGTTTGAATGAGAATTTGAAGTGAGTCAAGGACAGATGGAGTGAATATTGTTCAGTTTGATAATTGTGCCACTGATCTGGGGCTTCCACACAGGCTCCAGCCATCCCTGCTGGGGAAGGTGAGAGATTATGGGTGGAAATTCCAGAGAAAGTCTGGTCTCCCAGGTCACTGAACAGAAACCCAGTGGTGGCAGCAATGCCTTTGCTGTGTGAGTGACTCAGACTCAGCCCCGTGGTGCCATTGTGCTGCTTTGTGTAAAAGACCTGAAATAAAATCCAGGGCTATTATGGGGGAAAGATTCTGAAGCTGATCCAGATGTATTTGCCTCCAGTTTGATGATGAAACCAAACAAAAAAATGAATAAAGAAGCAGCCAAGTGGATCATGCTGATGTCAAGGGAGTGAAATGCTGGCCTGGGGTGCAGAACTTGAGGCCATGCAGAGCCCAGGAAGGGCAGAGCAGGGGGGAGGTGGCAGACAGGTAAAAGATGGAGAGTTTAATTCCTGCATGTGTCACATTTTGGGAATGTGGGTTCCTCCTGGTGCACAGCTGGCCATGGGTGAGTTACTGTGCTACTTCACAGGGCTCTGCCGTGCTCTGTGTGTGGATCAACACATGATGGGAGCCAAAATTCCCTTTCATGCATTTAGTTACTCTGGCAGGTCCTTTGGGTGTGGTTAGGGATGGATCCACTGCTCCAAGGCCTGCCTGCCCCTGCTGTTGGATGCCACCTTTCCTTTTTGAACAGAAAATCCTGACTTTGGGCCTGCTCTCTGGAATGGAACCATTTACCCCCTTTCCAGAGCAGCCTCCATAGAAATGTAAGAACAGGGTGGGTGGGAAAATGGGGACCCTGTTTGGTGGCATGGAAAGGCCACATGTGTCTGCAGTGTCAGGTGGTTTTATGTACAGTGGGCCTGAAATGCAAGCTGAGATACAAGCATGTAGCTCATGTAGATGTTCAGCTCCCATTTCATTTCCTTCCCTCGTTATTTTTTTACCATGTTGGGCTGAATGGAGTTTCAGCAAGGCAATTGGCATGTAGGATGTCTGGCATCAGGATTATACCTAAACCAGCCACCAAACAGGCAACTGCTGCATTATAAAAAATGTTTGCTAATGCATTTTGAGGTTTGAAATGGAAACTGTGCTCTCCCACACGTTTATTTTCTAATAAAACATCCACGGTCCAGAATGGGAAATATCCAACAGTGCTTCATTTAACCAGGATTAGGAGCAGGATCAGTTTGACCCTCGTGAGTGCTCCAGTTAAAACCAGTTGCCACAGGGTGTCACTCCTGCCTTGCACAGGTGGAACCCACCAGGCATTTTCCTGCCTTTTCACACCCTGCAGCTTGCACAGTTTGGAATATAAAGTTCAACATTTCTGGTGTGGTTCTGCAGCTGGATCTCAGTGTTGGGGAAGCTCTGTGTGGTTGCTGTGTGATCTCTGTGCAGAAGGACAAGTGAGCCCTGGTGTTCCTACTCCTGTCTCCTGGTTTGGATGTGTGTGCTCGAGGGAGGTGGATTTACCTTGTGTGGAACAGCAGGGATGGGGAGTGTGGGGTGAATACCTGTCCTGTGGGGCTGGAAATGAATCAGCTTCATCACCAGGGTCATCAAAAGGCTTCCAGAACTGGCTCCTCTGTGGTGCTTGGCTCAGGGAAAAGAACTGCTGGCAGCAATATTCCTGTTGTTATTTCCTGCCTGTCCTGAGGTGACATCAACCTGCTTGTCCCTCCTGCAGACAGGAATGGTTTGTGGCACTGCAGGAGGGGTGGCACTGGAGAGACGCTCTGGCTGAAAAGTGCCCTTCTCCCATGGGCTTGAGGGGTTTCCTCAGTCCCACAAGTGCCAAAATAGGGAGGGAAGGGAGGGAAATAGGGAGGGAAATAGAAAGGGAGTGAATAGGGAGGGAAATAGGGAGAAAATAGGGAGTGAATAGGAAGGGAATAGGGAGGGAAATAGAAAGGAATGGGGAGAGAAATAGGAAGGGAATAGGGAGGGAAAGAGGGAAGGAATAGGGTGGGAAATAAGAAAGGAATAGCGAGTGAATAGGAAGGGAATAGGGAGGGAAATAGGAAGGGAATAGCGAGGGAAATAGGAAGGGAATAGGAGGAAGGTTTCTCCTGGCAGCAGGACAGCTGGGTGCTGGGCTGGAGCGTTGGGGATGCTGCAGCATCACTGACTGACTGCTGCTCCCAGCAAGCAGGGCAGCAGAGCCCTCAGCTCTGTGCTCACACAGCCCAAACCCTCCTGATTCCATCCCAGAGCAGCCTGTGGAGCTGCTCTCGTGGCAGTGCAGGGAGTTTGTGGGCTGGGGACTGCTGGAGGCAGCGGAGCTCTCAGAAATGCACTCTGGGCTGCCCCGAAAGCACAGAGGTACCTGGCTGCTGGGGAGGACAGAGGAGAGAGAGCTGGGCTGGCAGAGCTGCCACTGGAGCGTCACTGTCACAGCTCCTGTGGCGCAGGGTCCTGCTGCTCAGTGATGGGGCTGCCCTGGGGGCTGCTGGCTCCTCAGAAGTGTGGTCACATGGGAATGATGCTCAGGGCCATGAAAGCAGAGCAGCCTTGGAATGGCAGCTCAGGCTCTAGTGCTCTCTGGGGTAAGAAATGGCATTTCTCTCTGCTACTTGTATGTAGTTTACACATTAACAGCAGCACCCATGTATTCTCTTTGGTTTTTTCTGGTGATCTTGCAGTGCTTTAAGGAAGTCTGTGTCCCCATTAATCTTCAGCTGATAATTGCCATGTGTCCATGATAATTTCCATGTATCCATGCTCCCCTGGATTGGTTTTTAAGCAGTTTTACTGCTCTTGCATGACCAGCTGTGCAGCAGGGAGCCGGCAGGGGCTGGTGGCAGCTCCACCCTGGCAGTGGCACTGCTGAGACCCAGCTCAGCTGCAGGAGGGCCAGCAGCACCTCTGGCAGTGCCACGTGTCCCCAGTTCACAGAATGCACAGAGAACTTTCTTCCCCCAGTGGTGATGCTGTTCCTGCTGGCACAGTGCCCACACAGGAGAAGGAATTTTCTCAATTTCCTTTACAGAGGCCAAGCTATTTGAGTCATTTGAGATCGCACACAGGTTAAGTTTGGTTATTGCAAATGTAGAATTGGCAACCGACAGAAAGAAAGTGCATCTGTTTTAAACACAAAATGCTGCTCACGAGGTTCCACGTTTTAAATTTGTTCCAGATGCTCTTGTTCCAATTGGTCTCTTTGTTGCCCCCCTTGTCAGTGATGTCCCTGCTGTTCAGGCGGTTTAAATCTCACCTAATTCACTGTATGGCCTGGCCTGTGCTGAGAGGCAGGCATGCACTGCAGGGATTGCGATTCTCTCTCTGCACAGGGAATTTGTGCAATTGGGGAGGGAGGAGGAGAAATTCCACCCAGGTAAGACAAAATGTACCCCAGCATTCAGAGAGCTCTTCCCTCACCAACCCAGACAAATCCATGCCTGTACACACACACAGACTCACTCATGCAGGTGTCTGTTGTTTTGTCATGTGTAGAATTCTTTACCTCAGTTTACCGTGGTTTGTTGTTCAGTTTTTTAAAACAGGTCACTGTTACAAATTTTTAAAAAGTCATTAAAAACCACTAACTCTTGTCTGGAAAACTCTACAGAGCAAGGCATGTTACCTTAACAAAACATCTTGGCATTCCTATAAACATCTTATTTTAAATGTTCTGCCCTTCAACAGATGACAGTACCCAGCTTTCTTCAGTAGTTTTTATCCACAGCTCTGAATTGCAGTAGCTGAAAATGAATGTTACTATTTTTGCTTTCTGCTTTCCATACACAATGCAGGGAGGTTTCCAAAATACACAGCCTAGAAGTTATTGTGCTCACTAGACAAATATGAAATAGTTTCTTTTGCATCTATGGCACTTCAGCCTTGAGTGTGGCAAGTAAAAGATTAAATAATTTGAACTGAAATAAAAGCATTAGTCCCTCTTTCCTTCTCTTTAATAGATCCTTGGAATAACTAACAGCACTTGTGTTTGTACGAGTGTCTGGGAAAGAGCTGTGAGAATCACGTTTCCCAGACTGTGTGGAAAAAGAAAAGAATTTGCTAAATATATTTAAAGATGGCTTCGTGGCCTGTCCACGTAATAGAACTGTGAGCCCTGTGTTTAATTACGTTGTCTGGAATCACTGAAGGAATTTGGGCTGTGAAATGGTGGAGTAGCTAAGAACAACATTCATCCCCTTTTATGTAAAATTTGGTTGGAGACCTTAGGGAATGGCCATGATGATTTGGGCTGTAAGATGGAGTAGTTATGAACAGCATTCATCCCCTTTTTATGTAAAGTTTGGTTGGAGAGCTTAGGGAATGGCCATGGTGATACACAGACTAAGTGTTATTTGGCCATGGGATAATGTAATTCCTGACATGGTGTGACTGATCATTCCACACTGCTTAAACACAAGCCATGGCAAGCCAGTTATCCTGCATGGACTGAACCTGTTTGGCTAGAAGGAGTTGACTCCTCAGCACACAGATAATAGCAATGTAAAAATAATCATTTCTTCCCTCTCTTGTTAAAAAACAAGAGAGTGAAAAATTATTATTAATTATTTAATAATTAAATTATTAAATAATAATAAGGCTCAGGAATGTGGTGGCCAAACTCGCCTGAGCTGCTGGGGGGAAGCACAAGCCACCCTGCAGTGGAATGTTACTTTGGCATCCTGACAATCATGAAATGTCTTTGAAATTCTGCTGAAACCTTCTGCTCATATTTTTTTCTTTCTTTCCCATTCTCAGCCATCCCTTCCCAGTGAAGTTGTTCACCCTCTGTAAAGAAGAGATCAAAAGGTCCAAAGACATCCGGAAGCTTCGCTCCAGCATAGGAGTGTGAGTTAATGAAATCAATCTTTTCTCCCAGAAAGTGAGGAGTATTTCACTTGCCAGATGTAACAGTGAGGTCTGGTTCGTGTGGAATTTAAATGGAAAATACACACAGATACATGGGATTGAAGGTTGTGGGAGTCTCATAGTTCTGGATGGTTGAAGTGAAACATATGATGTGATAAAATTGAACAAGGTTTAAAATTTTATAGTCCTTAAGATGCTTAAAGGGAATAATTTGTTTTTTCTTTGTAGATAAAAAAAAAAAAAGGGAATCATTTGCTTTTTCTTTTTCCCCTCCCTGCCTTTTTCCCAATGTCCATCTTCATCCTAGTCCTCAAAACTTACTTGTGCAGTTATAACACAAGATCTATTTTTTTCTGATATTTTCTAGATTTTGTGGCCTGATTCAATTTCAAGGAGACATGAGAGAGAAAGTTTTCTTCCAGTTGTTTCTCCTCCTCTGCCATCCCTTCCCTATAGTAAGTACTGAAGACTTTGCACATTGCAAAAATAGACAAATGAAAAAGCATTTTACAAATTATTTTTGTAATTTGTAAAAATAATTTTGCAAATTATTTTACAAAGGAACAATAATTCAAATGTGACTTTTGGTGCCTTCTCTTTGTACACTAAGTCTGAGATGTAGACAGCGTGCTGAACTGTTGGTAAGAGAAGACTGAAAAAACCAAAAGTCCTGTTCATCTCTCAATTCTGGCACAGAACTTTTTAGGGGTCTCCCCATCAGGGGGATCCTTGGTGGGGGTTTCCACAGTGGGGCACTGCCCAGGCTGCCCAGGGAATGGGCACAGCCACGAGGCTGCTTTGGACACCAGGGATGCACAGGGGGTGACTCCTGGGGGTGGTCCTGTGCAGGAGCTGGCCTGGATGATCCCAGGAGTTGGCCTGGATAATCCCAGGAGTTGGCCTGGATAATCCCAGGAGTTGGCCTCAATAATCCCAGGAGCTGGCCTGGGTGATCCCAGGAGCTGGCCTGGATGATCCCAGGAGCTGGCCTGGATAATCCCAGGAGCTGGCCTGGATAATCCCAGGAGCTGGCCTGGATGATCCCAGGAGCTGGCCTGGATGATCCCAGGAGCTGGCCTGGATAATCCCAGGAGCTGGCCTGGATGATCCCAGGAGCTGGCCTGGATAATCCCAGGAGCTGGCCTGGATGATCCCAGGAGCTGGCCTGGATAATCCCAGGAGCTGGCCTGGATAATCCCAGGAGCTGGCCTGGATAATCCCAGGAGCTGGCCTGGATGATCCCAGGAGCTGGCCTGGATGATCCCAGGAGCTGGCCTGGATGATCCCCTGGCCTGGATAATCCCCTGGCCTGGATAATCCCAGGAGCTGGCCTGGATGATCCCCAGGAGCTCCCTGGATGATCCCCTGGCCTGGATAATCCCAGGAGCTGGCCTGGAGGATCCCCCTGGCCTGGAGGATCCCAGGAGTCCCTGAGGATCCCCTGGCCTGGATAATCCCAGGAGCTGGCCTGGATGGTCCCCTGGCCTGGATGATCCCAGGAGCTGGCCTGGGTGATCCCAGGAGCTGGCCTGGATGATCCCAGGAGCTGGCCTGGATAATCCCAGGAGCTGGCCTGGATGATCCCAGGAGCTGGCCTGGATGATCCCAGGAGCTGGCCTGGATAATTCCAGGGTCCCTGTGTGTCCCTGGCTGGTCCCTGTGGGTCCTTGGCTGGTCCCTGTGGCTCTGGCCTGGTTGGTCCCTGTGGGTCCCTGGCTGGTCCCTGTGTGTCCCTGGCTGGTCCCTATGGGTCCCTGGTTGGTCCCTATGGGTCCCCTGCCCTCAGCACCCCTGTGGCTCTGGCCTGGCTGGTCCCTGGCTGGTCCCTATGGGTCCCTGTGGGTCCCTGTGGGTCCCTGGTTGGTCCCTGTGGGTCCCTGGTTGGTCCCTGTGGGTCTCTGGCTGGTCCCTGTGGCTCTGGCCTGGCTGGTCCCTGTGGGTCCCTGTGGGTCCCTGGTTGGTCCCTGTGGGTCCCCTGCCCTCAGCACCCCTGTGGCTCTGGCCTGGCTGGTCCCTGTGGGTCCCTGTGGGTCCCTGGCTGGTCCCTGTGGGTCCCCTGCCCTCAGCACCCCTGTGGCTCTGGCCTGGCTCTTTGCTGCCTCTGCCCATCCCTGCAGATCAGGAAGACCACGGCCAGCCAGGTGTACGAGATGCTGCTGACCTACAGCGACGTGGTGGACCCAGCCATCGTGGAGCAGGCCATGGCCATCCTCAGTGACACCAACTGGTGAGTGCAGGGCTGCCCCAAAATGCCCCTGTGCCCTGGAGTGACCAAAATTCAATGCCTGGGGAATCTGGGGGGAGGGAACTGTAAGAAGGGATAGCTCAGGTTCAGCTCTTTGTTGCTTCCACGAGAGCAGTGCTGCAAGGAATTCCTCTGCTCTAAAGAGCTCTCCAGGATCCTGGCCCACTGGAAGGGGATGTAGAAAATCACCATTAGATAAAGTAAAATAGCCATATTTTTCTAACAACATAAAAAGGGAGGAAATCTTGGAAGTTTTCCACGAAGCAGAGACTGGGCTGTGCAAACAGTCAAACTTCAAGTGCACAGACAGTTTCTTGGCATTTACGAGCACTGGCAGGATTTGGGGAAAGGAAGGATCTCTGCAAGCTGGAAAACAACAGAATTAGCAGAACAGCTCAAATCTCCCATGAAATGTAATTACTCAACATGCTACAAGCCTTGTATTCAAGCAAAGATTTGGAATTGGAGCAGTTTAGATGTTTCCCAGGATAGGATGGCATGAATTAAACAACCACTTCATAGATTGTAATTCAGTTTTTTTACCTACTCTTGCCTTCTTCCAGGGGCAGGGGAAGAGGGTCTTGTTCTTCATGAGCACGATCCAGTGACTTTCAGAGCAAAGGAATCATTCCATGAGCACCTTTGCAGTGACAGGAGCAGTAAATCAGCATTTTGGCACTGGATTTTCCCCTGTCTGCAAATTCTAGCATTGGGCATTATTAGGTGGGCAGGTTTGAGAAAATACAGAATTTTAAGATAATAATTTGTTTATTCATTTTGCTGCCTTGTTAAACATTTTTCCTTGTCACAGACCTGGCCATTGGGCTGCTGCCCCAAACAGCAGTCAGAGAGAACAGACAAATACAGAAAAATATATAATTTATTTAGTGATTATATTAAATGGCTTTTTGTGTTCATTGACATTTCATAGAAATACATTTATCCCAGACAAGCTCAAAGAACAAAATACACTTTAAGGGTGGCTGACAGAGTTGCAGATTGCAGTTATACTGTTTGACTTTTATGTAGTTTCCAGTTCATTTCTTTACTTGAGTTTAAAGAAATTTATATTTGTGAAAAAGAAAGCTGAGTTTATCATGAGAAGGGGTGGCTGCTGCTCTTTTTCTGAATTTTCCAGTACAAAACTGGAACAGGAGTCTCAGGTTTAAGGAGTGGTTGCCAGCAGTTCTGCTGTGGTTACAATTCCTTGTTTAAGTGCAGGTGGAAGTTTGGGATTGTGTTGGGTGTGACTCAGAGCTCCATTAGCAAACCTGCATGTTTAAGGGCAGGCTTGCTCAGGAGTTGCACAAGGAATTTGTGACTGACACTGCAGGATGAGCTGAGTGCTGTCACCAGGGCTGGGTCCAGGGCCAGCACTCCCAGTGCTGCAGGAAAAGCAGTGGAGTTCAGCTCTGCTCATAAACAACTCATTCCTAAATCAACGCAAAACACTTCCCCAGAAAAACACTCCAGAGAAATGAATATTCTGTTTTCACCCTGTCATTTTTAGGGTGTGCCTGGTTTATTCTGGCTTGGAGCAAGCCCTGAGTGCCCTGCTGCACTGTGGCCACTGCTCTGAGATGAAAGACAAAGAGCTCATTTACTCAAAACTTAATTGTTTTATCTTGGTAGATTTGAGCTATTTACAGAAAAAGAGATTTGAAGCTGTTGCTGAGTGTCACAGTGAGCTGCTTGTTTTCCTCAACCTCCCCCAGTGCTAAAATAATCAGTCTAAATTCTGAATTATCCTAAGTATTAGCAGCAGGAAGCCAAATGAGAGTTTGAAGGAGTATGGTAATTACTGGGATGCACATATTTTCCTTGTTGGGACTCCAGAGACTTTATCAAACAATTGTGCCATGCAGAGTTTAAACAAATTGCTCTATAAATAATACACTTTGTTTAGCCACAGGAAACTTTCCAGTGGTAAATAGGACAAATTGTCCAAGGTGTGAAAAAAAAAGGTTGAAGTTATTTCTAACTCACCTTTTTTGTTTTTCCTTTATAGAGGGAATGTGAAAGTCTTCTCCAAATTAAATCACTTAAGAGACTAAATTAAATGAACTTCTAATCAAGAGTTGTATAAATAAGTGGGGTATTTTTTAATATAAAGCCCTATAAAAGAATAGTCTTGTACCTTGTATTAGCCAGTGGCTAATATTAGCTAAAATTAGCCATTTTATGAGACCTGTGGCACATCTGGTGTGTATTTGGGGTTTATCTGACGTAGGGTGGTACAAAGATGGTCCATGAGCCTTCAACTGTGACACAACAAAAAACCCCTGTCATTTGAAATGTGCATGAAAGGACATTGTGGTGCAGGGGGGACAGGGATCACTGAGGGAGTTTCATGGATGTTTTATGGATTTTTCTGAATTAACTGGAAATCACCTTTGCTCTCGCAGGGAAGCAGAGCTGCCCGTGGTGAGGGAGAGACGAAATTGCCTCTGCGACCTCATGAAAGTGCCCAGACCCCAGCTGGTGGCCAAGGTGAGGAGGGAATGTGCTCCAGGGGCTGCGTTTTTCATGGAGGTGTCCCTGGGGATGTTCCCAGCCAGCTGCAGAACACGTGGGGTGGCCGGAGCTGCTGCCCGAGGCCCTTGCAGCCCCACTGCAGGGAGCATTCCAGGCTGGCAGCGCCGCATTCCAGACACAGATGTGCAGCCACTGCTCCTCTGCCCTTCCTGGGAAGGGGAAAAGGCAGGAACTTCTCAATTTCAGCAGCAAGATATGACATGAGGTGGTGCAGAGCACAGCATTGCAGCACTGCCTCTGGGGATGAATGGCATACAAAACCATAAAGTGTATATATCCACATGAATATATATATATATGTATGTAATGTATATTTTTAGATAGTTTGGACATGCCCACCCAGCTCAGTATTTCAGAAGTACAGAACTTTCTACTTTGCTGGAGGTTCTAGAAGAGGTTTTTAGTGTTTTAAAGAATATGTGTTGCTGTGTAGATATAAATATTTATCTTTCTTTAAAGACTCATACTTAAGACACCATGAATACCCTTCAAAGACCTCCTGCTGCCTCACAGCAGTGTCTTCACTCATTTTCCAGTTTTTACCATCTGTTTCTAGTACAATTTTAAGAAACCTCAGCTAACATTTTTATAATTCTGGAAAACAAGAGTCTGAAACCTCCTGCCCAGCAAGGAGTTGTTTTCAGAATAAAAACTGACCTGAGTGTTGCTTTTAAAAGTTTTCTAATCAAGCAATAGAAAGGTTATGCTCAAAATAAGAAATCTTACAAGATAAACTCTCTGATCTCAAAAAACTCCTTATTTTAATCCTTAATTATTGAAGGCTGAGAGAAGACTGATACTTTAGGAGAAAACTGCCTCTAGGATAAACAAAATAATAAGAAATATCTAAAATATTAAGAAATAATAATAGCTAAAAAATAAAATAATAAAAATATAATAAATAATAAAATATCTAAAATAGGAGGCCAAGCATGGCAGGATAAAAAGGAGAATGAAGTTGGCTTCAGCTGAAATCAATACTTCCTACTTCTTTAAATTTTGTACAAATGAAATTTGCTGGAGGGTAGTTCAAACCATGGGTTAAAAGGAGTAAATATTACAGCTTTGTATTTTCTTTTCTGTTCAGGTTAGTTAATTACAGGGCTGGGAAGTGCCAGGACAGCAGTGCCACAGGGAGCTGCAGTTCCCCTCAAAAAATGGCTCAAAATCCCAAATTTCCCTCCAGAAAAATTGAGAATGGGAGGGTGGGAATTTTACCCCCTCCCTGTTGTGCCTGAAGCCCCCAGGATGAATCTGGGATGTTTTTGGGTCTGGGGGTAAATCTGGGATCCCAAATCCTGCCTGGGGAAAATGGTGGGGGGGGTTTAGAGGGAGGGATCTCCCAAATTCCCAGGAAAAATGGGGAGTTTCTGGGAGGGGTTTCCTCAATTCCTGTGAAAAACAGGGGGTTCCCCTCCAATTCCCAGGAAAAGCAGGTGCTTGGGGGTTTTTTCCCCTCCTTGTTTCATGGGAAAAACAAGGTCCTCCAATTCCCAGGAAAAACAGGGAGTTGGGGGTTTGTTCTGAGTCTAAAACTCCCCAAAATCTCCCACTTGCAACCCAAAATTCCTCCCTCACTGGGAATTCCAAGGTGAAGGCGTTGGGTGGGGGGAGCAGTTGGACTGCCTGCTCCAAGTGACTTTTCCTGTTCCTTATTTTCCTTTTCCTTTTCCTTTTTTTCCTTTTCCTTTTCCTTTCCCTTTCTCCCTGGCAGAGTTCAGCATGAGGAGAGCAGGCCCTGCTGCTGGGCTGTCCTGGAGCTGCTCAGTGCTTCCAGGGTGGGAAGAGGCTGAGCTGTGGCATCCTGATCCATCCTGACACCTGAGCACTGCTCTGCTGGGCAGGAGAGGCAGAGCCTGCCTGAAAGCACCCACGGGCCACAGGAAGACAGAAATTCCTTGTTTTCAGTTTTTAATGTTGCTGTCTGGCAGGTTCTTGTCATGCTCTGTCACACTGAGCTGTCTGGTTTGGTGTCAGGGGTTTGTACCTCCCTGAATGGAGCCTGTGCTTGTACACACACCAAGAATTAAACCTGACCTGCTGCACTGATCTCTTCAAGATTGATTTTTCAGAGGTGAGAATAGCAACACTCAGTGATACTGAAATCATCCCCAAGCACCCAGTGTCCCTGTGGAAAAGTCTGTTATTCCTATATCATAGTTAAACAGAAAAATCCATATTTTACTTCAGCTGATGTCAAAGCCTCTCTTAACAGCTCTTTATGTAACTAATTCAGATAAATTGTTTTTGTGGTAAACTCAGTTTTGAAGACGGTGAGGCAGTTGTTCAAGCAGCTCCAGGACTGCTAAGAGACTCCAAAGTGCCAGGACTGCAGCTCATTTCTTACCCCCTACAAAATGAAATCACTCTGAAATTGATCTTTAGTGACATCAGTGTGATGGGATCCTATTGTAATTGCACTGTTATTTTATGGCTGTAATTAAATCCCACTATCCCAGTAGTTGAACAGTGGCTGGGTGTGTATTGACACCTCTACAAATGTGAAAGGAAGGAAAAATTCAGGCAGAGAAGGTAAAACCAAGCCAGTTTCTCTGTGAAGTAAATGCTGCAAACTGCAGGTGTTCATTTCCAACCTGGCTGGCTCACACTCTGTTTGCTTTTGAAGAAAGTAGCTATAAATGAGATTATTCAATACTTCTTATGGGTTCCTGCAAGCTGGACTGGGAGTTGGAATTAGTGGAGCTCACTGATTGTTAATCACAATTTACCAGCAAACTGAGTGATGTGCAACAGTAAAATTAATAATGCACACAGTAAAAAAACCCAGTAATAACTGCTAATGTGCACAGTAAAAAGTAATGCAGCATTACCCTGGTGTAACTGTGACCTCCCTTACAAAGGGGTTACTCAGCCCAAGGATTAAATTAACAAAGCACAAATGACTAAAAAGTTCTAAACCCCTGAAGAATTTGCTTTTCCTGCACCCAGACACACAGAGAGCAGCACTGCCTCACCTTGCTTTAGTTAAAGTGATAATAATCCTTCCCTTCCTTCAGGTTCAGCGTGGCCAGGTTTGTTTCAAAGGCTCCACCTGTCATGTCCTGCACGGGAAGAAGAAGAAAATGAGCTCAAACTCATTCCAGGCTTTAGCAGCTCTGGGTCACTGATTCTTCAGGCCACAGGAGAAAGTCCCATTTGCAGAACTAAGCAAATAAACCAAGGCTCAGGAAAGTTTCTATTGAAAAATTCAGAGTATTTTGAAAATTTAGTGTTCAGATCAGTGTGGGGGGATATCAGACAGCTCCTCACTCTGCAGGGCTGCTCTGCTGCACACAAAGGCTGCTCAGCCCAGCTCTGCTCTGGTGTTTGCCAACTCTGACATTGGCAGAAAATGGACCAAGGCATGAGTTGGACAAAACAAGGGGTTTGGGTGGGTTCTGAGCACTGTTTAGGTTGTCTGATAAAATAAGCCTTCATCAAGCAGATGAAGTGTTCTGCAGAGTTAAAGGTGTTTCCTTTTGAGCCTCAGTCAAGTTATCAGGACAGGAACTGGCTACATTTGGTCATTGAGCAACCTCAGTGATGTCATTAAGAAAACAGGGCAACTTCAGCATTCCTGAGCACTTCCTGCAATCCTGAATTACTGCTCTTAAGGAATGTCACCAAAACCCCCCAAAAATTAATGTTTGTGTGGGTTGGCCCAGAACAGCAAGAGTGAAGTTTTAACTGTGAATGAAACTGGAATTGAAGGAATTGGAAAAGGAATTATAGAGGGTTTAAAAAAATTATAGAGGGTTTAAAAAAAATACATAGGAATCCAGATGCTAAATTAAGTGGGAGAGTTAAAGATGAATCTTTCATTCCCAGAGCACAGAAAAAGCCAGGTAGGGCTGTACAATAAGAGGTTTAACTACAAATTTCATGAAAACTTTATACAATCAAACGACTTTAATTGCTGTGACAGAAAAATAAAAATCCCTTTCATTTCCAGCCGTTGGAATCCAAGCCAAGGCAGGGCACAAAGCAGCATTTCCAAGCATTTTGCTTTTACCTCCAAGCAAGAGCAAACACAGAGCACAAACCCTTGGGTGAAGTGGCCCTGAGCAGCTAAAGCCACACTTTCATTCTGTTCAGCAAAACCTCACACACAGAGAGCAGAATTCCAGCTCCAGCTGCCTGTGAAGCCATTATAAAACGAGCAAAGATCAGAGCATGCCTGCTTCTTCCAGAAGGATTTGCTCTGGTAAACCAAAGCCATGCCAGCGCTCACAAGGGAGGAACTGCCTGAAAAAATAAATGAGCCAGTGCTGCTCCAAGTACATGGCCAAGAGAGTCACTTCTTGTAAACAGCCCCCTTAATAAACACATCTGATCTCCAAAATCACCCTCTTAGAGCTGCAAAGGAACATGCAGGTTTTGTCTGTATCAAAAGGAAAAATAATCCTCTACCATGAACAGCAAAATAAAAACCAATAAAGCCCCTTAAAGCACATTTCCTTCTTCAGAATAAATAGTGATGAACTTTGGTTGGTAAAGAATAAACAAGCAGAAAATGCTCAGTGGCCATGAGGGGAAAAATAGACTGAAATCTCAACTGAAGTCAGAGACCAGAGTTTGCAGACAAGATGTTGTATAATAGTCTCATTGTAAGGGCTTCACAGATTAAATGTGCTTTACAACAGGTTGCACAGATGTTTTGTCTGGGGACTTCCACCCACTGTTATATGCACTATGAAAAATTAAATTAGTTGTAATAGTACTTGCTGATCCAAGAGTTTATCAAGCAGCAGTGCAGGATAATGCCCCAAGGCACTCCCAGTCTGGCTTTACAGCCCAAGCTCTGAGCCCAGAGCTGATCAGGAGGTTGGGAGTGCCAAGTTAAGGGCAGTCTGTAGCAGAGGAGAGGAGATCCAGCTGATTCATCCCTGAAGAGATCAGCACAGCCTCAGAATGTCAGTGTTGTGTGGAGCTGCAAGTTTTAGTCGCTGTCAGAAGGGTTTTTATTGTTTTTGTTTTTTTTAAACACTGCAATGTATTTACTATTTTAAATCTTCTGTGTTATAACACCAGAAGAACTGCTGGTTATCATCTTCTATTTATATTATCAGGGCAATTAAACCAGTTGAAATAATTTACCACAGTCAGATACAGAAGATGCTTCAGAACTGGCAGGGCCAAGCAAAATGGCTTTTAAGGTCTGATTTAAAACCAAAGCCTTTGCCATACATGGGGCTGCAAATTCTTGGCCCAAAGGAGGCTGAGTGCATGTGCTCATTGGGGTATATTTGGTATTGGGCAAGGAAGTTCAACAGATCCAACCCCTTCACAGAAGCTGTTCCTTTTCTTATTCTTAATTTTTCCCAATACTGCTGATTTAAATCCCAAAATACCCCGCACAATCAGTTTGATTTAAAAAGCCATTCAACTGTAGAGCAAAAGCTTTTGGGAAAAGGCACTTACAGTGAATAGAAACTCATTTTCCTGAGGAGCAAATGCTGCTCCTGCAGGTGAAGCCAAAGGTGGAACTCACCAGCTTCACGCAGATCACGAAGGGTGGAGTTGCATCCCTGAAGTGACACACAGGAATTTTTGGTTTTGGTCTCTCCTGCAGGAGGAAGGGGTACAGAAGCACTCAGGTTACTTGCTAGCTTGGTTTTAGGAGCTGTTATGCTCTAAAAGGGGGAAAAAATACATTGAGCTGTGATGCTGAAGAGACCAGGCTTATTCTCTGCCTGTGTTTCAGTGCCTTTGTGTGAAGTTTCAGTGCAGTCGTGTGAAGTTACACCAAATCTGAATTTGGAGCTTTCTGCTGCTGAGAGGAGCAGCCCTCACTGCTTCCTCCTCACCTCCAAGTTCTACTTCCAGCCCTTTCCCAAACAATTCCCTCTTTGAACTGATGGCAATGTGTGCAGCTTCAATGGCTTGTCCCATAACAAACTGTTCCTCTTTGGTTTTTTTGTTAATTTTTTGCCATTTTAGTGAACTGTATCCACTCCTGTCCCCTTGGACAGCATCAGAACAGGCACAAGAGCACAGACAGAGGAGCCCTCCCTCCTGCTGGGAGCTGTTAAAGGGCTAAAGCTCAACTGGGACTTCAGCACAGATCCAAGCTGCAGGATTTTCCAAGGATTCCCAACAGCTGCAGTACAGTCTTTACAGCTGATCTGAGAAAATGGGTTTGTTTTAGGAAGACCAATGCCCAGGATCTGTGTCAGTCACACTGACAGTATTACTGAGCTGCTGGGCTGTGAGTCCTCAGAATTCCAGGCTGAAATGCTGATCCCCATTGCTTCCATGCAGCTCAAAGCACTCAGTGTTTCCCAGTATGGAATTGTTCAGTTCGTCCAGGCTGTACCTGAGGAGGGGCCCTCCCGTCCCTCCTTCCCTCAGTCCCACTCCCATCAGATACAAGGATCTGGCAAACTCAGGGAAATTTGATTCATAAGATGACTTGTAGGAAGACTTTTAATTTTGAGGGTTCCTTCCCATTATCCACCATAAACCAAATTCTACTCCCATTTAGAAGACACACCTGTCAGTGAGGACTGTTTTACCCCATCATCAGGATCCTTTCAGAATAAGGATTTTTGTCTTTCTAAACTGACTTCACTGAGTGTGAAGCTGACAGTGCTGGCTCCAGTGTGCATTCCAGTGTCCATTCCCAGCCCTCCAATCTTCTGTCACTGCCTCTTTACCCAAATGAGCTGCTACACAACTACAAGATCAGTGACAAATTCCTTCATCACATTCCCCAGGACGCTTCTAGATCACAATAAAAAATGCAAGAGTGCTTATAACTCACCTTAGATTCCTCATAGGTGTAGAATCCTTTTGTTATTTTCTTTTCATCAACATCACAAAATGCAGATACCTGGGAAACAGCAGCAGAATGTTTCAGTAGCACTATTTCACCTGTAATGTAGCTCTGAGCAGAGCTGCAGGCATGGACACAGGAGTAGGGCAGAGCACCCTGGGCCTCCTTTGGAGCTTAAACTCTGATTAAATCCTTTCTGGGTGTATCTCAAGGAGTGGAGAAAATTCTGCAGTTGTCTACGAGCACATTCTGATCTAAGTCACTACTGCATAAGGGAACAGCACCAACCCCATCCTCAGGGGGTAAACTCATCCCAGAGGCCAATTTCCTCATTTTGGCTCTCCACTAAAACCCAGGATGAGATGCAATAAAAGCCTCTGTCCTCCTGTCCCCCCCAAGCATGGGCTGTACCCCCAGACACCTCAGGACCACTGCCCTGGTGCTCTGCAGTACCAGCCTCAATTCCAGGGCACAGCACACCAAATCTGGGAATTCCTATGGTTATGGACTTCAATTTCAACTGAAAAGCTCAGCAGATATGATGTTTAAACACAAATAATTACTGCTTCACTTTGCTTATTCTTTACTAGAGTTATAAAAGCATTATTTGCAGCCCTAGGTGCCAGATATTTCAGATGGGTTTTTATTTGCATTCCTCATAAATGTGCAGGCAGAATAAAAGCCTGCCATCTCAAATACACAGTGGCCTTATTTTTGAGAGCCACTAGGTTGCCAGGAACATTTTGGAAGACTTTTAAAATAAACATGGCTCTGTTTTCCTCTGACTTCTATTGGATCTATTCATATTATCTACATGGAGCTCTTATGCTGAAGCAGAACAGTTGAGATAGTTAAGGTCATACAGAAATCAATTATTCTGGTGAAAGCTGGATAGCAGCTTTCATATCTTTTTAATTGCTGCATTAAAAATTGATTAACAACACTTACTGCTGAGAAAATCTGAAAAGCCAAACAGCTGTTTATTAATTTATTAAGTTAGAGAAGGCTGAAAAGGTTGGCTGGCTTTCCATGTCTAAAATCTCTCTCACACATTTTCTTCCTGTGATTTAAGATGGTTTTCTTTTACCTAAAGTGACCTCATTCTGTTTGTGTAGAGGGTTTTTCTAATACCATAATATCACTTCCTTCATTAAACATCAACGGCAAGAGAATGCAAACAAAAGTATCAAGGGACTGCAAATGAGGCTGCAAAGCACCAGTGTCCAAAGCAGTGAGGGAAAGGAGGGGATAAACTGGGCAGGGACAGTCCTTGGAACCCCTCAGAGGGACACAGGGAGACCTGGAGAAGACAGAACAGCCACCAAAGGAAGAAAAGAACGTTAAGGAAACACGGAATTTGCACGTTGGAGCTGTGTGAGTGAGGAATCATGTCAGGAGCACACCCAGAATTTGCTCTGGGATTGCACAAAGGACACGAACCCTGTGTCAGCACTGGAATGGGAATAGAGGGGAGGGAGGGAATTCAGGAAGGTGCTGGAGATTGTACAAGGTGTTTGTGGCTGGTGCAGCTGGGTTAGATGGACACACACAAGCAGCTCCTTCACAGATTAACCCACTTTACATCCCTGGCCCCATTTCCATGCCCACTGCAATGCTTTGGGGTAGCTGGAAATTCAGATGGTGTGGATGTGTGCACACACAGGGATATATAAATATGTGTGTAATGAAGGGAGCCAGTAGAAGTCACTGTGGGAAGAGAAGTTCCCTGGCTGTATTCTCTTCATTCTGTGCTAGCCACCTTTAAAATTCTCCAATATTCAGCAAATCTCAGTTCCACTTGTGTTTTACTGTCTGGGAAGCTGTGATCATAATAAACAATATTTAGCAAGACATGCCTTCAGTGTCAACCCAACAGAGTTCTAGGAACAAAGTCCAATATGCTGACTTACTGTCCAATAAATGAAGCTATTTTTGGAGCTGCTTATGCTCTTATAGATAATAAAAACCCAAATAAACCACCAAAACCTATGACACAAGGTGAGGTGAAGTTCTATTTACACTTCTCTGTCAGTAACTGAGAATTCAGCTGCTGTGCTGGGAAGTCTCACTGTTCACCCTCTGTGTTATAACCCAGCTAACAGAAACCCCTGAGTGGTGCCTGCACTTCTCAGCATGAATCAATTTCCTCCCAATATCTAATCTCAATCTCTGTCAGTTTAAAACCATTTCTCCTTGTCCTGTCACTACACCCCCTTGTAAACAGTCTCTCTCCAAAGACACTTTTTGTATCACTAAATTGCATTAATTCCAGCTCTCCCTCTCACTCCATCACTCCAATTTCTGGGTGTAGAAAACTCTGCCCTTTCCCAGCCCCCAGAACAGCCCCACACAAACCCCTCAGTGAAAAAAAGAACACAGGTGAGCCTGTGACAAATTTCCCTTTTTGATGGGAAGAGCTCAAACCCTTTTTGTTATCACTGAGGTATTTCCCTGTATAATTCCCAATGAGCTCAGGCAGCTTAGCCCTGGTATTTACAGTGGTATAAAACAGGTCAGACTTGAATGGGTGATTTTTCTGCAGCCTGCACACCATGTGGGTGGCCAAAATGTAAGGCAACTATTTTTCTGACACACACTATTTATTTTCCAATTAAAGCAAAGCTGTGTTTGGAGTCTAAATACAGGACCTAGGCACAGTTGTTTATCCTATAAGGAGAAGTCAGGGCATCAGGCTTATGGGAGTTATTTACTTTATACACTATCAGGATAAACCCAGAGACACCTATTTATTTTCCTGCATTAATGGCCTTCTTTCTTGTAGCTTTTATGAAGAACATCTCTGCACACATGAACTCCTGTCTCCCTGTGAGAAACCATGAATTATAAAGCCATAAAGGAGTCTCAGTTTGCTTTTTTCCCCCTTCTCCTTTTAGCAAAATTACTCTTTGACAATACTTCTGACAGTATGACACTACTGAGTCCTCAGATCACACTTCAGTGTTACTAAAATATATTAATTATTACATGTTTTTGGTTGAAAATGTATAAAAATCCTCACAATTACAAAATTTCCAAAGGAAAGAACATTGCTAATTCTCTCAGCTCAAAACTGGAGGAGACAGCTGGGTCTCTGCTAGAGGCAAGCTAAGGAACTACTATAAGTAATTTTTATAAATATTAAATTGCATTTTTATAAATGCAATTAATGGATTGCAACTTCCACTAACAGTGGTGTAAGGGGAGAAGGCAAAATCGCCGTCTCCCTCCTAACAGAAAGTTTACATAGCTCAAAAGATAAGATATTAACTCAGAAACAACCTCTGCTAGGGGAAGACACGTTTGAGGAAGATAAAAGCCCTTTTCTGGCTGCTGTTCCTAATAAACACAGGGCTCAGCAGGGCCAGGCTGGGGCTATCAGACCTCCCTGGGGACAGGAGATTAATGGGCAGCACATCCTCCTCCAGTGACAGCAGGAGCAGTGGTGACAGAAGGGTGCCTTGGGTGCAGCTGGGGCTACCTGCCTGTTGGAGCTCTGCTGGGATTGCACAACAATTTAATTGTTTTTTCCTGTGTGACGGGCTGGGTACTGCAGGCAGTGTTTCCTCACACTTCCCATTCCACTCAGATTTCGTCATGGAAAAACTGAAAGCTTTCATCAGCTTGATGGTGTCCTTTTATGGTGAATGATCTTCACAGGATTTTGTTCCCCCATTTTGTTTTCACCTGTGGTCTGTAGCAGCCATTTACAGAAAGCAACAACCTGAAATCAGCACATTCTCAGGTCTGGAAGGACATGAGAGGCAAGTTGCACATGGGAGAGTGAATAACTGAGTAGAACCTGACAGTAAACTGGAAAATCCTTCCAAGAAATGTCACCTGCACACTGCGACTTCACCTTCCTCCTAACATCAGCTGGTGTCCTCAGAGCCACCCTCAAAGAGACAACCTGCAAAATCCTACTGAGCACATCTTCCCTGCTGCATTCCTTCCCATCTCATGGAATCCCACAGCTGTTTTACACTTCTAGTGAACCCTGTTAATTCTTCTATTTATAATTCTTTCATTGAAGCTTGTAGAAAGCCTCAGGAGTATGTTAATATACATCTCTGCAAAAGCAAAATCAGTTTTGGCCACTCACGTCAAAACAAAGCAACTGAAAGCATTACAATGCAAGTTCACATAGATACAGCTAATGAAAAAACAGGACAAGAGACACACAGGGGCATGAACAGCTTCTGCCATGCCATGGAACCAGCAAGCACCAGCCACAATCAGTGATTTTCTGTGCCAGGAGCTGCTTTTATTTCACCTCTTCAGCACTACAGCCAGGACAGAAGCTGTGGGTATCTTTAAATCCCAAGAATGCATTTCATTATTCCATTTAGACACTATTTCACTGAAAACAGCAGCAGCTTCCCCCTTCTGGACATATCCACAACAAAATCAATGGAGAATTTTAACACCAGAATCCAACATGCAAGATCAGCTGCTAAACACTGGATATGAAACATTTCCCTTGTTATGTACAACACACACCTGCCTTCATAGGTGTGGGACCTCACTGCCACAGACTCATCCTGCAGAGGAAATCTGAGTGGTGCCAGGCACCTTTTGGGTGAGCACAGCTCTGTGCTGACAAAACAGAGCTTGCAAACAGCACTTCCTCCCACATGGAAAAAACGGAGTTTTCCTGGCCAAGAAGCATCCACTACAGTCCAAAATGAAGCCTTGATTTACCCCATGTCATTTTAGGGTGATTTATGCCTGGATTTAAGTAAACTTTCAAATTTCACCTCTTTCCTTGTTCTGGAGGCCTTTAATTTGCTCTCACATTGCCGTTCCACTGTGGAGGTAGGTGTAACATTCTCCCCTTTATTCATATTTGCTTTCCATGTCCCCACTCCAGGCTCTGACAGTGCCACTCACACGCTCTCAGAATGGTCAAAATGCTGCAAAATTTGAACATTTCTTGGCTGTGGGGGTGAGCTGAAGGACCAGAGCTGCAACACAAGGTTTGGTGATGCTGCTCTTGGAAAAAGGCAGAGGGAACCCAATGGATGGTTTTGAATGGTCGATAAGCCAGGAAAAAAGGCCTTCAAAAGACATTTTCTGTTGTCACAGAGGAATGGCATGGCCTGGCTGTGTACAAGCACTGTTTCCAGCCCACTAATGAGCTGATGCTTATTTGGTCCTTTCCCCTGCTTTTCCATGAGCCACTGGAACTCTATTTTCAGCCATCGGAAATGACACGAAATGTTAATGCTCAAGTTCTCCTTTTAGCTGAAGTCTGATGGAGAATAAAAGAGCAGACAAGACAGCTCAGAAACCCTCCAGGCACATGGAGCATCCCAAAAAACATTTGGTTTCCATCTTCAGCTGCAAATTATAGACACAACGGATGTGTTTTAAACAAAAAAAGGCCTGTTTGACTTCATTCTTGCAGAAATGCTAATACTGAACCACTGTCAGCAGTGTGAATCAAGAAGGGGACAGCCAGGAAGCAGAATTTCCCTAAGAATACTGAGATCATGGTAATTAATTCATAAAAAAACCTACTGGTGGAATAATTTTTTTCGTGTGTTGCTGTTTAGCAAAAATCCTGAGCCCTGGATTTTTGCCTGACGCCTTTGGAGACAAAGCATCACTTTAATATTCAGCATACAGATGGCTGAGGGAAAAGGGAGAATTGCTGAGGTGTCCTTTTCTCTTTTAACATAACCACAGCTCACATTCACACTGTTTCCCAAACAAACTAAAGTAATAATTTGTTAGTGAGTATGAGCATAGACAGACTGCTGCTTCCTGGAATTGCCTGGATTTTGTTTTCTAAGAAACAATTCTCTTTGGCACAGGGCAGAGCTGGGCTTTTCAACATCCCACAAAGACCCTGTCAGCAGAAGAAATGCAATTGCTTTCTTTACCAGGTTCTAAAAATAGTAGAAACTTTCTTTTTTTTCTTGAAAAAGATGTTTTCTTACACACCCTAAGCCTGACAGTTCAAATTATTTAATTCTCTTCCTGATGATTGAGTAGAGTCCAGGTTTGTTTTACAATTACAAAATAATACAAGCTGTATGTGGTAGGGTGTTTTTTGGAGTGTTATTATTTATCCTAGGAGTATGTGTCCCAAATTTTCTGCAGGTACTTGGTGCCAATTGAGAAAACAACCCTGCAGTGACTCCACAGTCCAGCCAAAGTCAGTCAGGACATCTGATGAAATTCTGCATCTCAGTAAAAGCATGCAGACAAACAAAGCATAGGTGAAATCTCAGGAGCCTAAACTGACTTAAAGTATAAAACCAACTAAAATTAAGTTTAGACAGCTATATTCTGTCTAAACTTCATTTTAGTTGGTGTTATACTTTTATATATATTTTATATATATAAATAAAATATAATTGTCATTATGATTATTATATATAATAATGAAATAACATACAGACTATAACTGTCATAATAAATCAATTAAAAAAATCATATTTAATGGACAGGTCTGTCCTCTCTGAATGAAGCAACTGATTCATTTAATATCTTTTCATCCAGCTCAGCCATTGCCACATGATGACAGCGACTGAGGGATGGCACTGGAATGGCACTGGAATATCAAACAGGAAATTCAGTTCAGTTTTTGCTCATTTACTCCCATGCCTATTCAGTAATTCTAACTGTGTGTATACAAATGTGTTCTATTTTTTTTATATGTGTGTGGTCTGAGGGCCACAACATTAATCAGGTTTTTATATGTATTTGTCATTTTGTCTTCCCATCTATGTTCTTAAGAAAAGAAAAACACATGCAGCAATAAAATGAATGTTCTGTGGCTCTTTATAAGAAACAGCCATTTGACATTAGCCCTAAAGCCTTTATCTAACACAAAGTTATTGCACACAAGAAAATGCTATAAAAATAAGGTATTTAGACTTTTGGACAAATCTATCCTGAGAAATATCTGCCACTGCCAAATCCCAGCATTTTCAGCTGACTGTGAATGGGACAGCCATGTCCAGCGGTTTCTGCTCACCCTTTCAGCCCACACCAAACCCATTTTTTTAGTGATCAAATCCTTTTTGGCAATCAATCCCTTTCCAAAGGGAGTCACAGTGACCAGGGTCGTGTCCAGCATCCACTTTGGAACTGGGCAAATATTACATAGGTATGGATGACCCTGGACAAGGCAGTTCAGCACCCAAATAGAGTTCACAACCCAAATAAAGAGCTGCTCTACTCACCCTGAGTACCTGCCTACTACAGCTGTGTCTCACCCACTACTGTGCCTAGCAGGGACATGGTGCTTTTCTTGCTCTCCATGCCCACCATAAGCTCTAAATAAAATATCATGGCATTTTAAAAGAAGGAATACATCACACAGAATATGGGGAATTGCCCCAATTTATATTAATTGTCAACTAGTACTTTGGGGACAAAATATCTTAGGAGAATTTCGCTGGGTTAGATTAGAAGAATATCAAGAAGTGGGTTTGTACAAATGTCACTCTCCAGCTCACCTTTTTCTGATTAGCTGGTGACAAGCTTCTGTAGAGCTTCTTGCCTTGCTTGCCAGCATTCCAAATGGTGAATGATGTCCAGGAGCTCAGGACTCTGTCCTCAAGGAACCTGACTCGGTGATTCCAGATGGTTTCCCTGGAGAGTTGGAAAAAGGGCAGATTTTGACTCCTAAAACTTTTAGCATTGTTATAAGACCTATGTGCACATGTACACATTCACCTACAGGTAAACCTGACCAAAGTGATTCCTATAATACCCCCCAAAAAATTAAAACCACATCAGAACATTAGACTGGAAATTTCTGAGGGAAATGTAGAAAAGAAATTCCGTGGAAGATCTCACACAAAAAACATTTGGTCGGGTTTACAGCCTTAGACACTGAAGAGCTGCTGACATCTTCCACAAGTTCAAGACAGGTTCTCAGAAAGAGAAAACAATGTCAAGGAAAGCAGTTTGTTCATTTCTCCCAACTGGCAAATCCACTTGGACAACTACAGCTTTTTTTTGAGTGTGTGTTCTACCCCATAATGCAATATTTAAGACTGCAACATTTATCATGGACTAAAGAAAACTGCCTGCTGTTTAAAACATCTGCTTTATTTCTAGCATTCATTTAATATTCATTAACTAGGAACCCACCTCAGACTTATTAAATAGTTTCCTAAAGAGAATAAATTGATTTCCTCAATTTGACAAAACTTCCTAACATCCATCTCTTGAACAAGGCACCTTGAGCTGTAACTTTCTTTCCCAGGAAATTCTGATGAACCCCTAATGGTGTCTCCTCATTTAAGGCAATTTTCAAGTGCAGTTTTCCATTTTCTTATTTGCATCATTCCTTCACAACCCCAGTTATGTTCTGAAGACCACACAACCCTCATAGGACCCAGTGACCCCACCTCACTTCAGCACAGCCAGATCCTGCTCAGCACTTCATCACTGATCCTGCTCTGATAACTTGGAAAAGACTTCGTGCTCAAATAAAATTTCCTCACAGCTCCAAGGATGATGGCTCTGCACCAGCATTTCAACTCATGGGGAAAAAGAAAATTTTGGATTTGATCAAAAATCTCTTCTAATGCAACCACAAGATGCATTCCTGCTGCAAAGCTTTAACTGCTGCTGGCATCCTTTGACACTTGCCTTTTTCCATGTTCATGAGCGCATACTGCAGTCCCAAAGGAAAGTTTAAGGAACAAAATATGAAGGTCAAGTATTTTTCCAGGATCACTTTACTAGACATTTTAGAGCTTCTGCATGCTTCTAAAAAGGAAGATTATTGCTTTGCACGTAAATGGAAAGCTTTTAAAAGTGATTTTCCTTTGAAATGTGACTTCAGAAGGATAACACCATATTACATTCCAAAGGATCTTCAGAATCTGTTCTGTTGGCTTGAGTGGCACTGGCCAAGTTTCTTTCCCACTTGAGTTTACAACATTAAGGAAACTAAAGTAAAAAAGCAGGCAGCCTTACAAGGCATGAAAAGAACTTGTAACTAATTTCTAGGTGCAGTGCAAACACTGCAATCTACCGCCAGGTTTATAAAAGATGTTTTTATTTTCATGGAGATGGAGGTCCCAGCACAGCAGTGTTGGTTCTTCCAGACAGTTTGTGGTTGCTGTCTTGGCCATGAGAGCCTCAGTGCCCTACTGAGGTGAAATTCAATCAGACCAAATCTCAGAGCTGTTAATCACACATGAAGATTTCAGACTGAAGCAGATTTACTCACTCATCTCACCTATCAATGTTATCCTGGAAAAGCAAGTGGGGAAAGCTTGTAAGAGAACTGCATTCTGAAATAAAAGGGCATGAAAGGTATTAAACTCCAAATTAATTGGGCTGTTGTTCAACCACAAGAATATTGTCAGACAGCTTTATTTAACAACAATAAAAAACTTTCTTAAATGTGTACTTTGTTGTAAAAACAAAGCCAATATACCCAGCAGTTGGGATGTTTTACTTGCATCATTACAAGGCGTTCCTATGACAATACCCACAGAAAAGCATTTGAAGCTCACATTGTTGTGGTGTTGTGAACGTCCCCAGGACGAGGTGAGAGATCAGAATTGACTCCAAGTTCTCAGGAGGCTGATTTATTATATTATATTATAATGATATACTAAAACTATACTAAAGAAAGAGAAAGGAGACATCAGAAGGCTAGACAAGAATGATAATAAAAACCTGTGACTGACCAGAATCCCAACAGAGCTAGAATGGGATTGGTGATTAATTAAAAACAATTCACATGGAACCAATCAAAGATGCACCTGTTGGTAAGCAACCTCCAAACCACATTCCAAGCAATCAGATAATTATTGTTTACATGTCTTTTCTGAGGCTTCTCAGCTTCTCAGGAGAAAAATCCTGGTGAATGGATTTTTCATAAAATACCACAGTGACACTCACACCTCCATATTGTGTGTTTTCAATGAAAAAATTAAGTTCTATCGAACACTTTGAAGTCTTGAGTTAACCCTGAAATACTTTTAACATGCAAGGTGAGATACCAGATAAACACAGAACTGAGGGGAGACTTTAGAGTGACACTCACAGGCTTCATCTTTGTGAGAACTCCCTCTGCACAAACAATCCCACAGGCTGAGGCAGAAGGGAGCTTACAGGTGTCAAAGGAGAGAGTTTCGGTTATTCCCTTCAGGTTTCCGGTTCACCTAAGTTGCCACTTTTTCTTTTTTTTTTTTTGATGTTTCCAGAAGAGATAACTGGGATTCCTGCCTCGAGGGATAAGGGAATGCCATTTCCCCATCCTTCAGCAGCCAGTGCAGGTGCAGCAGACAGGAGCTGCAGCAACGTGCAAAGGGTAATTAAAGAAAATGCCTGAAACGATCCAGAAGTTGTACAAACCACTACTCAGAGACGATTCTCACAGCTATTTTCAGATTATGCATTATTACATATTCACAGCCACCAGCAAACCCTAGGAGGTGTTATTACTCTGCATCACTCCAAATCAAGACAGCTTCTCCTACCCATCTCACAAAAGATTAGAGTAAGCAATTTGCAGCAGCCTTTAGTACCGTGTCCAAGCCTGTATTCAGTTCACAAGATTTTCCTCAGCCAGAAGGTGGGACAAAATTCTTCTCAATGTACAAATTTGTTCCCATATCTTAATGCTCTTTCTTGACCCCAAATCTTAAAATACATTATTTCCCCAATTCCTTTCATTTTGTTGTCCCAACTTAGTAAGAGAAATGTTAGGAGTATTTCCACTTGAAATGTCATTCTTGAGGCTTATGTAATTTTCCTAAGATCTCACTTGCCCTGGCCCCTCAATGCTCATCAGTTATGGAGCCTGGGAGGAAGAAGAGGAGCCAAAATCCTGCAGGAGTGAAACGAGGGTATTCATGCAGAGGGTGAGAATGACTACACCGTGTGTTCCTCAGCCCCGAGTAGCTATTACCAGACCATCCACCCAAGTAATGCAACAATGGAGCTCTGTTAAAAATGTGTGGTGACCTACTGACTGAATACAGGAGTCAAGAAACATCTGCTCTACTCCTATTTTGGAATGAAAGATAATGTGACAATAAAAGCAACATGATTTAATGTCTGAGCTCAGTCAAACCTCGCCATATTGTTGCACTGCCTTTCTCCTCCTTCCCCCAGTGAGGCCACATAAGTGAATCCACAGAGCAAAGACAGATGTACAAGTACTTGAGCAATGCAGAAATACAAGCCCAATATCCTGAACAGTACTGGAATTTTAGGCATGGATTGCCATCCACAGAAATACTATAGATCCATAAATCTGACCTTTTCTCCCTGTGCTGGCCCTGCACAGTGCTCAGGTAACACCAGGCAGGAAGAGGAGCTGCCCAAGTGAGCGTCCTCTTCCAGAGCCCTTTTATTGATGGCAGGACAAGAGAGTTCTGGATGAGAGGTGCACCTCACCTGATCGATAAACCAGAGAACTTCATCACCACAGTGAGAGCTGAAAAAGCAGAACCCTTACAGCCAGTGCTGCATGCAGAATTCCAGGCCCTTACCATCCACAGGAAATTCGGAAATAAATCCTGCTTGAACCTTGGCCATACTGGTGAATAAACTGATTTTTTTTTTGCCGTTGTTGTTCTGCTGAACTTCAAGTGAACTTATTAATTGCTGGACTATATCGTCCCACTGAGTTATTACATTTACACTGTTAATAGGTTCTATTAATGTCTGAGTTCATCTTCAGGTCACGGGTCATTAGCTGAGGCATGGTTTGCATTGTGGCCTATTTTTCATGAAAGGCTTATTAAGAGAGACAGAGACTATCAATGTTAATGGCATTTACTTTTCAAGAATCTAATGAGGTCATTAGTTTCCATGTTTAATTGAAGTGCCAAATGCAAGCATAGGAGATAAAAATGCAGTTGACCTCATCTTAATTTCAGCTCTACAGGAGTATGTTATTCCTCTCTCCTGCCTATTTTTGGCTGTGGATGTTTGTGCAGGAAATGAAGGAGGCATTCCTGTGCTCACCACAGATCCAAGACCTGGCCTCAGAGCACCTCTGAAACAGCCAAATGTGTGTTTCACACTAATGCCTGTTCCTCTTCGCTCCGATGACACTGGAAGCTTCCAGTGCCTGAAACCAGATGTTTTCAATAGATTATGTAATTCTGCTTTTTTCTGCAGAGCAGTATCATGCTCATTCTGGAGCACAGGGGAACTGAAATCACTGAAGGTGCACTTCACCTTTTCTGTGTAAGAGGGAATTGCTCAGATCTTGGACAGAAAGTACAAACCCTCTTTTCCATATGTATTAAATTTGTCTTGACTAAAAACTTGTAAACTGCTCCAAGGATTAGTGCATGCCCCAACCACCTGTCTTCATGAGCTGCACTACCTAAAGACAAGTGCAATTTTTTATTGCTCACCTCAATCCAAGCTCACTTTCATCTCACAGTGAGGTATTGTTGTATATACAGTTCCTTTCTCTCCCCTTTGGCAAGATAATAATCTATGAATTTTAACATGTTTTTATTATACATTAGATTTTTTTACTCCAGTATTCCTCACTCTAAACTCTGCTACATCAATTTAATGTGGCTGTGCAGCACTGAGTGTACACAACCCTAGGGTACAACACCAAATAAAGTGATTCAGATCCAAGAGATATGAAAAGTGGGATTTTGGCTGTGAATTCCTAGCTGAGAAAAGTTTCTCAAAATCCAGCAGGTATCCATCACAGACTTTGGATGAAATGACAATGAGAACATTCATATTTCTGCACGCACCCAATGAAATCTAAACACAGACACTGAACTTCATGCAGATTCTGTCACACACCCAAAACATTTAATAATGCAGACTGATGCCTCCAGGGTAAGGGAGAATGCAAATAAGATTTAGTTTCCTGCTTCACAGATATTCTCAACTCCAGATATGTGTTCCAGAAGGATGCTAATCATAGGAAATGACCTAAAGCACATGAGTGTTTACAATTATACGTACTAACTAAAAAAATAAAAGAACCAAATGTCACTTGCCAAGCAGTTTTACGCATATTTTAGGAAGTCTGAAAATGCAGTGAGGCTTCTTTCCCCCTGGAAGGTTCTGAAAGACACCCACATAAACTGAAACCATCACAGGCTACAAGTGACTGTTGTGTTTGCTGGAAAGAATGAATGATGCACCTTTGTATAAAAATGTCCTGCTATGGTTTTTAAGACTGAAACCAGGCATAGAGTGTTTAAAAAAATCAACTTTCCTACAAAGATCATTTTAGATCTCAGACAAGATATTAATTTGGCTGGTGAGTTACGACTTCCAAATCCAGGTCTAGGCTAACTCAAAATTTAAAGATGACCCAGACCAATGGCAAAAAGCAAAACATCACAGAAAACTGCTCAACCAACGATACCATATAAAGAAAAAGGCTTCTAGAAAAGCCAGAACATGCATTAAATTAAATTAGGAAGGTGGAATGACCAAGAGGCAAATTAGGCAAGGCCCAATTTAAATTATAAACTTAAACCTTTGTGATGAGTCCATCAATCTCTTTGTGTTCATTTCGGTCTCCAGACACAAACACCGGGCAACCCTTCAGAACTTGGGCAACAAACAAGGGAATGAGCCAGGACAAGGAGCTGTTGCACAACCTCATGTTTGGAAAGCCACACCAAATATCATCCCCAGTAGTACCAGCAGGAAGCCAAGAGGAAGAGCAGCTCTCCTGATTTCTTAGAATGAGACGAGGAAGGCGCCAATTTGGACAGGCACCCTGCACATCTGAAAGAGCTCACAGCATTTCCACATTCCCCCAGGATGCTGTAATTCAGGGTGCTTGTGCCACACAGCCTTGGAGATCCGAATAAGCAACAGCTTGCAGTAAATTCAAAACAAATTAATTTCCAAGAATTAGATGCTTTCCCACAGATAGAAGCAAAAGGCTTCCAAGAGTTTTTAGCGTCCCAAAATGCGTGGCTGAAAAGTTGGTCACTAACTGCCAAAAGGATCACACAGTAAAGGAGGAAAAAAAGGAGAAATCTTTACATTTCAACATTAATAAAAAGGACAATAATTTATCTCATGCTTGTTTGCAAAATCAAAATCATATGTACTATTTGCTTGAATAACCTTTCCATAGTTAAATGATTTTAGATAGATATTCACATTTATGAAGATCTGTGTGACATTAACCATGAGTGGGCTATTTTTGGGGCTTATTTGTTTTACACTATGTGCAGCAATACAGGGATGGAGAATAAAAATGTACACTGAAATGGTCATTTTTGCTGGTCAGTTCTACAAAGCCATAAAAACAGGACTGACTGAAAAGTGTACTCATATCATTAATCAGTAAGGAAACAGTTTACTTAATTACCACTGTGATTCTGGCATGGGATTCCTAAAGGACAGTACAACCCATGTAATTTTTTATTTATGTCAATGCATAAGAGAAGGGAACAGCTTTGGCTCAGCTTGCAGCATGTTGAGGAATCAGCAATTTAACACCTCCTTTAGGGGCTGAGCAGCCCAGGAAAGGCAGCAGGCAACCAAAGCAGCTTACAAGGAAGCACCTGAGATAATTGCTCCTAAACATCCTCAGGGATTTTTCAAACCTCATTATCTGATTTAGGTGGTTTAGACCCTTTAAAATAAGAAAATAATATATGTAAAGACAGCACATTATCAGATTAAAGGTTTGGTTTTGGTTTTTTTTTTAAAGACCTTTTTTGTTGGTATTACAAGTTTCTGTTTACTTTTTAAATATTGAGGCAGATGATTTTGAAATTAAGCCGTAACATTTCAAATTTTTGTTTTACATTATGGTTCATACGTCAAAAAACATGAGAATGATATTATTACATATTAAAAATCCTAATTAAAAACCCCAATGCAGTTTCACCATCTTTGCTGCTGATGAGCCAAGATAAAACCAACTTTTAAGTTCTCCTGGAAAGCACAGCTTACTCTAGGACAGAGTGAGTGGCAGCCTGGGGGTGGTACCGGTAGAGCAGGAGGCAATGGTTCACTCGAAAGACTCCACCACCCTTCTGGAGATGCTCATAAAAAAACAACAAATCCTCTGGGACCCCCTGCAACAGAAAACAGTTATTAGATCAGTATTCAGTTACATCTGAAGGTGGTTTATTTCTCTGCCAAATGAATATGGTCCAACAGAATTGTTACTCATAAATTTTGGGTGTGGACTTCCCAAGCCCAGCTTGGATGGGGCTTGGAGCAACCTGAAAGTGTCCTGGAGGTGAAACAAGAAGATCTTTAAGTGCCAACCCAAGTCCATCTCTGATTCTATACTATTTGTGTATATCCCAATGAACTTCTCTAATGGGTCATGAAATAAATGCAGCTCATGCTGCCGAATGAGCAGTGCTGTTTATAAATGAAGTGCAAGGACAGAGGTGGAAAAATCAACATTATCTCATTTTGACAGGGATCTCAAGCTTGGTGCAGGTGAATCCAAAAGAAAGAGAAACCCAGCTGCTAAACAGTTTGTGCAGCCTAAAGTTCCATGTAACCAAATAGTTTGTACTGCAAAGGATCAATGACTTGAGAAGGGTTTTTTCTCTTTTTACTGGAATTCTCCTTCTTTGGCTGTCATACAAATGCTGGTCCCTACTTAGAAAAGGTGACTCAGGCCCCATAATGACAGACTGCAATAAAAACTGCAATAAAGGCAACCTCAGAATGAGGCAACATCTGAAAATATTTTTTTATTTTTCTTGAAACTTCCTTCCATGGTATATTCATCCTTATGCGATTGCACCCACTGCTGCTGAAAACACTACAGGATAAAAGCTCCTGCAATTGTGGATCTAGCAGGCTCTAGGAAAAATGAGGGATTTCACAATCATTTCAACATTTTCCACTTAAAAATCAGAGAATCTTCATCCAAGTGATGCAGTGTAAGAAGGGCAATTTTATGGCTCATAGCATTCATTTCCATTTTTCTATTTCCATTTTCCATTTCCATATGAAAGCATAAACCCACCTTTAAAGTCCTCCACAGAAGGTAAAAAAAGTAGTGTTCATTTATATTTTGCAAAGCTATAACTTCTTGAAATACTAGAACATTTCATTCTTTCATGTTTAAATACAGATATTTCTTCCCTGCAATACAGCGTTTAAAAGGTCACATGGTTTTTGCCAGATTAAAAAGCTCCCTTTTATAAAACCAGGTGAGTCAAAGAAAACATTTAAATGTAGCAACAACAGAAAGCTGAAAGATAAAATGACAAAATTTTAAAGGAAAAGAAGGTGGAGAGATCGAAATAAATTTGTTTCTGTAGACAGTATGACACATATGAATAACCAGGTCATAAACCTCAACCTCAATTTTAACCATTCTATTTCAACACAGAAAACTAATAAGAGTACAAGTTTAAAAAATATATATTAATTGAAATTTTCCCCTATTACTACAGCCTCTGAGTTTCTTCCATAATTAAGAAAATGAGATTCTCTAATTAAAGTGCTGGACTGGCCCTCTAGTTATGAGAGCAATACAGTTCAGTGACTACTTCTCATCCTCACCAGGCTGAGTAGCCAGAGGGGTGTAGGAGTGGAAGAGAAATGAGACAAAAAACTCTCTGAAGCCAGGAAAACAACTCCAAAGCACTCAGCTGAACATGGGAATCTTGGGAGAAATCAGAACCCAATCAAGCTCTGGGCTCTGCAGCTCCTGCCCTCACTCTGCTTCATGAGTGACACTGATTTGAATTCCCACATTCTGGATTAAATGGATTCTGCTCACTAAGGGCAGCTCACCTGCAGCTATTGGTTGTCTTGGTAGACATTGGTCTGACTTCTGGTTTAAGAGCTACAATGCAGAAGAAAACTTTTAGACAAGCTCATACAATTTGTGCTTTATGTGAACCTACTTTGAAAGCCACAAAAGAAATCTGGGAGAAGCTGGACTGGCAGCCAGCAAACAGAGTCACCAAGAATACAAGAAAAACACAAAATTAATTTCTTTCCATTTATCTTGTAGCCCTTTCTGTATTTTCCTTATTGTGGACTTGAAGGGAAATACTGAGCCAGCAGAAAAGTTCAAACCTTTTTCCTGGTCACACACAGCCACGTCTCAGGGCACAAGTGCAGCAGATATCAGCTTGCTGCAGGAGCCAGATTTTGATTTTGATCTATAATTATGTGACATCTCAGCAATTCCTTCTCTTTTGGACAAGCATTTACATTATTCAAGACAACTGTTAATATGTAGATTTAAGAAGAGTTACTCCAGAAGTAAAAGGATCTTTCAAAAAACGCTGTTTGGTTCCAAGGGCTCTTCTGCTTTCCTTGAAGTGGCAGAAATTCTGTGGAATAAAGTGCACTCAGGCCTAGGAAGGAGCAGGTGCCTTGCACTGCTCAGCAGTGGCCTCTCACATTACAAAGGAGCAGCACTGCCATGCATTTTTCGGAGGAAAATGTTGACTGTGTTATGGATCCTGCAGGGATGGGACTTCCTACGGCTCTTGAGCGTGTAAGTTTGCTGCAACACAAGAGTTCCTTCCCAGCTGAGATCTATTATTGGATCCAGATGGCATTTTAAACACCAGGAATCTTTGTGAAACAACACAGCTCTGAAAGAGAAAGCTGTTTAACCACTAAAGGGATATTTTAATGTATTTTTTGAAAACGAATATCCATAGCTGAAAGTATCAATTACTAACCCAGCATTTCAGCAATAGGCTACCACATCAAGAGCTTTCAGCAATAATAAATACAATTAAATTGCACAGTTTACATGTTAGTGGACTACATGCAGAATTTTCCATATTATAGGCAAAACCCAACCCCACATCCTCTGCTGCAAAAAGGCATAAACTAATTACAGCTCCCAGAGAAAAGCACAGCCTGGCCCTGCTCTGCTCTAACCAGCCAAATGCAAAATCATAGTTCACTTTTTCACATTCCCACTGAACAGGGGAAGGGTGTTGGGGAAGATGAAACAGGAAAGCCTTATAAATATGATTGCCTGGCAAAAGATTTTGAGAATATAGAAACTACAAGGGAGATTGAAATGAAAGCAAGCTTTGAGATCCCTCAGTTACTGAACAACTGGAAAACAATGGTGTGGCCAACTGAAGACAATCCCCTTTTGATGGAACAACACCCTCTGCTTGCAGGCAGGCCCAAGGGTCAGAGCAGACCCCACAGCTTGGCAGAAGGGGCCCAAATAGGAGTTTTTAGGGTTTAAAATGTAACACAGTGCGGTAATGTAGTGATTCTTATAGTCTGTATGGAAATGCTGTAGGATTTGTATCTTGTACTGGATTGGTTAGTGAGAATCAGAATATTCAACACAGAAGATGATTTATTGTATTGGAACGGGAACCTCGCACTCTTACCTCTTGTCTCTTAGCTCTTGCCTTTTATGCTCTTACCCCTTTTACTCTCTTATGCTTTTACGCTCTCACCCTCTCTCCCCCTCTCTTCTCTCATTCCTGCTCTGAGCTGTGTTTGGCAGCTCCCAGCAGGGCCCTGCACCCAGGCCCTTTGCAATGAACCCCAAGTTCCAGTCCTGGTTGCAGAGATCTCTCGTCTCCTCTGTCCTGACCGTGCTAACCCCCATCACTCCTACAGAAGGGTTTTGCTGACCCAGTATTTTGGGCAGGTACTGCCTGCTGTGCTGATGGTTGTACAGATGAGGGGTCTGATTTTTTTTATACACCATGGGGTGTCTAAGCAGAACCCCAGCTTGAGTTAAAAGAACTCCTTGTTCAGGGATTAACTAAATTATCTCTGATCCTTCTCTTGCTGACTGTTCTCACTCCTGGCAGCAAACTCAGCTCCAACTGCGGCCACCTCAACATTTTCCAAAGAGCTTCAAGCATCTCCCAACAAGCAATTCTGGCTACAACTCTTGCACCTCCACCATCAGCAATGATGAGGAGCATCAGCAGGGATCTTTCCAGGGCAAAGCCTGGAGGTTTCCCTGAGGGGTTTGTTAAGTTCCCAGAGGGACCATCAGCGATTTTTGGAGGAGTTTTAATTCAAGTGATTCCCTGTGCAATGCTGTAACCATGAGCACCTGCTGAGGTCGTGCTGGGATGACCAAGAGCAGCACTTCAGGCTGAAAGTCCTTTCATTTGCTCACTTGGACAGAAACCACCACGGGGCTGCAGAGGCATATACAAATAAACAATATAAAAGCTGCCTTTTATAAGCCAGAATTCATCTGTCCCAGCTTCCTCACCCATCCCTATCCAGCCTTGTCTCAGCTCTCTGCCAGAGGTGGCAGATCCTTGTGAGCCCAAGCAGCGGAGATTTATCCTCTGCAGAGAAGTCTGACTGGTGAAATGGGAGATTTACCAGTATTTCGTGGATACATGCATTTATAAGAAAGAGCAATGACAAATAAGACAGGAGAAGTACATCAATCCACAGGGGGAAAAAGCCTTCAGGTTTGGAAAAGCTTGGTCCTCCCTTTTGGTCAGGGGCATCAAGGAAAACTGGGCTGCAACATTTTGTAAACCAGTCAGCACCATCAGGGTAATTGTTGGACAGAAAAAATCCCTCTAATTCCTCAGAGGAGCCTAAAACTGGTGAATAGGAAGAATTAAATAGCTATTAATAGCTTTTCTACAGGATTATCCAAGATATTTTTAGTCTCCCTTTCTGCAGATCTGTCACTTCATTTCTTGGCTCTCACCCAAATGCCTTTCCATCATTTTGCCTTGATTACAGGACCCAGAGCCCATTAGGATTTATTTTATTGTTTAGGAAATAACAGGTTAAAGGAAACACCAAAAGGCTCCTTTCATCCAAATGTCTTGGCACAGAGAAATGCAGTTAAACAAAGATGATGGGGAAGTCAAATGGAAGGGAGGTGGTAAATTGTAAATGATATTTAATAACAGACCAGCAGAAAATATAATTAGACATGGGGTATGGGGTGAATTTTCAAATAGCTCATAAAGTGTAACTAATCACAGGCTCCACCACTTTTTCTCTGCTTTTTAGATCAAATATTGATCTCTGTTCAGCCTTAACTATATCAAACCAAAAACAAACAAAAACCCCCCAGTAGTGCCTGTATTTTATCCCAATTTCCCCCACAGCATCTTGATAGCTCATTTGACAGACTGACAGTATTTTAAGACACATTCCAAAAAACCAAATTCCTACTTGGCCTTTTACCTCTCAGGCATTATTACAACCACTTGCCTTTCTGAATGGAATGACATTTGTGTGCTCTGGCAGGGAAACATGGAAAATTGCATCAGTGAGTGCCTAACAGCTACATTTACCTCTGAGCTTTCCACAGGGCCTGCAGTCTCCTGTGCTCAAAAGGATATTTTGACACCTCCTCAGTTCGTGGTTTTTGTGACCTTTTATCACAAAAATAGAATGAAACTGAGCTCCAGACACTTTGTCCAGAGGCACAGTTTGTATTCAGAAAAGCTGGTGCTTTACAATGCACGATTCCATCTGGGGCTCATTAAGAATAATTTCCCCCCTGTTTACACTTTGAGATTAGCTCAGAACTTTAAGGCTGTCACTCCATTTTCAGTTTTCATACACTTAAAAAGGAAGGATAAACACAGGGGTGACAGGAAATTTGGAAGCAAGTTGTGGTAAAATTCTAGAGAAAGAGACAAGTTTGGCACGTAACAGTTGTGATGTGGAGGGTAATTCTGCCCGGAGAGAGCCAAGACTGCAATTTTCCACCCTTGCATGCAGGGTAGCAATGCTCATTTGTACAGCTCTCCTTGTACTCAGCATTTCTGTCAGACACATGAAAAAATAACTTTTCTTCACTAAAAACAGGCACCTCATCTCCCACTGCACACAACTGGGGAGTTCCCCACTCTAACAGATGACACAGCTTTAAAATCTGCTTTTCACATTAGGCCAGAACACGGGCATTTTTCTCCTCAGCACAATTTTTTGTGATGCTTTTGGACACGGTTATTACTTTTTAACAATGGTGCTACTTATTGGGAGACACCAAAAACTGCAGCAGCAAAGCCACCCGTGCTAATGTCACACACCAAGTGTCAAATGGGAGTTCTGAAGGGTTTAGGAAGTGCTGCTACTTTTTGCAATAAGGAAGTACTGCACTCTTTATCCAAAATTGATTAAAACATTATTTTCTTTTAGTTTCCTAAAAAAACAAGTCAAAAATATGGTTCATCATGAACTCTTCTTCTAGCAGGGGATACTATTTGAAATGTTACTCTATAGGCTTGTGACCACTTCCATTGTATTACCTCAGTCTCAGAACACCAGCAGAGCTTGCTAAAATCTTTTCAGTACTCCTGCTTCAATTAGTATTTATCAGAGATTGCATAAATAATTTTAGTTAATTAATATATAAAATTTTAGTTAATTAATATTTTTATTTTAGTTAATTAATATATAAAACCTGTCAGGTTCTTAGAGACCATTTATGAAGATATTATTTTGTTTGGATCTAAAAGGAATACACTTCCAATAACTGCTGATCTTCATCAGAAAGAACTTCATTTTTAAAAAAAGAAAAATGGAAAAAACCTGTTTCACCTAAGGCCTGAATGACTGGAGAGAGACGTATCTATCTGGAATTAAAAAAGAATTTAAAAAAGGTTTACACCATAGCACATCTATTTGTATTTGATCATTCCACCCACTCTGTTACCATCAACATCAAATCACAATTTCTCCCATGGAAGAATTACCCTCCATTCTTTCCTCAGCACTGAAATACGAAGAACAGGTGTTTGGATTTAATTTCAAATGAGAAATGCAGCTTTTTGGCAAGAAACAGCTCAGCAAATGGAGAAGGCCAAAACATGGAGATTTGTTGGCCTGTTCTGTGTTTACTTTCAGCAATGTGACACTGGCAAGCCTCATTAATAAACACGAACTCAAAAATGGAGATGGAAGTGATCAGATTAATGCAGATCCTGGCTCAGGTCAGAATTTACAGGGATGAGACCCTTCAGAGTATTCTCAGCTCTGCTGATACACAGAAAAACTTCCTTTGCTTTAAAGGGATTCTTTTCAAATGAAAATGAACGAGTCAGAGCAATGCTAAATACTTTGTAACACTAAATGCTCAAGATTTAAGGCTTGATTTTGTGTCCTCTAAACCCTCAGAAGACAAAGGTTTGACTTCACTGCTTTGTTCAGATCTGTTCTGTTCATGGGGTATTTTTCTGAAGGTCTCTGCATCAGCCAGAGTCTGAGCTTGGGCATGTTGGACCCCTCACAATAGGGACAAACAATAAATTCAACTTATCGCTGGTAATTCTTCCAACTGCAAGGACATATCATGCATTGTGGCTGAAAAATCATCAGGATTAAGATTGTCAGTGTACTCCAGATGAATAACCAGTGGCATAGTTCCTACACAATTACACAGAGAGAGCAAAACAGAAAAAACCCAACTCATAAAAACAAAACAAGGAGGAAAAAAAAAGCCAAAATGAAAAGCAAAAAGCACAGAACAATAGTCTATTTAACTTAACCTCTTGAACTTTATCATTAGGCTTGCTGTTCTATTGTTGCTGCTGCTTTAACTTGCTTGCTTTCTTTCTGGAGCTTACTAACAACGCTCAAGAAGTCAAACATCCTTCAGAGAGTGAAAATACAATGATAAGAAATAATAATAAAAAAAAAATAAAGAGCATGGGTCAGCAAATGTAGATTGTATTGGGAGCCAGGCACCATTCCCAGCTCTTCCACTCACCCATCATGTAATTAAGGGCAAATCTTTTCACTGCTCTAAACAATTCAGTTCTCTGTCTGCTGTCTCCTTATAATTTTTTGGCAGCCCAAAGAATAATATTTGTATATCCTCATAAATGCACACACATGTATATATATACACACACTGCATGGCACTGAAGGGCTTAATTTAAAAGCTATAAAAAATAATAATCATCATCATCATCTGTTGTAGTTTAAATAATTAAATAGGAAATAGCCTTAGCAGATTTGTTTTAAAGTGCTAATAAATGAAAGCTTTGAAAAAAAAATCAGAACCACCCATTTTAGCCCTAAAATCTCAGCAAAACCACTGGAAGCCAAACCTCTTAGAACCAAACCACACAAAATGGATCCAAATGTGTTTAAATTAGATCTATTTGCCAACATATTTCAACTACCACAATAAATACTGCTAACAGACACCCATGGATTTTATTCCATAAACACACTGGTGAGCTTAAAGCAATCAAATTGAACTCATACAGGAAATTCATAAAGACAAGGAACACCTAACTGGCAGGGAAAAAACACTTCTGAGACCACAGGGATTGAATTTGTAACCTCTCAGCCCTGATCCTTGAGCAGAAGCTACTTAAAATCTTCCAAGGACGAGCACAAGAACTAAGATTGACAAGAGGACAGGTGGATAAATGAGTTTTTGTGGTAATAGTTTTATGGCCCTTCTTTTTTCCTCTCAGGGATATAAACCTTCCCCCTTAGGTGAAGGTAACTTTTATCCCTCTGCTATTCTGCTCCTTTCCTCCCTCCAACTTCTTTCAGCAACTTACCTCACCCTGCTCAGAACAAAACTAAGGGCTCACCTGTTTTTAGCATCTATTCCAGGGACAAAGAGGAGCTTGGATGTCTGAAACCTTTATTTTTTCCAGGTTTTCTGAAACATCCAATATATGTGTTACAATGTCAACCTCAGGTAGGTCCTCCCATCACCAGGATCATTCCCAAACAACTTCAGCTGGTTGGAAACTGGTTTTTTAAAAAATTGTGTGACCCAGGTGCTTTTAGAACTCAGTTTTCATCTACAGCCCTTCCCTTTTCTTCCTTAATAACAGGTAGAGGCTAAAACTGTTAGAACATCCTGTTAAACAAAGGGATGGCTCCTGGGCTCCAGATCACCTGCACCACTCACCTTTCCACCCTCATCAAATCTCCCCACATGAAAAAACCATTCTCGAGAGCAGAACCAGGTTGGCATGATCACAGTAGGCCCGTGGGAGGTGAACACCTAGGGAAAAAAAGAGGGATAAAAATCCAGTCAGTTCACAAAATATCAAACCCAGCAGCTGCTGAGGAACAAACAGATCTCACACATTCACCTGAAATTGTGCCTATGCCCAAACTTCAGCAAATTCAAGCGCTGAGAAGAGCCAGTGCTGGAAATTTAGCAGGTGCTTAGTGTGTACCAGAATCTACCAGGTGCCCCAGCCCCAAAGGTGAGTCTGGTTCCTGCTCCATATTCCATGGCCTTTTCTTCTCCCCCAAGCTGCAACATGTGCAAAGTACTTAAAACATTTTTCCAAATTTAGAGTATTATACCGGAGCTGGCGCTTAATCAATAATGATGATGTAAATGTGGAAATGAAGTAACTGAGAAGAATCACGGAAAGTTCAAGCTCTTAAACTGAACCCTACGATTCCTGAGCATTGATTTTTTTTTCCATTTTATATTCCTTATACATATATTAAGTGTGAACTTTCACTGATCTTTTATTTCTGCCAAAGACACTTAAACCCTAATCAAGCTTGGACAAGTAAAACGCAATTTGTTTTAAACATTACCTGAGTACTGTGGATTTGCTACCCAGGGGTACCTACAATTAAAGGTTTTTGGAAAGGAAGAGCTTTAAGTAGAGAAAAGGGAGTAACTATTAAGTTCATCTCTTCATTTGTGACAGCCAAGAACTATACAAATGGGTCTTTGAAGCTTTAAACAAACTTGTTGCAAATACAACTGTGAAATAAGCCAGAATGTGGATGACAGGAGGTAAACTGGTTCTTTTTTTTTTTTTGCACAAGATGAAATATCCAGGCAAAGAGGAGACTGAACCTGTCAAACACAAGGTGCAAAGTGAAGGCAGGAGCTTCCAGCAGAGACACAGGAACTGCAGAGCACACCCTGGGGCATGAAGAAAAACCAACTTCACAACTGCTGTCAGTCAGATGACAGGGCTGATCTGTAATCTGACAATTCCATGGCAAGTTACAGTGGTAATATTAATATTCCTGTACATCTGAAGTTCTTAAACAAAGTGCATTTGTCACATGCATCTCAGCATCTACATTTTAAAGGTGCTTCTCTTGATGTCAGCCTGAAGGAGCTCCACAAACTCTTACATCTGGCCACTTCCATTTCCACAGGTAAACATGGATTTACAACCAAATAAATACACTTAAATCAATTGTCCAAATTAATTAAATTAGAAATCCAATCACAGTTTGGCAGATGACCTACTCCCATTTTTCTTACAGGGTGAAGCACACAGCATGGCAGCTCCAGGAGCACAATGACAGAACTTCACTGTCCCTAAAGGGATCTTGGTTTGACTCATTTTCATCCAGACTCTTCAATTCTAGGCACTCATATTTAGTCAGAACAATCCTATCACCAAATGTGTCTTAACTCATCAGCAGGTTGCCCAGAGCTGAAATATTCCAGTTCAGAGGTGTTAAATGTAAAAATCTCCCCCCAAGAGTCAGTGGGAGCTGAAGGAGTCAAACCAAGCCCAGACAAGCAGAGCAGCCTGATTATCAGCACATGGTTATTAGCTCCACATTAATTACAAGGGCAATTGAGTATGGCCTGAACCAAACAATGACCAAACAGTAATCCCAAAAGAAAACAGCAGCAGGGAGAAAAGCCAGGCCAGAGGGCATTGCATTGAATCCCATTTCTGAAGGAAACAAAAACTTCAAAAGAAAGTCTTGAGCCCATGGGTACTTGTGAAATGTGTCTGGAGAGGCCAGAATGGCATTTCCTCAGAGCTGCCAGGTCCCTCAGGGATCAGGAATGCACTTCACCTCGGAGCTGGAGCTCCAAACCATCAGCTGTGCTCACGTGCCAAGAGCATCCCTCCCAAACATCCCAGATAATGAGTTCAATGACACAGACACTTCAGTGAAACCAGACAGAACAGATTATTTTAGAATAAATTAATATATATATTATTATATAATGAGTTTTATTATAATATCAACAAACACATTATTAAATTATTTTATTGTTTATATTAATAAATGTTAACTATTTTAATATTTATTATTACTATATTAGCTATATTATGACCATATATTATTTTATAATAGAAAAAATTATTGTATTTATATTATTGTTATTGTTATTATGAAAAATTTAAGAGAAAACTTCCAAAAGGCACTGATGTTAACACAGATGATGATTTTACAGCAGACCATCATACACTGCATACACTGATGCGTCTGCTAAATGCAGCAGTGTTCTGTGGCTCACTGTCCATCTCAGCAGAGACACCAGAGGAGAATCACATGGGCAAAACAGAGACTGAAGATGCCACACATGATTTCAGACCTTATCCTTCAAGATAAATCTGAAATCTTGCACAGCACAGCAGCTGAGCGTCAATGAATTGGCAAATAAACTTTTCCTACATGAATACTTACAGTGCAACATCAAAAGTGACTTTAGGAAATTTATTTCTGCTGCTGTCACAAAGGACAAATTCACACTACCTTGTCCCTTGCTATGTAAGAATAACTTTTATGAAGCTGAAATTCTCTTTGTTGTTGTTGTTGTTAGCTTGGTCTTCAGGTGAATCTCCTGATCCAACAAACCAGAAATCAGCAGGAGGATGTAGGAAAACAGGGCACCAAGCAGAAAGCACAAACCCCTTCTTATCAGCAGTAGAGATGATCCAGAAATAATCTTTAACCTGATAAAACTGCTAGAAATCTGCATTTACAGCACATTTACATTAATGAAGAGCTCTCCCACTCATCCTGCCTGTGGCTGCACACCCCAGTCACAGCCCTGGCACTCTCCTGACCCCGGGATGGAGCAGAGCACCACATCAGTAAAAAGCCATTATTTTCCTTGTTTCTAGTGTTAGTTTTGTACAGCCTTGGTTCTCTGAACCAGTTCACTGTGGGGTCAGAGTAGCAATACCACTGAAACACTGGAGAGGGAAGGAAAAGCTCGGGAGAGGAAAACAAGCCCTCCCTTTTTGGTCACTGCCCACAGTTCATGGGTCCAGCTGAAACATAAAACTGCATCCTCTGAATACCCACTCTGATGGGAGGAGAACTGGCCAGGAAAAACACTAACAACTGTTCTGAAACACTGAGGCATCTGCCAAACTTCTGAAAACCACCTTCCAGAGCTTTTGAAATTTTATCTTCAAGAGGAAAAAAAAAATAAGCTCAACCTTCTGCACTTCGGAAATTCTATATTTCACCTAGGTTTAGTCTGATGGGAAAGTTTCCTCTGTATTTCTTTTTTGTCTATTCTTGTCATAAACTCTTGCCAAGGTGTTAAAAAATGGTCAAATTGCCTTATTCTGTGATAAAAACTGCAACTTCTCACTTTGTGAGACTGACACTCCAGATTTTATCCATAAATCTTCTAGATTGCATGGACTGGAATGAGAGAACAAAGAGGACATGCTAGTCTTAACTTGACAATCAATCAAAAACTGAATTTGAACGATGGTGCCATTAACTATGTTTAGTTTTCTTGGAAATATCCTCCAACAGTGCTTAACAAATGTCTTGTGTCACCTTGGAACAGCAGTGGGTTTCCAGACCTCCTTGAGGAATTAATTCAGTATTCTGAGAGCAGGTTGGACCTGTGAACCTTTCACACACAGCCAGATTGAAAAATTAATGCTTATTATTAATAATTGTTATTAATTACAGAACACTGTATGCTGTAAAAAAAATCTAAATATTGAATATTTCATGTTAAAAACCAGAAGATGAAGGTATAAATCTGTTCAGGTTTTGAATTCCTGAAGAACAGTGTTGTCATAACCTAACTGGAATCCATCTCCAGATGATGGGCACAAATTCCTATTTCAGCATCTCATTTACTAAATTATTTAGAACTTTTATAACTAGCTGAGTTTATTCCAAGGATCAAGTAGCAAGTAATTGAAACTGGTTTGTTCTTGTTCACTGTTTGGCTATCGAATTACATCCAAGTGTTACACAGATTCTCTGAAAATAAATCTAAAGAACACAAAGAGTTGATAGAGTGACTTTCATTGTTGTGTTTCAAAGCTGTCAGCAGCACATGGAACTCTGGTTCCCACTGATGCTCAGTGCAGGTCATGCCAGCATTCAGTGCAAAATTTCAGTTCCAACACAGGGAAAGGCATTTGTGTGTTTACAGTGACTTCTCAAGGAAGGTTCTCTTTCCTGAAGCAGCAAATCAAAGTCTAAGAGCAGTGATAAAAGCAGATATGCAGATGGTGAAACAACTTTATCACATCAGATATCATGCAGGACACACAGGGGAAACCAGGCACTCACAAAAACGGCAGATTTCATTTAATCACAGGCTTTCCAAAGCAAGGAGATAATTCCCCAAAACACACCACATTTAATTCTACTTATGCTACAGCATTTTTCAAAATTATATCCACACAAATCAAGGATTAGACACAATGGTTAGACACATTTGTTGAAACAAATGAAGCTTTCTAATATCCACAGGCATACACTGACACGTTAGAAAGTGAAAAAGAAAAGAAAATAAATCCCATGGAGGATGTCACAGGGATTCTGTAAGCAGAGCACAGACTGAAGGGCATCGCTGCTGACCTTGAAGCAATGATGTTAAAATACCTGTGCATTAATTCAGCAATGAATGTACCAGGACCTTGTTACTGAGGCGCACCAGGTTCACATCCAGAATCAGGTCCGTGTGTGTAGTGTGAGAGGAGAGGTACAGAGGGTAGGGAGGAGAAAAAAAGACTCTTCCTACTTCAAAAAAAGTATGAGCAAAGAGGATTTTTTCAAAAGAAAATAACTACAATGAGCTTTATGAAGCTTTTAGGAACCCAAGCAGCCAGTGTGGAATGGATTCTATGCAGTTGGTTTACATTGCACTGAACTGCTGTACCCTTTCCTGGGCTTGTACAAATAACTGGAGTTATTTGTGTCACCTCATCACTGCAAGCTCTGGGAGCAGCTGAAAATCCTTCTCTACGGAAGCTGGAATCCAGCACAGCAAAAAGCAGATTATTGAAATAAACCATACCTTGCCTCTCTGTGAAGAAAAGCTGTGTATACACAACAATCCTGGTGCAGGCCTGACTGAAAATCAGTGGTATTTAGGATTGTAAATCCCAAACTCTACTAAGGAACAAAACTAATCAAAAAGAGTAAGAGTGTCCTGAGAGCTGCTAATGCCAGTGAAAGCAGAGAGCATTCAGCACCTCCAAGAAGGTATTGCTGCTCCTGGACAATTTATGACCTACAGCTCCCTGTGATTTCCTCTGGATTTGAAGCCTGGATGGAGGCTGGAATGTCTCACAGAGCACAGCCAGTGAGAGGAGCTGGGAGATGATGCTTTCTCTGAATGCAACGGGCACAGTAATGGGAGCAAAGCTGGAGAGAAAAGCTGAATTTTGCTGTAACAACCTCCCTGGTTCCTCACAGCTTATTGCATTTCCAGCGCTTTTCACCAGGCCATCCACTCACAGAGAAGTACAACAGTCCTCTTTACAGCTATGCAACCATTATATCAAAATATCAATTTTTTACAAATAGCATTCCCTATGTGAAATAAAATTTTCATACCAAGTCTGTCACTGTCATATTAGCTGGAAAAATTCCTTTGCCAGGATTTCTCTCCTGGGAAGCTGAGAAGCCTCAGAGAAAAAGGAAAACAATAATTATTGCCTTTGCTTCTCCTGTGTTTTGTTGCTTCAGAATGTAGTAATTGCTTCATTAGTTGCATGTGAATTGTTTTTACTTATTAGCCAATTATGGCCAGCTGTGTCAGACTCTCTGAGGAGAGAGTCAATAATTTTTCACTATTATCTTTTAACCTTCTGTTTATATCCTTTCTCTATTCCTTACTATAGTTTAGTATAGTTTAGTATGGTATTTTATAATGTAATGTAATGTAATGTAATGTAATATAATGTAATATAATGTAATGTAATATAATGTAATGTAATATAATATAATATAATATAATATAATATAATATAATATAATATAATATAATATAATATAATATAATATAATATAATATAATATAATATAATATAATATAATATAATATAATATAATATAATATAATATAATATAATATAATATAATATAATATAATATATTAACCTTCTAAAAACATGGAGTCAAATTCATTTCCTGCCTTCAACGAGGACCCCACATAATACCCCACAAGTCTCTGCAGTGAAACCACCCCCTGGAATGAAAACCAGGGTGTGTATCAGCAGGGCATCACCTCCTCCTGACATCTCTGGCTGCAGCAGAGCCCCACAAACACTGAAATGTTGGGTAAAGACTGCACAGAGCATCTCAGAGTCTTTGTGGTCAGGATGACTCTGAGATGTGTTAGAGAGTCTCTTTTCTTAGCCTGGCAGCTGAAGAAGGGGTCAGGGTTCTTCTGTTCTGGTTTTCAAGGTTGTTTATTTGTTATTATCTATTTTATTCTTTCTTTGACTTGCTGAGGTCTGTCCAGCAGGTCAGGTTGTGGCACCATTGACTGTCCTTGGGGTGGTGTTATATTTTATACTAAAAACCACGTGTACATTATTACAATAATTTCCCAATACCTATCACCTATGTTAGACAGTGAGCTTCTGCTCTAAACCAATCTAAAAGTGCCAACATCACTCAGAAGATGGAGGCTAAGAAGAAGAAAGAGGAAGGACAAGGCACACCCAAATCCCTCCATTTTGGCTTCTGAACCCCCATTCTAAAACCTCAAAATTCTACTTTTCTATCTTGTAACAAACTAACTATCATTCTACTTAAACTTTTGTGGCTTCTGAATCTTCATATAAGGTTGGTAATTGTTTTTTCTAAGGGCTAAAATCAAAGGCTCAGGTGTTTTTGATGCTGTCCCAAGGCCTCTGAGCCCCCTGTCAGGGTCTCGAGTCCTCCAGGGCAGCCAAGAGGAATTTCTTGGGTTCTGACAAGAGCAGGTTGCTCTTTACCCGGGTTATTACATTTCCTTAAATTTTGCCGCTGAAAACAAAACTGTTTACAAACTTGCTACAAGCAAATATATTAACTTTGGGTTTCTAGTCCAATTCCTATGGATTGAATTGGCTGCGCCTTTGCTTTTTGGGAGGCAGCTCCTGCCAGCCCCATTGTGTGGGATAATTGAGGGCCGACCACAGTGCTGAATATCTCTGCTTTGTAGCTGAACGGCCAAGAGCAAGCACCATTCTTCTGGACGTTTTTAGAGCTTTTCCCTGCTAATGACGATGAATTAACCTACTGCTGAAGCCAAAACAATAGCTGCATGCAAAGGAAACAGCCTGTATGATTTTAGCATGTCTTACAGCTTTTTTGTTTTGTTTTGTTGTCTTTTTTGTTGTTTTTTTTTTTTTTAGGCAACTAAAAGTGGTCTTTACAGAAAGTTTTTCTAATTCTTGGAGGTTTTCCAGTATTTAGAGTCAAGTATTTACAATGGAAGAATGACACCATGCAGTAAAATAAAGCATTCTGCATCGAGAGGTTGTCTTCTTGGCTTGCTGTTTGTGCTGAGGTTTTACTACAAAAGAAAGAAAATCTGTTTAAAGTCATATTGGCAGGTTCTAAATTGAGATTAGAACAAACAAGAAATCTGCTAAGAAACAACACTGACCAATACTCGTGCAAAATAAGTCAAAAAAACTACCTTTCCATTTGACTTGTAGAACATGCCATTTCGAGTTTTCACAAGATGAAAACTGAATTTGTCTTTCATATTTGTGACTTAATAGATTTAACATTGATTTAATAGATTTAACTTAAATAGATTTAACATTTAACAGATGACAATGCGGAAAACAGAAGTATCTCCCTGCATGGTCTGTAGTTAAAAAATAAAACTATTCTGCTCTTAAAGTACATGATGCTTGTCCACAATTAATAAACTTCCCTAAAATGTGCTGGCAAAGAGGAAAACAAATTCCCATAAAATGTAGCACATGAAACTTTTCTTCATACCAGTACCCAGAATTAATGTTCAGCTGAAATGTGAGTAACCCTCCTGGCAAATCTCAGCTTCAGCAAATTTTAAAATGCAGGTATTTGGAGAGAGAAACATGAAATACTTCTGAGTGTTCAGGATTATCTGAGAGTGTAACAAATCCTTCATCCTAATGCTCACTGATTCTCTTTTTCAAATAAAAGCTCGTGCTATAAAAGTTTTATGCAACTTGGAAGTGGGGGACACATGACCTTCAGTTAAATGAAAGAAATACAAGCACCTTATAAACAAGCATCAAACTGCAGGGAAGGAGATCACTTTTGAATTTGAGAAGTTCAGCTGTGTGCTAATGTACATGCAAAAGACCCACAGGAGAAATATTAAATATTCATGCAAACTCACTCTATTTATTCCAATATAAATTATATTTATTTGGGGTTTTTTTTCCCTATAGACTTTACCCTTTAGAGAAGGCAAAAGAGAAAATTTAGATCGGATCTTAAACTACAGATTGTGATTATCTGATTAACAGCTGCGATAGTAGAATGTTTTCTTTAGGAAATCAAAGCAAACTTTAGCCTAAATCTCTCCCTCATGTCTTCCATCATATTGCAAGTCTTTGGGGAGTATCAAAGCACCAAATGCATTCCAGGGCCTTGAGAGTGTTTGATTTGAGTTCTGCAACCCTTCAAAACTGTGAATGGGAGAACAAGGCAAAGACAGAAAAGAAAAATGGAATTTAGAAAAAGAAATGTCACTGCTGGTGCTGAAACTGTAACAGCAGATTTTACAGGGGGAAAAATTAAGATCTCAGCTTTCTCTCATTTAAGATATTAGCTTAGATTAGATTTTTCTCTCATTTTGTCTCATTTATTCTGCACACTGTCTCTAATCTTCTATCCCACAATGAAATAGATACATACTGAGACAAAAAACCCCATCACCTCAGCAACAGCTTTTACACACACACAAATTTTTGATAATGAAAGGGACTCAATACATCCATCCAGAACCCAGTGGTCTCACAAGAATTTGTTTTTCAACAGTGCAGGAGACACAGCTGGAAAGACCAGGACCAACCCTGAGCATTTGCAGAGACAGAAATTAAGTGCCCATCAATCTGTAAAGGTCTGAGACAAAGCAGAGCTGAGAGCACTACAAAGCTTTCCCTCCTCTCTGCAGTCTCCTGTTTCAGCCTCCCTAATAATTTGTTGATGGCTTTAGATGTGGGATTTGATTTTTGTAGGTTCTTCCCTTGGTTCCCAGCCAGAACCATGACCAACATTTCATGAATTTGGGACTGAGTGTAACCCCCAAACTCTCACAGCATGGGCAGCCAGAAGTCACACTGTACCTCTGGGTGTGCATCATCTAAAACTCATTCCCAAAATTCCCAAATTTTCATTCCTAAAATTCTGAAATTCTGCCTGAATTGGCATTTCCAGTCCCTGCTTTGGAGCAGTTGCTGCTCAGAACAGTCATTTAATATAACCAGCACCTTAAATATTTTTATTATTTTATTTTAAAATATTATTATTTTTATTTTAAAATATTGTTAAAGAATTCAGGGATAAGAAAGAAGGTAATTAACAGCATCAGATCTTCCAAGTAGAGGTTGGTATGACTTATGCACTTTGATATTTGTTGATTTTAATAGTTTTCCCATTGCATTGGGACAGATAAAATCAACAAATAGATTTGGGCCCAGGTTCAACAGATGGAGATGCGGAAAACAGAAGTATCTCCACAAGGGAGCATGGTCTGTGGGGCAAAAAATAAAACTAGGGTGCTCTTAAAGCACATGATGCTTGTCCACAATTAAATAAAGTTCCCTAAAAGGGCCTGCCTGACCCTCATGGAAAACAAATTCCTATAAAATGTTATAATTATCCTCAAACTGATGAAATTTTTCTTCATACCAGTACCCAGAATTAACTTTCAGCTGAAATGAGTAACCCTCTAAAATCTCTTTAACAAATTTTAAAATGAAGGTATTTGGAGAGAGTGCAGCTAAAATACTTCTGAGTGTTCAGGATTATCTGAATCCAGTAACAAATCCTTCATGAAAAAAGATTTTTTGATTTCTTTTTCAAATAAAAGCTTCTCATATAAAAGTCTTATGCAATGGAAGTGGGGACAGTAGACCTTTAGTTAAATGAAAGAAATACAAGCACCTTATAAACAAGCATCAAACTGCAGGGAAGGAGATCACTTTTGAATTTGAGAAGTTCAGCTGTGTGCTAATGTACATGCAAAAGACCCACAGGAGAAATATTAAATATTAATGCAAACTCACTCTATTTATTCCAATATAAATTATATTTATTTGATTTTTTTTTCTCCCAATAGACTGAAACCCTTTGGAGAAGGCAAATGAGAAAATTTAGATCGGATCTTAAACTACAGATTGTGATTATCTGATTAACAGCTGCGATAGTAGAATGTTTTCTTTAGGAAATCAAAGCAAACTTTGATTTAAATCTCTCCCTCCATGGGTCTTCCATCATAAACAAGTCTTTGTTTGTATCAAATCCACCAAATGCATTCCAGAGCCTTGAAATGTTTGATTTGAGTTCTGCAACCCTTCAAAACTGTGAATGGGAGAACAAAAAAAAGACAGAAAAAAAAAATGGAATTTAAAAAAAGAAATGTCACTGCTGGTGCATAAACTGTAATTTCCCAGATTTTTTCAGGGGAAAAATTAAGATCTCAGCTTTCTCTCATTTAAGATAAGAACTTAGATTAGCTTTTTTCTCTCATTTTGTCAAATTTATTCTGCACACTGTCTCTAATCTTCTATCCCACAATGAAATAGATACATACTGAGAAAAAAACCCCATCACCTCAGCAACAGCTTTGTATTAAATAACAAATTTTTGATAATTAAAGGGACTCAATACATCCATCCAGAACCCAGTGGTCTCACAAGAATTTGTTTTTCAACAGTGCAGGAGACACAGCTGGAAAGATACAAAGGACCTAGAACCCTGAGCATTTGTAGAGACAGAAATTAAGTGCCCATCAAATCATCAAAGGTCTGAGACAAAGCTTTTAATGAGATTCACAAAGCTTTCCCTCCTCTCTGCAAATCTCCTGTTTCAGCCAGGTTAATAATTTGTTGATGGCAATTTTTAGATGTGGGATTTGTTATTTTGCCCAGGTTCTTCCCTTGCTTCCCAGCCAGAAAAAAAGCCAACTTTTTCATGAATTTGGGACTGAGTGTAACCCCAAACTCTCAAAGCATGTTAATTCCTATAAAGTCACACTGTACCTCTGGGTGTGCATCATCTAAAACTCATTCCCAAAATTCCCAAATTTTCATTCCTAAAATTTGAAATTCTGCCTGGAATTGGCATGATCAGTCAAAACTTTGGAGCATTTTGCTGCTCAGAACAGTCATTTAATATAACCAGCACCTTAAATATTTTTATTATTTTATTTTAAAATATTATTATTTTTATTTTAAAATACACCAACAAAAGAATTCAGGGCAAAGAAAAAGGTAATTAACAGCATCAGATCTTCCAAGTAACAAAAAAAAAATGACTTATCAAGGCACACTGATAACTGTTGATTTTATGTTGTCCCACTGCACTGGGACAACATAAAATCAACAAAAATGAGGATTTGGGCCCAGGTTCAGCCCAAGGTGGAGATAAAAAGCAAGCAGCCCTCTCCACAAGGGAGAATTTCTGCCATGGGGCAGCTGAACCCTGCAGGGTCTCTGCAGCATCTCTAATGGAAAGCTCCAGAGGGATTCTAAATCCCCCAGTTCACCTCTGAAGGGCCTGCCTGACCCTCATGGAGCTGTGCATTCCTATAAGCAGACTGTTATAATTATCCTCAAACTGATGGAATTATTTTCTCCACTAAGATTAAATTAAACTTTTAAGAAATCATCTCTAAAAAAGTGCTTTAACATACAATATGAATCTGATAATAAGCAAAGTGCAGCTAAAATGATCAAAGAATTAACAGGAATCCAGTTGTGCTACACATATGAAAAAGATTTTTTACATTCTTTTTAAAATATAATCTTCTCATCCTATCCTGCTTAGAAATATTCACACCCAAAAGACAGTAGATATTTACTATATGTCATATTTGCTATATGACAGTAGATATCTACTATATAAGTAAATACTATCAATAAATAGTAAGGGCATCTGCCTTAAGAGGTCTTGTTATAATATCAGAGAAAAACTATTCATAACTATCTAAAGGAAACCAACTGAATCACAAAAGAAAATGTTGATTTTTCATTTGCCAAGAGGCTGAAAATCGGTGGAGGAAGCAGATGCTACAATTGTACTTAATGCAATTTGAAATTTAAAAGCAGAGCAGCAGTTTTGGCTGGACTGGAACATGGCTGTAGCAGCAGCTGGGAAGGATCTGCTAAGCAGCTCTTGTGATTTATATCTCTGAGAGCTCCATGGGTCACTCAACATAAACACCCTTGTTTGTCTCACACATCCTGCTAAAAATGATTAAGATTTAAATGAGGTTTCAGGTCTGTGAACTACAAATTCTGAGAAAAGGTAATGTAACACAAAAAAAAGCACAATAACAATGTATCTTAAAAATACTGTGGTTAAAAATATTTCATAATAATTATTTCCCTGTCATTCCTTCATAGAATTTAGATAATTTTCCCCAAATTCCCCAAAAGTAGAAACAAGAACTTTGTGTGTGCTGCTTGTTTATCACATTGACAAACAACTACAGCTTTGAAACTCAAGTACAATGTCAGCATAAAAAAAGATCAAAAGGAGTAAAATCAGATTTCCCCATAGGGCTTTACCCAACTTAGCTTTGTATTAAGTAAAATCAGTGTATCAGCAATAATTATTCCTATTTCCTATAAAATATATACCATATATTCATCTTTTTAGGAATGGGGATCTCTGCCCTTTTCAAAACTGCACTTCACAAGCTGATCCTACATACAAACAAATCCTAGAACCAGAAGATCTGTGTACAGCAGTAATGAAGCCCAAGTCCTAAAATCAGCAAAATCTCAGAAAGAATCTTTTAATGTGATTCAGGAAACCATTCCATCAGCAGCATGCATGGCAGGCAAGCTGCAAATGTTCAAATATTTAGCCAGGTTGAGACATTTATGAACAGCAATTTTGCACACATGTACATGTGTTATTCTGCCCCAGAAAAATTGTTTTGAGACTGGAAGGAGAAAAAAGCAGCTTTTTTTAGGAAAAAATGGATGAAAAATGATGAGCCTCTTGAAAAACAGGTTAATTCATCTATAAAAGACACATATTTATGTTGTGATGGTTCTCACATCATCTCCACTAGCATCAAGTCACCTCTTCTAATTTGAATTCAGGAGAAGAGCAGCAAGCTGTGATCTCCCAAAACTGGCTGAAGCATTTTAGCCACACAGCAAATATCATGATAAAAACATCATCTAAAAAAAAAACAACAAAAAAAACCACCAAAAAAAACCCCAAAACCCAAAACCCCAAAAACAAACACCAACAAAAGAAACCCAAAGCAAACAAACCCATAATAACCCTGCAAACAAACAAAACAATAACAAAAAAAAATGCCACATGCAAAAAACCCCCACCAAACTCAAAACTACTTCAGATACTGCCAAAAGATTATAAAACAAAAGAGGTTTAATACCTTCAGGACTTGTAAATTCAACTAACACTGTGAAAAATGACACCCACTGGGCCTTTGAAAGCCTGTCTGTGTCAGTGTAGGGATGGTCGCTGAGGAATCAGCACAGAGGAGGAATTCCAGCTCTGGTCTCAAACCTCCAAACTCACCAACACCATTCCTAAAGAGAAAAAATACAAAATACTGCCTGGCAAGTCCTTCTTGCTAATGCAAATGAAGAGGAGACACTGCCACTTTAATTCTCATGGAAAGTTGTCCTGCTCAGCCAAAATTTCAATTTGTTTTCCTACTTCAGTGAAACATGAGAAAACTTAATTTTAGGAGGATGTAGAGAATACAGTGCTCTGATTTTTGCTGCTGTTTGTGCTGTACAAGTGCCATGAGGGTGAGAAATAAAATACCCTCAGGCTGGTGAGAACCTCCCTTGGATATCGGAGATCCCAGAGGGAAGAACATCCACGGTCCCTCCGCACCCTTTGGGTGCTTCCCTGCACCAGGAGCGCCGAGATTTCAGCACTGCGGCAAGTGTGACACTTCAAGCACTTGAATGTGAATTGGGCTGTTTATAAAAACCTCTTCCCTTCACTTCCAAGGGGAACTTCTCACATGTTTCATACTGTACCACGATGCTGTGTTTACACCAGCTGCCACTTAGGAAAGACATAACGCAGGTTTATATACAGTATCTGCAAAATGTAAAGTTAATAAGCGTTACCAAGCAGCTGGACAGTGTTTTAATTCAATGGGAGATGGTTCTGTTTCCACTTATATCAGTGAAAATCTGGATTACCTTCACTGACTTCAGTGGAATTGCTGCACCCAGTGCACATGGGATGGGATATCTGTATTTCTGATCCATCCTAGACCTCTGCTGCACCTACAAGATCCCCTGCAGGCAGGCAGAGGGGCTCTGGGAGGGGAGGAGGTGCATTAGGTGCCCCCCCAAGCCACATCAGGGAGTCAACAACATTAATTCATCACTGGGATAAAGCTCATTGTCATCACACCCAGAACAGAAACATTTCTGCTGCAATGGTCTGCCCAAAGCCCAAATCATTTGGACATCAAGACCATACCTGAACGATTTTTAAGGAAGTATAAATATTTTAAAGCACAGCTGCAATTTAAAATATCCCATTTTTATACACACTGAACAAAATGGAATAAATACACTGCTTCAGCTGGAACAGACCTACAATGATGCTCCACTGCCTGAGAACTTCAGGGCTGCCCAAGTCAAAATATGGTTTTGGGGCACTGTCCAAATGTCTCTTCAACACTGACAGACTCGGAGGATTGACCACCCCTTTGAGAAGCTGGGTCAAAAAATAACAGACATTTTTATTTTGTCACCACCAAAAGATGATTGGACAAGTTTTACTCAGCCTCATCATATTACTTTGGATATTTCAGTGACAGGCTGGGCTTATTCTCAGTTTCCAAGTTGTAAAGTTTCCAACTTGCAAGCTTTCAGCCTGGATACATTTCTGCACATCCTCTCCCTTGGCTCATCCCTGCTAATTCCACCGGGCCCCACTGGACATCCCAAACCATGTTCAAATATTTAGCCAGGTTGAGTCATTTATGAACAGCAATTTTGCTGCACATGCACATGTGTTAGTCTGCCCCAGAAAATTTGTTTTGAGATTGGAAGGAGAAAAAAGCAGCTTTTTAAAGGAAAAAATGTATGAAGAATGATGAGACTCTCAAAAAACAGGCTAACCCTGATCTTCTCTGCTCCCACAGCAGTGGCACCATGGATGAGATGGCACTGGGAGCAGTTTGCCTCTCATGTCACTCACACTCGAATTCTCCAGCCTTTCCTTCAGGTAACACAAAACAAACCAGACATCCTTTGAAGAAAAAGGAAAAGGATATAACAAGATCTTGAAGAAAACAAAAAAAAGAATAAAAGAAAAAAAAATGGAGAAAGACTCAAAACTTCCTCTGCTGTCACAGCTGTTCTGGGTTTTGAATTCTGTTTAAATATGGTTCAGTCTAACAGTCAAACATTCAGAAGAACTCACAGCATTTGCTGGGCAACAACCACCACCCCTGGACTCTCTCATTTCTGCTGCACCCTGAGAACTCTCACCTCTTCACACAAATTGAAGTAAATAAATGAAAGAAAACTTTTAAGATCAGTGTCATGATCTAAGTATTTCTGGCAGAAGTACAATAATACAAGCTGTAATGCGATGGAATTAGTTAACAAAATTCTAGTTAAAATAAAAACATTTGTACCTTAAGGTGTTAGTTTGTCTTTGGAGCTGCACAGAGCATTGTCAGGAGAGCTATAGTGATTTAAACCAGTTTATTCAATGCTTTCTCCCCCAAACCCATGCTTCTGCTAATCATGGCACTTCACATAAATTGGTAATAGTTTAGAAAAAAATTCAGTGTTTCCTGCATTAAACTGTAAATGAATTAGAAGTGCTATGAGAGCAGAATGGGTACATACAGACAAGTTTCTTTTACACTGCAGTGTTTTAGCAGAGGGAACCAACTTTTAAATCTCAAATGAAGTTTTTCAATGAAGAACATGGATACAAAAATTTGCTTTTCAAACAAATTTTAATTCCTTTCATTTTTGGTAAATATGTCTGGGTCAATGTTCCTTTTAAATCAAACAATGCATATTTTTGACAAGCTCAGTGTTTCACTCATTTTTTCAGTCTTATCACCTGTTGTCACAATAGCCTTGTCATTCTATATTGTTCTAAACATAATTTCTTTTCTTTCTAAGTCACACTTACCCTTGCTAAGACTAACAAGGTCAGTAATTGGTATTGTCCAATTCAACATCATTTCTCATTAGCCAGCTGCAAACTCAGGATTCCCTCAGCACTGCAGCTGCTTCACAAATCCAACCACGATTCTAAACATCAACATTTCAAACAGCAAAAGAATTTCCAATCCAAATCCATTTCATGTTAAAAAACATAATCTTGTCAGGAATGTCCTTCATGTTCTAAACATTTCCATTTAGCCAGAATAAACCATTCCCTGGACAAACCCAGGAAAGCAAGGCTTTCTAAAGCAGGAGAGAGTGAAAACATTTGTGATGTATTTTTGAAGCCCTTCCTGAGCATGCAGTTTTAAAACCAGTCACAACCAATCCGGTTAAATTTTCCCAGCTCCTGGATGAGCCCTCAGACAGCAAATGGACCCCACAGCTTTACAGTAATTGTGGAAATGTAGAAATGCATCCTCTGCTACTGTGTGGGCCTGTGCCGTGATTCATTTTCAACAGCTGGAGCAAAGCATTACTTTGCCATTTTTGCTGCTTTTCATAAACAGGAGGAATTGTCCTGAAAGCCACTGGCCCGTGTCCCACAGCTCCAAGGCTGTGCAGCCCTCGTGCAAAACTGACCCTGGCGGCCACCAAGCCACTCTCACCTCCCTCCTCAGCAGGATGGAGGAGAAAACAAGAGGAAAAGCTCATGGGTCAAGATAAAGGCAGTTTAAATTAAAAAAAAAGTGAAGGTTGAGCATGGAAGCAAATTAAAAAATAGAAAAAAGATGATTTATTCTCCATTTCCCAGTAGCAGGGAATGTTTAGCTGCTTGCTGGGGCCTCAGTACACAGAGAGGCTGCTGTGGAGAACAAATGCCTTAATAACCAATATCCCCCTTTCTTTCCTCTGGCTTTTATCACAGAATCACTGGGTTGGAAGAGACCTCAAAGATCACTGAGTCCAACCCAGCCCCAACCCCTCAACCAAATCCTGGCCCCCAGTGCCACATCCAGGCTTTGTTAAACACACCCGGGATGGTGACTCCACCACTTCCCTGGGCAGCCATTCCAGAGCTTTCTCACCCTTTCTGTAAAACACTTTTCCCTGCTATCCAACCTGTATTTCCCTGGGTGCAGCTCGAGGCTGTGTGCTCTGGTTCTGTCAGTGCTGCCTGGAGACAGAGCCCAGCCCCAGGTGAGCACAGGCCCCTTTCAGGAGCTGTCCCTGAAGGTGCCACCACACTGCAGGAACATCCCTGGGCTCAGCCAAGGTTTTGTGTCCTGGCCTTGTTCCCTCCCAGCCCTGCAGGAATTTGGGATCCCCGCTCAGCCCTGGCCAAACCACTGCTGTGGTGCCCAAACCAGCCCAGATATCAGAGCAGAACAGTGAGGAAAGGGACCTGCAGCCCAGCCAGACCCAGCACACCTTGATTTGTACTTGAAAAAAACTTCTTACCCAAAGGGCAATGCTCTGAGGCTGCTCTGGTTCTGAGTGTTTGCAAATATTTTGTTAGCAGCTAAAGGCAGTGAAGAAAAGCATGACTACACATCCTGTCCTCAGTTACGAGGAGTAAATATCTTCCCCCTAAATTCAGCAAAAGACACAACATTGTGCTAAAAAACTCCATTAAATAACTCACATTCTGATGACAGATCACAAGTTTCTATACTGTAGGGAGAAAATACTTAAAAGAAAGGCTCTTGAAACTCACAGATTATTTATGTCACCCTTGAGCATTTCTCTCCTGGTCTCAAAATTAAGAGAAATTGTTAACACAATCTTCTGATCAAAGAACATCACGGGGTAACAGAACATAAATTTTGCTTTTTGTGTTTGAAAAGGTAAAATACCAGTGTCCTCTGGGAAGATAAGAAAAATAATCACACGTAGGATTACAAAAGAAAAAGTCAAAGATAAAAGAAGACTAAAATTCAGCTCTGCTGGATCTGCCCTCAACCTCCTCTGCAGATGCTCCACACCAAAAATGCCCAGACACTGCTCAGGTGCATGTGGCCAAAATCTCCTCAAGATGACAATTGTAGCTATTGACCTTATCCAGCAAAACCAAATTAAATTCAACTTTCAGAATGGAACAGATAACAAGCAAAATGAGGAGAGAGAAGGAGGGAAATGGAGCAGGGGGGAAGGTGGTGGAAATTAAAGCACCCTGTGAAAGGCCTTTGGGCAGGACCCAAAAACTGTAGATAAGACTGAAAAATCTACAAGGCTGGGGACAGCAAGAAAAGCAACTTCTTAGCTTTGCTTCCTTTGATGCTTTAAGTAGAAAAAAACCCAGATTTTGCATGGGTAAAGAAACTAGAGTATGACAAGAAATATCTGTTGTTTTCATCAGCTTATCCCATCACAGCAAGAGTTCAGAACACCCCAAATTTTGCCCATCTACACAACCCAGAGGAGGTGATGCTGTGTGTATGGCTAATACCTTTCAACATGTTCTAACACATAACTCCACGCTCAAGTCTAATTCACATGAAGTCATTTTAAAGAAAACAAAAGTAACATGATACAGCAATTTATTTTATAAATGTCTGCACTTACAGACTAAAACATGTGGATTTGTTTTAAATTTAATCTACACTGTTTAACTGATGAATTTCCTAAATCCATCCTAAATTAGACTATATCAAATAGAAACCTGTAAATATATTTTCTCACTCTTTGCCCAGCTGTAGAGGCTATTAGAATATATCAAAAATCTCCTTTACAGATTTCATCCAATACATGGAAAATGAAGAGAATAATTTCAATCATTAATCAAAAATTACTTCTTGCCATTAACATTTTGCTCTTTTTTGGTGTCACAGAAAGAAGAAATTACAGAGGAGTAAGGTTTCTATTTATCTTTCCATAAACACTGCCTCTCAATGGAATCTGCTCCAAGGTTAAGGTCCAGCCTGGAATCCCCCCCTCCCCTGGCTGAAGGAACTGGGATACTGGTCTGAAATAAGGGTCCCAGTAGCTGCTCAGGAAGAGGTCCCAGGGGATGCACTTGCAGAGAATATAGATTTTAATATACCAAAATAAATCCAACCAAACAGAAAGCTTGTTCACAGTTCCGCCTCATTTCGTATTTGAATATGGACCACATGTTTGGGGATTAAGCTGGTGAACCCAATCTGTCTCTTCCAGGAAACAGCAATGAAACAACTGGGCTCCAGAGCTGTCAATTATTTCATACAGACCAGCTGTGCACCAAGCTGAGCCCCAAACACAGCCCTTACTGCTGGAAGAACATCTCCTGTTACAAGAGCCCTACACACAGAACACATTGAACTGAACCAGTTCTCTTCCCACAGGAAGAAAAATCCTACACATCAATACTGCAGAGAGGACACCCACAGCAATACACCTTCAATATCCCTTTTTCCATTTCATACTTTATTTACTGGGATTTATTCTATTTTATCACTCTGTATAGAAAAGAAAATAATCCAGGGAAATTGCACTTGTCCTTCCTACATTGACTTTATTGCTGCCCAAATGATGTTTCACCAGACAGCAGGCAGGCCTCTAAGGAGAAAGCAGCCTGCCAAATTCTAGAGTTACAGGTTAAAAACCAGACATGAGCAGCACAGGATCCATAAATCTCAGGCAGCACTAAATTGAACTGAAGTTTATTTTTCCTTTTGATCTCACTCAGCAGATTAACCAGGCTTTCCCGCTGATCAGTGCCTAATACTTTAAAGAAAGACACACAGAAAAGCTGACAGTTTTTATAATTCATTTCCAATACTGATGCTTTTTTTTTCAAGTCTTTTCAAGAGCTGATACTTGCACATGACTGCAGAGATACGCAGAAAAGATGGATAGCAAATCCTGATGGGGAAAAAGGCCCCCATCACTTCTTGTCTTGCAGTTCTAGGAAAGTAAATGTTAATATTTTGAGTTATGTTAATGACTTAGTTAGTTGTGTTTTGTAAAAACTCCTGGGCAGTGACAGCTGGGGTAGGAGCCACAATTTTGTTTTTGAGGGACGAACCTTGTTAAATGAACTATACAAAGAAGCCAGTGAAAGTCTCAGCTAGGAATCAGAACAGAGTGGGGGAAATAACCACCTGTACAACTCAGACAGTTCCACCAGCCTGAAAGCAAAGTGCACTGACAAAGCTGCTGAAAATGTGTCTTTCACACCATCAAAAGCTGATTTCTGGATGTGCATTCACTTCATTGTTTGAAGTTTCCCTGTAAAACTTGTCCTGGGCTCAGTTTCTCCAATCTCCTTAAAACTTGGACAAGAAAACTGCATTTTCTTGCAGTGGAGAAACCATTTGGTCCTCCAGATCACTTGAGTGACCACTGAAACAAACAAGCACGAGGTGACATCACCTTGTGCTTAACTTATTGTGCACATACACCCTAATTGTGATTATCTAACAAACTAATTGTGATTATCTAACAAAGATCCCACAGCCAAATGGACACATTTCAGAGATGCCAGGCTGGCCATGAGACCTCTGTGCTTCTGGATAGGGAAATACCTGCAGCAACAAGACCCAACTGTTGAAGTTCTGTTCCAAGCTGACCCTGTAAGACTTTGAATCTAAAGATCCAGTGGCCATGAGTGTTTTCACTTACAAACAGAATATTGCAAATATTTGAATACCAATCAGACAGGTGCTTTTTAAAAGAAAATCATAATAAATGCTTCAGGAATATGCTGTTGACAGAAAAAGTCAACAATAAAAGTGCACACCTCACTTTCCAAAATCCCACTTTTTGTTTGCACTGTTTGCATCCTTCATGTATTTCCCAACCTATGACAGAATTTGTGATACAAGAATAGGACCTAAAAAGAGAATACTTCAAATAGAGTATCACTTCAAGAGATGAGGTAAATATTTTATTTCTCTTAGGAGCCACTGCCACGAGTGGCTCCAGTGCAATGCCAGCAGGTCAGAAGTCTGCCTGCTCTCAGTAATCAATACAGAGTTCTCCCCGTGGCTTTGGCAGCTTCCCCCTGTCCCACTGTGGCAAGCATGATCTGAAAACTCCGAACATAATTCAGTATTGAGACAGGAAAAGAGATTAGAAATGAAAATCTTGTTCAAAGTTGATACTTATGCCAGACCCACCAAGTTGCTTAGAGAAAGCTTTATACAGAGAGTTAAAGCTGCTTTGTTAGGCAGCTTTAGAAATATTTTGAGCTGTGGGAATTTCTCCCCAGTTTGTCCTTCTTCCCTCCCTTTTTAAAGTAAGAACTTGTATTCAAGGCCAAGCTCCAGAAATCATACAGGGCCACTAGGTCATCTGCATTACAATGCCTGATTCAGCATGTATTTATATCATAAATTATGTTTCATTGGAAGAAAACTGTTTCCTGTCAAATGGAAGTGCTTGATTTTGACAGTTAATTTATATGCCTGACCAAGGAATAGACCCCAGTAAAAAACTAACTTAATTTTATCTAATGTGGAGGCAGAGGGTACAATTAGAGAGTGATAATTTTATTATCTGGATCAGAAGATTATTTTTGAATAGACAAAGAATGGTCCTACATAGCTATAAACATATAAATGGTAAAGATCCTGGACTAGTAACCACATCTGTATTGGTTACATTTGTATTTTAGTAATAGTTTATTTTTTCCTTATGAAATCTACAATATTTACCTTGACAGTTATAAGCTGAAAGTGATCACAATTTTTATCTTAGGAAAATTTTGCTTGGAAAAGAAATATTGTGTAATGCAAGTTATATTTTGTATTGTTCCCTTCCAAAGTAAGAGATGATTTCTAGGGCCCTGCACTGCTCTTGCCAAAGCAAAGAAATGCAATGTGCGAATAAAACCAGTTACATTGGTAACATAGCTGTGACTATAAATACACCAGTGCTGTCCAGTTTCATTTATGAAAATAATTGTAATAGTTCATAACGATGGAAATTACAAAATGCCCTTTTCAAAATGTGAATTATTCATCAGCAAAAGAGTTTCTGTAATTCTACAGTCTAATCATACTATAAAGGATCTAAATTTGAGATATTAAAATCAAGTTTTAATTTTTTTAGGAATGTTTCCTGACCTCTTCAGGTCTTAACTTTGGTCTTAGATGCAAACAATAATGCTTCAGAATACCAGCACTTGCAAATAGCTTGAAAATATAAGCAACACTGATAGATTTCATTCAATGAAAATGACATTAACTGTCAACAATCCAACTAGTATGAATGAATCAGAATTCCTCTTCTTTATTAAACTCTCCTAATCACACAATTACTGCTTGTTAGGACAAGTTCCCTACACAGTCCTTCTGTCAACAACAAATAATCAGCTTCACCCACCTGAAAATTCAGATAAACTATTAGGACTAATAATGGGAAACCTGCATAAGTCCAGTCTTTGTCTCCATTCAAAGCATTTTGAAGCAGATGAAAAGCCCCAAGTGGACTCGACAAGACTGAACTGTGTTCTCATCTGCTCACTTATCTCTGTAAGGCACACACATTTTGGCTAGGCAGCCACACCAGCCATTCCCAGCTGCAAACATGATCCATTTGCATCTGCCAACCTTTTAAACATGAACATCAGTGTCCTTACACGCACTTCACCAGCAGGCAGAGGCAGCACTCCCAGTCCCGAGCCTGTGGCTGTGCCTGGAGACTCAGAAATCCCCAGCACCAACCACACATTGGAGGCAGAGGCGGCTCCTCCATCCCTGGCTGTGTCCAGGGCCACCTGGATGGGGCTCTGAGCAGCCTGGGACAGTGGAAGGTGTCCCTGCCCGTGGCAGGGGTGGAACTGGATGAGCTGTAAGGCCCCTTACAACCAAAACCATCCCAGGATTTGATGATTCTACAGAAGTTGTTCTGTACCCTTGCCCACCCATGGCAATTTCCCACATTTTCTCCAGTTTCCCAGGTTTTCTCACAGGTGGTTGACCTGGGACTCATACAATCTCCTCACCTGGAGCTGTGCATCTTGCCTTAATCCACCCTTAATTTTTGCTGTAATTGTGAGCCCTGCACACCGAGGTGTTCTGCTCTTCAATCTCCCTGCCACAGTTTAGTGATGGAAATCAGATCAGATCCATCGTTTTCCCCAATACAAAACTGAAGAATTCAGCTCAAATTAAAAATGTCATGCACAGAAATGCATTTCTAAGAGGCTAACAGTGCTTTTTATAGAGGATTATGGAACAAGGCACCTCAAGCTGTGATGATATTAAAATAACAGCACAAACTGAGGAGAAGAGCTTTGCTGAAAATCTAACATAAGGGCAAATTCCCAAGATTAAAGGATTTAAACAATGAGCTGCCAAATAAGGCTTCTATGGGTACTTACAAGATGAATTACTATTTTAAAATCCATACAGAACTTTCTTGTGCTGCCCAGTGAAAGCCAATATGGCCATTTGTCCCATCACTCACTCTAACAGCCCAGTCAAACCATGGCCCACGAAAAATCACAATATTTAATAGACCCCAAATGCAGAGGTGTCTCCTTCCTGTGGGAATGAGACATGAGAAGGATATTAAAATGCAGAACTGGCAGATCCTCAAGGCCTGACTTTGGATTCTACATAGCTACAATCACAGAAACGACAGTTGGAATATGTAAAACTGAGGAGAAAATAAATTTACTGGAACAACCCAAATTTTCTGTAGCAGAATAAACATATCCAGTAATTCTGATGTTCTGCTGCCTGCACAACATAACCAGAAGAAGAATTTCATTAGAGAGCTGCTAGAAAGAAAGTAAACAAGAGCCACATACACACATAAGTGCTTTTGTCTTCTGCTCTACACACACAGCATTCAAGAGGAAAAGGCATTATTTTGCATATTGCCAAAAATATGACAAGAGCCATTACCAGTAATCAGTGAGGTGACACACACAGTGCCAATGTCTAAAGTTTCTATAATAGCAGTTCCTAACTGAAATTATTCTCTCCTGTCAGATTGAATGCCTCCAAATCATCACCTGCATTGCATCGCTTCCTGCTGTTTCTCTTCTACTTTCATCCTATTCTATCTGAAAGAGAACATTGTAAATACTTATTTCCCCTGTATTTACTGGGAAATATTCCCAATTTCCCAGTAAATATACTCCATAGCTTTGCTGTGTACCTGAAATGACACATATATACGTGTATATGTGTACACACAAACATCTGGAAAGCACCCAGTGCTGCAGGTGCAGAACTGCATCAGCTGCCTCCAGTTGTTTGGATTTTTTATCTTAACACTGGGCTCAGTACTACCCTGGATACAAGCAGAAATATAATTTGCTTTTGATTTTTGAAGAGCTCTAAGAAAGTTAGAAAAGTTCTAAGAAACTTCAGTGTGCCCCTCTAATTTTTGTTAGAGCCTTTGAAGCTCTCAGCAATGTTTAATTAACTGATACACTTCCATCCAGTTCAGTACTTCAGAGGTTAAAGGGGAGAGAGCAGAGGGAGGAGAGAGACTTCAGCAACTTCTTGTCAGTATTGAATTGTAAATAAAGGTTTAAGCCACTCAAAATTCTGTCTTTTGTGCAGATTTCATAAAGTCTTCACAGATATCAATTAGTATTATTCAAGGACTACAGGTGTCTCAAATTCCTTAGATGCCCTGGTGATTTTAAAGTGCTTTTAAATGCATGTTTCTATAACCACTGTTATGCTTTCCAAACAAGCAAATTAAAATTCCATACATTAGGAAGGCAGAGATTGGTTCACTTCAGTAGAGCTTGATCCCTTCCATTTTCTGAAAATCCATTTTGTTAGGTAAGACTAAGCTTCTATTGCATGAAATACTTCACTTTTTCCTTTTCCCCCCCAAATACTTACTTCAAATTAGCTCTACAGTTTCCCCCAGAAGCTTCTCAAAAGTGGGTACTTTTGATTTAATCCAGGGGCATTGGTCTAAGGGAGGGCACACTGAGCACACGCATCTTCTACATCCCCTAACAAAACTAAAGCCAAATTACAATTTATTTTCTGAAGGGAGGAATCACAGTAATCACTCAAATTTCCAGATGTGAGTACTGATTTCCTAACAAGGAGCAGTTAAATTCTCCTATACCAAATAAGCATGAAGTAGGAATAGTAAGAAGTAAACAGAATAGATTAAAACTAATTTTAAGAGAATGTGTTTTGATTATCTGTGGATAAATCAATTGAATGTCTAGAGGTATTTCAGTAACATGGAGGTGATCAATTTATTTGCAAGATAAACTGACAGTATGTATTTTATTCCTCTGCATCAGCAGCAATCTTTGCTAGCAGTTAATGAAGTTATCTGCCCTTTAAGAGGTGTTTTCTTCATATTTGTTCAAGAACAGAAGCAAAATTCAGGGGAAAATGCCTGAGTTACAGCTAACATCAAGCTAGGATCAGCTCAAACTGAGGAAAAGAAAAGGAAAAACACTTGTGGGGGTGATGCCTTTGAAGTTTTTCAATAGACAAATGTCACTTAGAGTGCAAGAATAAAAATTCAATGTAAATTCAGACACATCCCCACTGCCAGTTCAAGGTGTCCCACATACCAGAGTAAAAGGTATGAAAAGGTACCAAAAAAGGTATCAAAAGGGATGAAAGGTATGAAAAAAGGTATCAGAGCAAAAGAGCTGAAAATGCTTTGTTAAATCACTGCCTACCTCTTCTCACTTGTGAAAACCCCTCACATCCTCCTGTGGCTCAAACTCAAGGTGGACATTTGCCCCAGCCCTGGATTCTGCCTTGTGCTGTTTGTTTCTCTGTGAAAGGGATGCTCGTGTCTTGCTGGAAGCCTTTAGAGAACTGGGATTGTGAAAGTGAAGCCAGACAAACAGTTGGCATTGCAGAGAAATCTGTCCCCCAAGCAGCAGCAAAGAAACACAACATGCTCTGTCCACCTACAAATGATATATTCTATGTTTTATATATGATATGATATTTAGAAAAGACATTAAAAACAATTATCAGTAACTGTGAAAGACTGGCTGTACAGGAACCACTCCCTCTATGTTCTTCTGAAATATATACACAATTCCCAGTCATTTTTTGTCTGGTACTTTACTGTATAAACAACCTGTTAGGAAAGTCACCATCACCAGCAATCCTCCCCCCAGCTAAACCTCTCTGCTGGCTTTGCCAGACTGTCCTTTTAAACAGGAAGTTGAAACATATAGGTTATCTTTTTTTTCTTTTCAAATATAGATACTAGCTTGGTTTAAGCTTTTTTTTTTAAATATGACTTTTAAGTCTTCCTCTGAACATGCTGCAAACATTAAGATTACCCTTCACCTAACTGCTCCACATCACACCATTAATACAATACTAAAACAAAAGCAGAACTTTATATTCATCCATTTGTGAATCAAAATTTAATTTGCTTCCTTTTTGCTTTAAAATAATGTGTATATACAGTACATCAGATCAGCTGCAATGGTCAAGAGTAATTTTAAGAACAAATTTGCTTTATTCTGGTCCTTGATGTACATCTAGGGTGAGTATAAAACTGAAAACCATTGTGTTAGAGGGTGAGAGTGGCAGGACCTGGTGACATTAGGCATGGCAGAGATGCTGATCACTTTGACTTCTCACCAAGGCAAAGCAGAGTGAAATTTGGATAAATAACTAACCCCTGTAAAGCTGATTTGAGTAAAAGCGCTGCACCAAGGGTTGGGCAGCCCTGACCCACAGACAGAAGGGGAAGAGCAGCCCCATGTCCCCATACCCAGCACCCCTCCCTGGCCCTAAATGCCCAGCCCCTCCCTGGCACTGCTTTTGGCTCTCCTTCAGCTCCAAGCTGGACTGCCTCAGCTTGCTAAGCTGGCAAAAAGGGAGAGAGAAAAAGGGGAGTGAGAGGAAGAGGATCTTGGCTGGATGGTTTGGTGGCAGCAGGCCATGAGATCAGCTCTGCTGGGTTCTGTGGCTGCTCCACAACGTGAAGCTCTGCAGGGCTGCACCTGAGGCTCTGAGAAGGATTTGCTGCTCTTCCCCTCCTGGCCACATATTCACCTCAACTTCCCTTCTGACAGCCCTGCTGTTTGAATCCTTAGCAGGTCAGTTCAGCTTTAGCAAAGCAAAACCAAACCCATTTATTTTTCTCTCTTTATCTCCTACCAACCCAGGAAGATCAAGCAGCTCCTTCAGAAGACAAGCAAGAGAAATAGCTCGAGGGAGGGTGCTGGGCTCCTGCTGGATGTCAAGTTTTGGATGGGAGTGAGTTCTTAGACAAGCTCAGCAGCTCTTCAGGAACCCTTGGCTGCAACCCTAAAACAATTTCATGAACACCTGCCTGGTTTCTGCCTCCTCCCACCTCGGTGCTGCTCCTCCGCACCTTGCCATTAAACAAACAGGAAAACCTTTGTCTCTTTTCTTTGTGAAGAGCTGAACTGGCTCATCAAGAAGTCAGCAGCAAGGAAATGGGTGGGATCGTGAAGAAAGGAGAGAGAGGGGGTAGAACCTTTGTAAACTAAAATATCAAAAGAATTACAGCTTAAAAATGCAGTTGAGTGCATTTAAATACAGGAGCAAAGACTTTGCAGAATTCAATCTGAAATAGGTGTTTAAGACAAACTTTATGATGAATGATGCTTCATTACAAAATAAAAACATCGCTGCTGCCTTGTTTAGACCAACTAAGAGCAGAAAAGAACACACACAAGTTTTCTTTACAATTGTATGAAAATTAAAGGTAGTTTGCAATGTTTTCTGTCTACTACTTCCAGTATCACTATTAACTAGAAATCTCCTATGCATTCACCTTTCTTATTTTCACAGTTTTTCTAGATGGATTTTGTAGGTAATGCCAAGTATCTGCAACACAGCCTTAAAGGTTGTAATAAAAAACAACCTGTGGCCATGCTGTGCCCTTTTCTGTGCAGCACACCCAGGGGTAGCAGCTCCCAAATGTTCTGATAACATCAGATATCCCCTGCTGTCAGCCACAAGTCCTGACAAGGTGCCTTCCACACCAGGACAGCTCTCAGCAGTTCTCTACAAACACAGTTCTACATAAAACCATGAAAAAATCCTGGCTATCAAAGCTGCACTTGGTTCATCTGTAGGACTTACTGATCACATGGCTGTTACTTACTGCACATTTCCAACCACAGCTGGATACTGGTGCTCAAAGTCAAGTCAGGCTAATCTGGAAACTATATATTACCTCAGCCCAGATCAGACTGATCAGATTTTACTTTTAATCCCACATAAAAAATACTCCAAGTGAGTAAAATGGAGGTTATCATTCTAACCCAATTTTGCTTTTGCTGGAGGTCTCATCATAGTCTTAATTTCTTCTGAAATCAAAGAGACAGGACTACTCTGCTTGGTGAGAAATAGAAATTTAGAAATGCTGCAATCCTGAATCCTGGTGGGATGCCAGAAACAAATTCTTCATCTGCTTCCTAATTATTACCATGGCCAAAAGGTGGCCAACATTTACCACTGATAATCTCCTTCATAACTTGGGGTTTATTCTTCTTTTTTTCTGAGACACAACAAGGCTGACCACTTGCTTTACCAGAAAAAGAAACCCTAAAAACCCCCCACTTCCTTCTGGTGTTCAAATTCACCACATCTATAGATTTGTTTTAAGTATCTCCTATGCATTCACCTTTCTTATTTTCACAGTTTTTCTAGATGGATTTTGTAGGTAATGCCAAGTATCTGCAACACAGCCTTAAAGGTTGTAATAAAAAACAACCTGTGGCCATGCTGTGCCCTTTTCTGTGCAGCACACCCAGGGGTAGCAGCTCCCAAATGTTCTGATAACATCAGATATCCCCTGCTGTCAGCCACAAGTCCTGACAAGGTGCCTTCCACACAAGGACAGCTCTCAGCAGTTCTCTACAAACACAGTTCTACATAAAACCATGAAAAAATCCTGGATATCAAAGCTGCACTTGGTTCATCTGTAGGACTTACTGATCACATGGTTGTTACTTACTGCACATTTCCAACCACAGCTGGATACTGGTGCTCAAAGTCAAGTCAGGCTAATCTGGAAACTATATATTACCTCAGCCCAGATCAGACTGATCAGATTTTACTTTTAATCCCACATAAAAAATACTCCAAGTGAGTAAAATGGAGGTTATCATTCTAACCCAATTTTGCTTTTGCTGGAGGTCTCATCATAGTCTTAATTTCTTCTGAAATCAAAGAGACAGGACTACTCTGCTTGGTGAGAAATAGAAATTTAGAAATGCTGCAATCCTGAATCCTGGTGGGATGCCAGAAACAAATTCTTCATCTGCTTCCTAATTATTACCATGGCCAAAAGGTGGCCAACATTTACCACTGATAATCTCCTTCATAACTTGGGGTTTATTCTTCTTTTTTTCTGAGACACAACAAGGCTGACCACTTGCTTTACCAGAAAAAGAAACCCTAAAAACCCCCCACTTCCTTCTGGTGTTCAAATTCACCACATCTATAGATTTGTTTTAAGTTTATGCAGCTGACCAAATTCAGGACAAACATTACTACACAAAAAATGCTGACACATGGACTAAACCTGAGAGCAGCTGATCTTATGTGCATGATAATGAACTCCCTGATGGAGTTTTCAGCTTGGAAGACCTGATGTGTCTTCTATTTTAGATTCCTTTCAACAACTAAGGACCTCATTCATGAGGGAAATTTATCTTGGGAAATGCCCTGGAAGCACAGACTGTACTTTTCCTATGTACAGTGGCTTACTATTTTCTGAAGATTTATCACATACATTTCTCAGGGTGAGATTACATTTCATTCTTTCCAAAACTGGTTGTATTATACATAGAATGAAGCACCTTTACTAAAAAATAGAGGATTTTTTTCTGTCTTTTCTACTGAATAGTCTTACCTATTATATATATAAACCTTGTAATTAAGGGATTTAGGCTCCATCATTTTATCCTTGTTTTGTATTGTCCTGTGTTTATTTATTGTTACAGCAGCAGCTGAGGGAAACATTTGGAAAGATCTCACAAGGAAAAGTTCTTTTTGGCTTTTCACACTGTCAGTGTCCAGCCAGCTCCTGTATAATCAGACAATAGTGAGTGAATTAGGAGTGTGGGTTTTAATTTATCACAAGATTTCTTTTTTAGCTGGTTTGTTGGGGTGGGTTTGTTTTGTTGGGTTTTTTTTTTTTTTGGCAATGCGGATCTACAATCCAAAAACCACATCCAAAGTGTAGATGGCACTGGATTCTGCTTTCAGTTCATTCTTTACTTTGGCCATGATGTGAAACATAAATCAAGCCCCCAGTGGAATGTAGCTGAGGTTTGCTAATACTTCTGACACTGCCATGCAGGGATCTGCATGAGAAAGCCAAAGAACAAGGATCTAGAGACACAGGGTGAATATTTATGTAATTATTAAACTTGCTGACAAATTGATCAAATGTTAGTCCCTCCTCTTTATGCCATATACAAAAATTTTTGAAAAAGTAAAGAAAATTAAATTTTTCTTATAGAATATTTATATTCTATAACACATATATGATATATAACATATCTATTATATAATATTATATATATAATTATTTATATAATGATTAAATAAAAATAAAGACAAAAGCTAAGAACAGAGGAAAGAATTTGCAGGGCATCACGGGGGGAAAGAACAGAGGGGGAACACTACAGACTTCTCAGGGTACTGTGACAACTGCTCTCACCAAAATATCTGCTTCAATTAAAGATCTAAAAATGACACATTTTAACCCAATCTTCAAAGAGCAGACACAAAACACACAGAACAAGCTGGAATTCATCCATAATTCCCCACCATGAAGACAGAGAAATACATAAACCCTATTTCATTTTGGCTCAAAGATACCAGACATGACAGAAAAGCTCAATGACAAAAAGAGAAACCCATTTCCCTGTGGCTACCTCATCTTCTTGCACTCAGCCTCTCACTCAATTCTTCTGGAAATACACATTGTGGGCTTCTGTAAACATAATTTTCATTTTCTTTTCAGGGAGTTTTCTATCATCAGTCCTTATTAGTGTGTGCCTAACTATGTCAGCTCCACAGAAAAGCTCCAGCCTCCTCTCCAAACATCCCTCAGCTTCTTCCTCAAAGGCCTAGGAGGAAACAGAAGCAAACACAATATAAAAGCACTGGAGCAAATGTCTATACACTTTCCACCATCAAAATAGAAAAACCACTGACCCAGAAATACCCTGAACTGTGGAAGGTTCTCTAAAGACCCCAAGCAATCAACAGAAACAATCTTGGCTCTATACAAATCAGAATAATATTTTTCTTTATCTTTTTTTCTTCCTCAGACAAGTGCAATGGTAACCTCTCACTGCATGTGATGAGAAGGCTGCAAGGAAGATCAGAGTGCCCAGAGACTGTGAAAAAACAGACCCTGACTTCCATGAAACTAGGACTCTAAGCTGTAAGCATAAAGGATTTGCTTTAGTGTGTGCCTTGATGAAAAACCTTCTAAAACCTCAGCTGGGTGTGGGATCCAGCTGAGCAAAGTGGAACAGAACTTGTTCTCCAAAGCCCAGGCTGGAGTGGAAAGGAACAGCAGAGGGGCATTCTGCCCCAGCAGAAGGTGATGGGGCTGCTTTGCATTTCTAGTAAGAAAAAGCAGTTTTCAGTGTTCCCTGCTCTATGCTGGATTTGTTGGACTCCCACTTATGAAGCATGTCATGACTCTTTGCAGCACAACCTCAAGGACTCTGTTTCTCCATCTACTTCCACAACACGGATGGGTTTTTTGTAGGGTTTTCATCTCATTAAATAACTCAAAAAGTGATGCTTTGATTATTTCAGAACACAACACCAGGAAAATAAGCACTTCCAGCTGCTGTCATGTAATGACCACCTTAAAGTGAAGCATGGCTTCTCTCAAATTCTCTCAAACAACTGTTTACAATTGCTGCATCTGAGTAGCATTATGCATTCCCTTTGCTTCTGATGCACAAAAAGAACTGCTTGAGACCCAATCCTGTAGTGGATCAAGGAAATGCAAACAAAGCAAGTCCATCTCTCTTGAAATGAAGCAGAGAAAACCCAGAGTTGGAAGAGACACATGAGAATCATCAAGTCCAAATCCTTACCTTACACTACAGCCTGTTCAAATCAAGAAAAAATCAGCATCCACTAAGACAGCACTTCCTGAAATCTCTAGCATACAAAATACTTGTTAATATGATAAATAATATAATAAAATACTTGTTAATATTGCTACAATTGTCTTGCCAGAAAAAAAAAAGTCAAATAAAGCCCGAATCTATTGCCTTCTAGTAATAATCTTATGTGTTTTGTGTAAATATACTAGTAAAGTGTACACTAGCATACTTTACAACTTATACTAGTAAAAAGCTTGCCTTAAAATACAAAAAACTCCAGTTCTTTTATGATATTAGACTGATTCTGCAATAAGAACAGAGACATTAATTTGGACCTGAATAGAAGCTGAAAAAGTAGGCAAAGCACTGAATAATCTTCTGTTGATACATTTGCATTCATGAAAAACACCACTGAAACTCAGAAAATTTTGATTCACACTTTTTACAAAATTGAAAAAAAAATTTCTTTGTTTAGTGTCAGTAATAATTTCATAACAACATTGCATAGAGAGAATTCCAAGCTGCCTTTGGAGACAGAGTGCCCCAGTGCCAGTGAGTGAGTGAGGCGTTCAGAGCCAATCCCTTTGATCCACACATGTGAGCAGCTCCCACCCAAACACACTCATTCAGTTTTCATGCCTCAGCTCCCAAGGGACAGAAAAAAAGTTTGAGTGCCAGAGCAGGAAAATAACCCAGAAACAGTTACTCAGTTTGTTAGTTCCAACCTTAACCTGCACTTTTTCATCTATAAATCATAAAATTTTCATCAGTGGGGTTTTACCATTGCAACACATGTCTGAGTGCTAATATTGCTCTTTTAATGTCTCACCGAGTTCATGAATAAACCACTAAAAGCAATTTTAGATGTTGGTTTTCCTAGTTTTAACAAAGATAGGGTAATTGAGAGGTGTTTTAAAAGATTTTATTCTATTATTAGTCTCAAATAATAAGACATATGAGATGTAAAATTTAATGCTATTCCATCAGAATATTCATGTTTTTCTTGGTTACAATACTTTATAAATGTTTTTTATCCTATTAGCTTTTGCCACACAATGCTGTTATTACCTCTAACATTAACCACCTATACTTTTTCCTCACGTAGTCTTGTTATAATACATCTTTCATAGTTCTAATTCTCTAAAATATCTGGTCTTTTTAAAGGCTGTATTTTGAAACTTATTGAAACTTGTTCCTGGTTCAATCTCTCTCCCAACAATGTCATCTCTATTCCATGGCCTTCCTAAGCCAGCACACCTTATCTCAGTGTTTGCACACAGATGTACAGAACTATGTGAACTTCCTGTTCAGTTTTAAGAATTCTTTACAAATCCGCTTCTCTCATCAAGAGACTGGAAAAGATTTGGCAATTTCCATTTCCAAGGTAGACAAACCAGTATTGTTAATTTTGCCTTCTCCTCTCAGCCTCAGGCATATCAATCACCTTTTTGAACTCTTCTTGTTTCAGTCTCTTCCCTCCCATATCTCTCAGGACAACTTCAATATCTTCAGTGTGCTTCCCAATCCTTTTTTGTCTATGGATTCTCTGAAAACCAACCCACACCCACCACATTTCTTATCCCATTCCTGGCCTCTGGCAGCCTCACTCTGTGTTGGACAGAGCAAACCATTCCATTAAGTTTGGGATATGCTCCAAAGGTTCACAGCAAGCACCCAGGAATGCTCTGTGTGTGTGTCTGGAGAGCACTTGTGCATCAGGGCTCAGAAATTCCATGCTGAGTGCAGCAAAAAGACTGCTGGACCTTGCAACAGCATAAAGAAGCTGTCAGGATGAGAGAGGGAAAGCCATTCATGCTTGGGGAAGTATCTGGGTTTAAAACTATTCATTTCTGAAGGAAAACAATCAAAGGCCAAGGAAAAAGAGGCATTTTGTGGTCTATCTGCTTTCCAAAATTTGCCTTTATTGATGGAACAGAGAATTCTGGGAGGGAGTGTGGCTGATGGAGAGAAGATGAACACAGGGGACACAAAAAAATCACCTGCCAAAGGAGGAAAAACCATGGAGCAAATGGACTGAGAATGGTAAAGAGGCAGCAGCAGAGGCCAAGAAAACACAAAAATGGTGGGACCCAAAGCCCTGTGGCACTGGACAGGCACAAGCAGGGTGTTCCTGGTATTCCTGGAGCTGTTTGTGTTGCTGGGTGTGAAGGTCAGGCACTTCCAGGCACTTAATGTCAAGGGACATTACCAAAGCCAAAACAAGATCTGACTTCTAAAGTGACACTTTGTTTTTACTGACTTCGAACGAGATATATTTTGAAGGGCTTTCAGAGGGACAGGCAGCCAGAAGAATTCTTTATTAATCTAAGGGTAAGATAACCCTTCTTTATTAATCTAAGGGTAGATAACTGCAATTAGCAGTGGAGAGAAAGGGTTAAAGCAGGCAGTTTTGTGCTAAGACAAACAAACAAACAAATCTTTCTTCAATTCAGGCTTAAAGGTTCTTATTTCTTGCAGAACTGATGATTCACAGCTGTTTGGCATCTGCTGCACTCCTACCTAGAGAATGTGTTCTCTTTGTCATTAGACATCTCCCAACACACGGACGGAGAACTCTCACCCCCTCCACTGCAGCCTGGATGTTATTAAATATTCCTTACACATTTCTGATGGTGGAAATCAAGAACTAGGCACCTACAGGCATGAAAAATGAACGCAAGATCTGCTTATCTACACCCAAAAATGACATTTTTGCTTAATACAGGTATTTAATTTGTGAAAGAATCTAAAAGCATCACCCTTCAATTTAAAGCAAGATTTTTATTATGCTCATTGTTAATGAAAATCTTTAAAAAACCCCAACCTGGCAGTTAGAAAGGGCAAAATGTGTCTGTTCCTCCTACTTATGATCAGGAAAGTCTCATGTTTACTGCATTATTCAGAAAATGCAGCTGTCACTGAGCTGCAGCATTTGACCAGTGCAAGATGAGCTAAACTTTTGGTCATTTTGTTCCAAAATGCAGAAGTTTTTGACCACATGAAACTAATTTTATATACGCCACTGATTCAAAACAAATTTTAAAAAGTTATGTGTTACTTTTGGCATCAAATTATTCTACAGAATCACAGGGATGAAATAACTCTGTTAAAACAGCTGTGCAAAGTACTCAAATGGTCTTGCTTTCTTCCTTTCCAATAAACCTCTAGCCTGCTTGGAAAGTCCTGTTTTGCCAGACTTCAGTTTGGGAAGCTTATTTGGTAATCAGTCATTTTTCACAGGCACATGCTCTCTTATTTTCTAGCAGCTGTGTACATACAAATTTCCATAAAAACCTACACTTAAAAATCAAATTTGGAGGCTTGAAACCTGGTAAAGGAGGAAAGAATAACAGCAGAGCACAGTCAAGATAAATTACAAATAGAAAATATGAAAGCAACATTTACCTATTTTCACTTCAAAAACAACAAAAAAATGCATTAAATTTTCATGCTAATAAAAGCACATTGACCAGGAGTGTATTTGAAATGAATTTGTGCCAGCCCTGTAACATTGCCCAAAAACATTAGGAAGAAGCACTTTTCCTAAATGCAATATTTAAAAATTCATTAACAGCAACAAATGTAAAGTTGTGGCCAAAGTTAAACCAGCTGGTGAGTAAATCACTATAAATGGCACAAGATTTGCATACACAGCCTATAGAGGGCACATAAAATCCAGAGCCCTCATTATTAGTAAATTCCTGACAATGAGAAGCCCTGAAATAACAGCAAATATTTAACAGCACTTAATGCCAGTACAAACACACATCTGCCCAACAGGGCATGGCAAGACAATTCCTTGGCAAAGCAGGTCAAATCCAGACAGGCAGAGTTAAAACACATTTTAAAAGGTAATTCTGAAAACCATGCCTGAAAAAGGCTCTGGTTTTTGTAAAAGGTAGAAAAGTTACTTCTCTTTGCCAGTTGCTCACACATGGTTATGGACAGTCACAGATTTGAGTCCAAATAACATATTTTTGCCTTAAAAAAGGGTTTGACAGAAGTTAAAAAAGCCAAACCCTGTTATTTATATTATCATTAAAAACAGATAGTAAAATTTTTGGTTTGCTGATGGTGGTGACATTTCTACATTCTGCAATCCCCAAAGTTGCCAGGAAAAAAATTAACCAAATATATCAAATCCCAAATGGAAATTCAAACAACTTTCAGAATATGTGAAGCAATAGCTTCACAGCTTGGTTTCAGAAAGAAGTTTATTTCCTTGTAAAATGTATTAGTTGTGTTTATGGAGCTCTCTGGTAAGAGGTCAGGACTGAGAAAAGATTCCACTTCAGGCTATTCATCTAAAGTTCTACAGACAGCAACAATAAGTCCAGTGTCACAGGGGGGGACACAACATCAGGCTCCTTCCTGCAAAACAACCCTTCAGCTTGGAATTTCTGTGTAATTTTGGAAAGATTTTGACTTGGCCAGCAAATATTTGGCTATTGATCCCCAGTAATTTGGAGGTAAATAAATTCCTTGGCATGACCCATTCTGGGTATGTGGTCTGACACAGGTAGCTTTAGGTTTTTACAGCAAATGTTAAATACCAATCCTTAATTGTCCTGCCTTTAGAGGGCTCAGGGTGTCCTGGCTGGGGCTGCTCCAAGAGTTCTCCTTCACCAGGACTTCCATCCTGGTTGCACTGGCATCTTTCACACTAAAAATTTATATCTGTGAGCAATGCTTATGCATTATTCCTACCAAATGAGCACAAGCCCTGCCACAGCAGTGGCAGTTTGCCATCAAGGCTGAAGCTGTGTTATAATTTTCACTGAAGAGAAAGTTGAATTGAGTTCTATGTCTGGGCTGCCTGCACCTGGTATCCTGCTATAAAAGGAGATTTTGGACTTCACCTCTCCTCAATACAGAACTTGAAACTAAAGTATCAGAGAACACATGCTTGCTACTGAGGCATGTAATTTCTTCCTTCCTCTTTATTCTAAAATTATTCACGTTACCTACTTGATGAAAAAAAAAAAAGAAAAAGGAGCCCAAGCAACCCAAGCTTTGAGTGAGATTCTTATCACAGGGACCCAGTTCTCAGGCAGCAGTGAAATGCATGCTATCCTGTCAGACAGAAAATAATTTCTTGTTCCTGAATAACAAAACATGTATTTACTACAGATACTGTTCCAGCCATTTAAGAAATATTTTTATGCTTTGCTTTTGTCATTTTATCAATGCTCTATTTGTGTTCAATGGCATCCTGCATTGTACAGAGCAGCAGGATGACAGACCCAATCACTGCAACTTGACATTAACGTGCTCACATTCCATGGCTGTAAAAAGCATGAAAGAGTGAATTTAATCTATGGCAGAGCACCAGAAATTTGGTTTGTTTGTTTGTTTCAAGTTTTACAAACCATCTCTCTGATCCTGAATACCAACCAGGTCCACAAAGTTTCCTCTCTTTCCACTAAGCTGGTTTTGTTCATTTGTCTGACCATGGCCTCCCAAAGGACCAGGGATGATTTCTCCATCACTGCCTTCACCTGCCAAACTAGAAGATCAGAAGTACTTCTTTGCAGGCAAAAATGTTTCTCATTTTCCATCACTAATATATGATTATTTATACAGCTCTAGCAGCAAAGAGGAAAATGGGAATTCATTGAATATGGCATCAACACCATCATTAATTCAACAAGCCCATTCAGTAAAGAAACAAAATGAGCTACAGTAAAAGTTCCTTTAACTACTGGGAAATTCCTATTTACACAAGCATGCCAAGCAGTGCTGACAACAGCAGAGGTGCCCCAGATCACCTGCAACCATCAGAATTTTACAGAAAATGGCTCTGAAGGAAAAAGGATAACACTTCATCAGGTTTAATTTGCAGGAAATTGCTTCCATGTAAGTTACTGTAAAAATACATTCAAATTTGGGAGGGACTGTGCTTTAAATATGGTTCAAGCTAAAAGGATTAAAATGTGACATGACACAGTGGCAATTACTGCAGTAAATGAAAGGGTCAGCTGTTCTGTCCTTTCTGAAAGGAGGAGGCAAACATCTAGCGAAGAAACAAAATCCATAAAAAGTTTTCAACCCGTAATTTTGTATCAATGGACATAGATCTCTCAGAGCAGAACACTGAGCCTTCTAGCACCATTATTCTTTCAGCCCAGGGACAGAACCAAGGCCAACAAAAGTGACTTTGTACACTTGGACTGGGCTGCAGCCCCCAGGACCTGCTCGCGCTGACAGGAAATCGCCGCAGCCTCGAGCCTTCATCTACCCACGTGAAGCACAGACCACAGACCAGCCTCTGTTCTCTCCTAATTGTCAACATCTGCTCTGCACAGCTATGAATAATTGTATGACACACACAAAAAAATCTCTCCTACTGACTCCAAAGGCTGTTGGGTTTGTGTTTTTCTTTTTGAAGTTTGGCTCCTAGGTTAAGATTCGCATTCTTCTGAAAGATGCCACTAAAACGGAATTCAGGATGAGTAGGAAAAGCTGATGGTGCTGGTTATTCCTTTCTAAAGTCAGGTGGCCGAATAAATGGCAGTTGAGATAAAACATTATTTTCAAATATTGGAGAGAAATGGAACACCAGCCCACTGGTGGAGGTGGCAAGCTCCATGAGAGGTAGCTGTGATCCCTCTGACTGCTTGATTCATGCCAAGTACAACAAACCTCAAATATCCCAGCCCAAAAAAAGTGAGGATGCAGATGTGCCAATGGACACATTCAGCATGACTTGAGTTTCAGTTCAGAGAAGAAACATATTTGAGGACAGCTCAGCAACACTGCCACTTAAAACCTCCACTTTCCTACTCTTTTAAGCGAGCCATCGGGGCTTCTAAGACTGTCAAACATTTGAATGTAGCAGTTTCTAATCTATTCTCATTTCACAATCACAGATTGATTGATTGATTGATTGATTTATAGTAGAAGAGTGCCAGTATGAAAGCTATGCCTAAAACTCCAGGGACAAGGCCATGCTACAGTTTTAGATGATCCCTAGGCCTGGCTAAAAAGGGAGAGGGGAAAGGGAAAAGGCAGATGCACATCAGTCTGTCTGCAGCCCTCATTAGCAATGGGGCTCTCCGTGAGCAGGAGAAGCAGAAGAATGGAAGGAGAAATAATTAAAGAACAAATCACAAGGGCAGTCAGTCCTTGCCAGTGTCATTCTCAGACACTTCCAGGGCCGGAACACAACGTGATAAGGTTTTCTCAACCGACTCCTGAACAAAGCAGAGGTTGATTGCTGGCTGCATTTAGGACAACACTGGGGAAAAAAAAATCTTTTCTCCTTCAGCTGAAATACTCAGGAAAGGCACAGAAGGAACAGAACACCAAAAACATCAAGCTAAACATGCCTGTTTTAGTGTCTACACTAAAATGATTCCTTTATCTCTCCTTCTGGCTTCTGTGATAACAGAGCTGAGATTTCCCTGCAGTTTCCCAGCTGTAAATGCTGTGACAGTTCATTTGCTTCTTGCTAGCCTGGGCTCAGTATCACCTTGCTGGCCTGGCAGTGCTCCAAGTGAAGTGTGTAAAAGTGTGTGAGCACATGGACAGCCTGGTTTCTCTCAGAAACATTAAAACCCTTTGAAATGCAATTGCCAGCCTGGTGACCAATTTACCTCCTTCCTCTGAGGCTTGACTGAGAGAGAGGATTTCATCAACACAGAACTGTTTTCTCCAGTATTTTACAGCCAGAATGTTAAGATGACTATTCCTCTATCTTATGGGTGGTTACATTTCAATTTCTTCATTAAAAACTACAGCAATCTGCTCCTTGCAAAATGAATGGACAATTAAGGATGTGGTCAACTTGTGGCTCTTTTGTGAAGCATCAGGGGAAGACAAAATTATATGGGGGAAGAGATGAAACCAAGAATGAAGTGAGAAAGTGAAAGCTGTTGAGGGCTGTCACAGCCAGAACAACCAATTCCAAAAGCTGCAGTGGAAGAACATGGCAAAAATAAAGCATGACAACAAAACACACTAAAGAAAATACAGAGTATAAGATCTGCCCATACAGTCCCAAAGTCCCCAAAATCACAGTGTCAAACCAATGGGCTTCAGAAAAATAAAAGTCTGGAATGCATGCTCAAAATAAATGTCAATTGTCCCCGAAACTATTAGGTGATATTAAACACAAACTTGGACCCTGTTTTATTAGCTTTTAAAACAGAGCATGGCAAAGGGGCTTAAAAACAGGTACACTAGATGTGACACTTATCAAACCAGAGGCACAAGCATTTGTAAAATATGTGCAGTCTGATGTAAAAAAATAAAATTGCCCAAAACCCAACCCCCCACCAAAAAAAAAAAAAAAAAAGGGAAAAAAGCAAGCTTAACAAGCTGCATTATTGACAACACACTTATTTTGTCCTTTGTGGGTAGATAAATTCTCCAAAATTATAAATAAAAAAAAAAGTATTAATTATTTACATTTTGAACTATTCACTAGACAGCAAGCAGTTTCTGCCATTTATCCTTTCTACTTCATAAAATAATCATAACCCTGAGAATCATACATTCACGATTATATTTATTTCATTCTGACATTATTACAGCATAGGTATGCAAAGAATTATCCAAAATAAATACAGACCTCTTGACATTCTCTGGAATTATACACCTGAAAATAATAATTCCTTTTACTATACAAACTTTTTGAACACCTATCTTTTATGTTGACAGGCATGATTCAGATCCACTTCACTAAACTCACCACCGTAAATGAATGGTACCAAATTAGTCTAATAAAAAGAAGCCTAGTAACATCTGCTTTTTCTGTTTCAGTAGCTCTGAAGAGATCAAAGTAGTTTGCAGCAACTCCTAAATCCTCCCACTCTGCTTACCAGCAGCATTTGCTTTTCTATATTCTCTATATTCTTTGCATATATATTTGTAGCTCTGTAGCCTATTCTTGCAGCTAGCCCCAACACTGTTCCCTACCCTGACAGGCAGAAAGACAAAATCCATTCCAAAGAGGCTCCAAGCTGGGGGTCCAAGGCCCCTTTCCTGTCTTGAGCCAAGGTTGAAGCCAGCTGGGGACACATTTTCATAAACAGAGTTTAATTTCTATCTAAAGTGGGGAGGATTCAGAAAAGGGTTGAATTATCTCACCAGTTATGTATCTAACTGGGGATTTCTGCCAGTTATGTTGATTTGATGAATTTCTCAAACTGTATTCACTCCATGAAGGGGTGGGCATTTTCCAAATCTGCCCCTTGTTGGTCTCCAATAAAAGACCAGCCTTTATTCTACCTCCTATACTGATATTTGCTCCTTCATTTTAAGGTTCTCTAAGGCATCAGTGGAACTGGATATGCTGCTCATTTTTGGGATGATGAAATTGCCATAAGTGCACAGAAAATATCAATTTTTTATGAAAAAGAACATGCTGTTCACAGCTACATTGATCCAAGCTAATGCACTGAAAAGCCCTCTGTAATTTATTTGCATAATTTCTGCACAAGAAATTCTAATCACAGTCCATTTGGCCAAGACTGTAAAAACAGAATAAAAATCCCATGTTCTGTTTGTCACACTTGTACTAAGGAAAAAAAATACATAAAACCTGAATTACTGATTAAATCTGGATTCTTATACTCCAAAGCTGTCAAACTGGACAATGAATCTGGCTTTTTTACAACACAGAAAGGAAAAAAATAAATTCAAACACAACAGTATAACATATATTGTTAATACTTGTGAGAGGATATGGTGGATGTAAATATTTTAAAACTCAGCTTCCTTAAGCAGTTAAAAAACCAGAAAAGCAGCAACTACCATGGAGACAAATGTCAAACAGGGCAGGGTGAAGTCAGTATAAAAAAGTATTAAGGAACAAAATCTTGAGTGTGACAGATCAAATAGAATGGGCTTAACTCCTGCTCATACACAATTTTTAAAACAGTGAAAAGCTGTTCAGTGTGCAGTTACCAGAGACAAAGAAATGTTTTTTCCTATGTATGAGGCTACAAGAGGGAGTTGCATTGCAGATAAAATATGCTTGAAATCCATAAATTTTTATTACAGTACAAGCCGCATTAAAAATATCTCCCTTCTTTTTTGGAATCAGCACTTTGATTTTCAAATTCAAAGAAAGCAAATTACAGAAGTGAAGGGTGTATCAGCTCTGTGCTCTCACATATGGACAACCAACTGAAAAATAAACATCACTGAGTTGGAAATGTCTATTTGGAGTGGGTTTTTTTTTGAAAGAAGAAAAAAAAATTAGGGCAGCTTCAATATCCTATCTATTACTTTAAAATAAAGACTGGATTTTGTCCCTCAAAAAGAAGAAAAAGTACAGTTCCTTAAACTATAAAAGGCAATGATATTGAAGCTCAAAGTGAAGCTTGAGGGTTGTTTATTTGGAAGTCAGCACAAGCACATCAACAGGATAAATATGGCAGATCAAACAAGACTTAAGTGGAGCACTCAGAAACTGGAAGTTATTACTTAGCTCCATCCATGTCCTTAGCTCCAGCTCTAAATTAACAAATTGTCTTCAATTTATTTTAGCATCTTTTCCTATTTTTCAAAGTATTTTTCAAGAGTATTGAGGAGATATATATGTCAATAGTAACACGGAAGGCAAATTATGCATTTCTGAAAATTCAGTCCTGGACAGTTTTCCTTTACACTTGGCATTACCTGTCCATCTCCCAAATCTCTATAAAAATGGCATTTAGGATGCAAATCCTTATTGGTATAATTAATTAGTAAAATTAATTAAATTATTAAAATTAAATTACTAAAAATACAAGAAAATATCAGCTGGAACAAATTATAGCTCACAGAGAAATAGCTGTTTCCTACCAGTTTCATTTCTATGTCCATCAAAGTCATATCAGGCTTTTTCTGCCATACAAGAATCCGTCATGCTGTAATGCTGCATTCATCAAGAACATTTTGGAATAAAATCAAACTTATTGTAATCACAAGTCCCTTTTATACTGTATTACAATATTTCTGTTCCATTTTAATATTATCATGTATTATGAGCCACATTCCAGCCTTGTTTAATCATGCAAATTATCAGGCAAGATATGAAGAGGAAAAATAGGAGTTATTTAACAGTCCTTCCCCTATGGGACACCTTTAAACTCATGCAAAACTGCACACACACAAAGCACAAGCTGTATACGTTTCTGAATTCCAGCAAACCTGTTTCTAAGTTCAAAATATGTGACCCTGAGCTGCCTTTTCATAAAGCCTCACTGGGAAGTTCTAATTGTGCTTTGAGTTCACAGATGTGGCTAAGCCACTTCTCATTAAACTTTCTAGAATTCCATGAACCCTTTGACATGTATTTTCACATGTAAATATAAACACTGTCAAGCTTGTGAAACTTTGGTTCATTCTCCTCCAGAGGAGAACAAGGATCAACCAACCACAAAAGGAAGCAGCCAGTTGGGGTTTTTTTATTAAATATGGTACAGGCTCAATCCCATACAAATACCCATTCCAGATTACTGCTGGAATCTGCTGTAATAACCAGCAACTTTGGCTTTTTCACTCAGCAGAAAAACATCAGGGTTTCACTATTAACGCCACATTTTTAAATAATATGGGTCAAGGAAGAGGAAACAGTGATCAAAAAAAATCCCAAGGAAGTGTTGAGTATCTTTTTATTGAAAGACAACAAACACAAGTGAGCCATTAATAGTGGCAAAGATGGGGGGAGGGAGGAGGGGGAGGGTGGAGGGGATTTCAATCAGCCTTTTCATGTTTTATTCATTCTTAAGTAAGAAAGCCTTTCCCTCTGGCCAGTTTTTGCCTTTACTAACATAACCAGACAACAGGCATTGCATACACCCACTGTCAGATTGCTGCCTTGATTATTATTTCAGTTGTGACACATGCACAGCCAACCCAAGCACTAACAAAGTGGAATTTTTTGTCTGCAGGTAGACAAAAACAGCTGCTCTAAGCCAGAGATATTCAATCCCTGGTCCACCTGGAAAATTCATCCTACTTGCAATGTACTCCTACCAGCTTTTGACCACTGAGAAGTTCCCTATTGAGCCACACGATGAAAATGGAATATTGAGTGCACTGAATTGATGGAAAGAAAAGGTCCAGCCATGCTGTCAGGTCCTTCTTGCCTTTAAAAACAGCTGCACACTCTGACTCTACCACAATGCTGGAACTATTTCCAAACTGAGCATCTGCAGTAAATGCTGATTTGTAGCATGAATCTTTATCAAATATTAATTAAACTCTAATAAATGAAGACAGTAAATAGAAAAGCACAGCTTTAAAAGCTGCCAGTGAAATGTAACAGGCGTCTTTTAGAGCACAGAGACCTGTGTGCTATGAAAAGTTAATTACTGCTCTTCTTTCAGATGATTGGCAGAGATTATTGCTGAGAACTACAAATCACCTGTGACAATTTCCACATTTATCCAACACCAAGAGCTCCAAGATAACCTGCAAAGTCCAGCATGTATCAGGAAGTCATACAGACAGAGCCATCCAGAATCACTGAGGCTTTTTCAGACAGTTATTTATCTACATGAGTTATTTATCTCCAGTCCAGCCTTATCACCTACAGGCCTTCCCTTTTGGCAGGAGGCTCCTCAGGAGTCACTCTGGGTTTGCTGCCTGCTTCCTAAATCAAAAACCACCTGAAGGGGTGGAAATGTCTTGTCTTTGAGGAGGAAAAATGGTAGGTGAGGTGGGATTGTGCTTCAGGCTGAACAGAATACTTCACAGGCCGAGACTAAACTAACCCAAAGCAGTGATTGAACAGATGTGGCCATGAACTCAGCTCTTTTACTTACAGCCCTTAAAAATGACTTGCATAAATATTTGTGCAATTAATCCAACCTTAAAACCATAACTTTTAAAATCATAACTTTTCACTTACACAGCCCAGTAAACATTTCCAGTGTAAAAGAAGGGCTGCACGATCAAAACTCAGGCACATTTACAAGCACAATTTGGACTCAGAAATCCCATTGGATTAGTTTTAATCTACATTTTTTTCCACTTACTTCAACATCAAAACAGGCAGTTCTTTTAATTTGTTTGCTCGTTTTCTTCCTGTACCTGTCACTGTGATCTGCACTTACTGAACAGTTACAATTATCCTTTTTTATTTGTTTTTTTTTACTCTTGGCCAGAAAGAGCAAGTCTTCCAGAACACATGTATTTAAGCTTTATATCAGCATACCCATAAAAGTGTGGTTTGCTCACCTGTCATTTATGCAGAAGATAACACTGAAGAAGCAAATATTGATCTTTTAAAAAGTAGCTTTTTCATCATCATGCTCTCTTTGTACTCTCTCACTCCCACCACACTCTCTGGGGTATATATTCTGAAATTTCACGCATACCATAAAGTATCTTTGGAATGTTACAGTATAATTGTTTAGAGAAACATTTAATGGATGAGTAAGCATCAAGAGGCCAGGGCTAAGGGAAAAGTTAAAATGCTGGCAGCATTTTGTACTGAAAGATCCTCTCTGCATGAGGACCGGGGATGGACATTTGATCCAAAAATCTGGTATTGACTCAAGCAAAAAACAAAACAAAACCAAACAAAACCAGCATCCAGCCCGGAGGTGTCTGAAGGCACTTCCCAAAACATCTGCCTCCAACCACAGCTCCCAAACCTGGCTCTGGGCGCTGCCCAGCAGAGCAATCCAGGGCCACAGGAAATTATTTGATCAATAACATAAACATTATGATAAACAACATGATCTTGACAATTGGCTCTTTTTCCTTTTGGAATTGGTCCCTTGGTTTCCCCATTCCCAGCACAAATAATCTGCATGTGCATGGTGTGGAAATGCAGCAGAAGTGACTGGAAAGAGCTGGGCACTGAGTACAGAGAGAGCTAAAAAAAACCTAAATGTGCTTTCACTACAGGAATCTGCTGCAGATTTATTTAATTTACAATGTGCTGTAAATTAAAGCAAATTTTCCTCAATTCCCTGAAGGACAGCTCCTCTCAGAGATTCTGCAAATCCATTAGCACAGGTCCATCATTATAGATTTTTTGGGGTTTATGTACTGAAGAGAGTTTAAAAAAAAACATACACACAAAATGAAGCACATGATGTGGATAGATGAGTGGGACCTTAGATAATTGATTCATACCCTGATTAAATTATTAGAGTACAGCTGAAATTTTACTTTTGTTCCCAATTCTTCGTCTGTCCCACACTGTTTTAAGTAAGAAAAAGCAAAATAATGATCCCCCTATGTGAATTTCTAGTCAGAAGATTAGAAAAGCAGAAGTGCCACGTGCTCACAGAAACCAGCAGCTCTTTTAGCTCCAAAGCTGGAAAAGCCCAGGTGCCCCAGGCTCGTGTCACAGCTGAAGTTTGATAATTGGGCACCTAAAATCTCCCTCCAAGGGGAGCCTGTGGTGCTTAACAACATGTGAGCTGGAGCTGGTGCAGCACAATTTCTCCAAAACTTCAGACTCTCATGGAATTCTCAGAAATCTATTGTCTTTGAGGAACTTCTGTTTCTGCATTCAGCTTGGTGGAGAACAGGCAGCACGATAAAAATAATGAGGAATACACAAATAGCATCAATCTATAAGGCTCATCTTGTTAAACTCATTAAATACCACAAGTTCTGCTGGTTCCAAACCCAATGTTTGATCCAAAACTGCTAATCTACCTGTAAATTGTGTGATGCTAAATTATATGTAAAAATAATGCATTTATTAAGGCTTTAAGAGGTATTAGGAGCATGTAAGATTGCAAGGGACTTCCCAGGTCATCATATTTGCATCCTACTGTTGGAAACATTATATTAAATAATCTCTTCCAGAACACATTGATTCCCATCTTATTTAAAATGAGGGTTTTGTTTTGGGGGTATTTTTTGCATAATCTCAAAATCAGAATATTTGTTTTAATTTTCCACTCAATTCATCAAAGATCAAGTGGCCATTTAGCTGAAACACTTCAGATTGTGCAGGACAAGCTTTTACATCCTCAAGCTTTTCTTTCTTTTTACCAGAACAGTGATCCAGATGCTGTAGTCAGATAAAAACACTGGTTTAAATCTGTATTTTTTCTAATGCCACACTCACAGGCAAATCCAAATATTCCTTGGGTAACTTTTTCTGTAATTACTCTGCCTTGGTGAATTACAGGGAGCTGTAATACCACTGGTGATTTTAAAACACGGTCTGTAGATTACTCCTTGTGTTACAATGACCATAGCAGGGCCTGTCATTGTTTTTTTGGAGTTAGGGGAACATAATGGAGTTTATAATGAAGTCTAACAAATAAGGATATGTTAATCTTTTCAACCACTTAAATTCAAGGAAATCAAAACCAAATGTCTTTCTAACACAGCATCCCAAAACCCAAACCCAAATACTTGGATCTCAAAGCCTGCTGGGATGTTTTCTGCAAACCATCCATTAGATTTCTTATATTCTGCACAACATTCCTCCACAAGCTGGATTGATTTCTTCCACAGCTTAACTTGTTTTTGCCAAAGTCTCTTTTAGTCTCTATTTTAGTTCAGCATTGGCCTCCTGCCTAATGAAACAACTGTTCTTTATGCCAAAAACTGTCATCTTCAGTTGCACAAGATGCATCTCACTTACAAACAATGTATAATGAGCCCAATGTTTAATGCCTGAAGAACTGCTGCTTTAAATTGATCCCAAGCAAAACTTAAGCAGATACAGGAATGGTCAGTACCTTGGGTGGGAGAAGAACCATTCTCAAGGAAGATTTTTTTCCCCTTTTGTATTGAAATCCACTTTTTGAAAAGAAAACCATAATTTTAGAACATGAAAGCATATGTAGCGAACACAGGCAGCAGTGACACATGTGAGGCCCACTCCAAACCTGAAAGCTTCATTCTCACTCAGGGTGAGGTCATTGCTCTGTAATGATCACCTGCACCACAACCTTGGCTTCTCTGGAACAAACTATGTTTAAATCTGATAAACTTAATAAACTATCAACGGATGGACTGAAAAGAGTCCACCCAAATAAAGCTGTTATGCTGTTTTTCTGTAATTTCAGAGCCAGCTGGAGCAGAGATACCTGTGTAAGGAGCTGTTCCTGGCTGAGGTTATTGATCCAGCGAGTGTATCGTTCAGTGGAGTCCAGTGGCTCTCTTCTCACTTGGCAACCAACAATCTAAAGCAGAATTACACAAATCCCCTAGGTTAAACTCTGTACACCCACGTGGCAACAAAACAGTATCACAAAATAAACATTCAGAACATGGCAACTCCAGGAATTAACATTATCTACACAGTCCTTACTAGCCCCCTTCTATGTTCATAAGGTAATATGGTACAGTTGCTTTGTTCAAATGTTAAATAGTTACAGATTTTAAAGGTCTCTAGGAAAACACTGAGGAGTATCTTTCCAATAACCTATTTTTTGGGAATATTGGAACTATTTTGGTTGAAATTTTCAAAGGAAATTTTCCATAGGCAGATATTTAGAATGCAACATTGCAACCAAAAGTTACTCCAGCAAATGAAAATTGGAACGTGAGTAACACCAGACTATCCTGCCAACAGCCCTTGAAAATAATACCCCCCATTATTTTCAATTAACATAAAATAAGCAAAATCCCCTTCATATTCTCATTTGTTTTGTTCATGGTAGAACAGTGTAGACACCTCATTTTAATTTGGTCACTGAAGCACTGTACTCCCATGTGAGCAGTATCTCCTTATATAAAACTCCTCTGTAGCTGTACAGGTTAAATATTAATTTTAATATTATTATGCCAGTAGGTGATCAGAAAGCTTCCAATATGTATCAAAGAATATCAGCAGGATCACGTATTACCTGTATCTGCACAGACACATATTAATGCAATTTCATAGAAATACTGAACTGTTCACAAATCTCTGATTAGAGAAGGAAAAAGCTGAGGAGAGCCCGAGGAGTGTGACTGGACAGAACTTTGCATTTTGCTCCTTCTGAAGTCTGCAGTCTGCACAAAACCTGCAGGGTACCACAGGACTTAATTATTTATGCAAAGTATAAACTGTTTTATACCAACAGTACTACTGCACTCCCACCATAGTGTAACTCTCCATTTCTCTTCCTGATTTTTAAGGTGCTTCCCATGAGATGTGTTTGTCCACTGAGAACTAACACTACAGGGTATTAATGTTTCTGAACACTAATTTCTGGTAAGTTCTGCTCAAGAACAGGTGGGAAACTCCCTTGGTTTATTTTCCACCCCAAGCACTGATAAATCTTCCAGGTATCTGTGTTTGCAGAGCTTTAAACTGCAGGGGGGTGTGAGCAGCCAGGCCAGAGCTCTGCATGTGCAATTGTGAATACTTTTGACGTGGGAACAAAAACACCATGAGAAGATCTTGCTGGGGGACTGCTGGCAATGAAACATCACAATTTAGAATATGATTAAATACAATCAAAATAATAAGCATGGAGAAAAAGAAAATGTTATTTGCTTATCCCAGAAGAATAAACCAGAATGTCTCTGAACTAGGAAATGTTTCCTCTATGACAACAAATTACTGTGGAAAACTTCAGTTTCATCCTAACTTAACCCTCACATTACAGCTAAGTAATACTAAGGTATTTTCAGAAGGTTAACCTAAAATTCTTTTACACTGAACATCAATTAGAAGAGTTCATAGAGATGTTTTTTACAGCACACCACAGAAATAAAAACCTGCAAAAGTCATGTCAGATGTACATCTATCCTGTGCTGCAAGGATGGTTTTTATTTTAAAATTGAACTTTTTCTAGTATTCATTGATCAAGCCCTCATTAGCCTTCTCTTACATATCCTAGGTTTTTCTAACTTACAAAGCCACTTTACAAAACTTTGCATAAAAGGTAAAAGGGAAAAATTACCTTTATTTTATATCTCAAGCTATTGTATAACAGCACAAGATGGAAACTTAGTTTCTTTATTTAAAGAGTGAAGCTGAACAAATACAGAATACAAAGGGCTTTCAAAAGGTGAGAGATTAAATAGGAGAATTTCAAATTGGTTTTTCTGAAAACCTGTTTCTCAATTACAGCCAAGTAGGAAGTGCAGTCATCTCTCTCCTGGCAGCTTGAAATTTAAATTAGAAGCAGAGGACAGAGTTTCACATTTTTATATTCATTTCTCTGCAGACTGATAATTTCATAAATTGTTGATAATTTACGCAAACTAAAGCAAATGTTGAATCCAGGTGCTCAGCTAAAGGACTGTAATTCCCTGAAGTCCAAGGAACAACTGGTTCAAATCCCAACTCCTCCCACTTGAAGAGAAAACTGAACAGGTTTGATCAATTATCTGTGCACACATGAGGAGAGGTGAAGGCAGACAGCAGAAGTGCCATTCAATTGGATCCTGCCAGCTCTTTTCTGGATTATACATCACTGTTTGTAATTTCTAGAGTTTGACTTCAAGTCTTAGCCAAAACTCCCTCCTTCTTCCATCTAGTCACACAGATAATTCCATTGCATGCTCCAATTTACTTCTCTCAATTTTAACTCATCACACTGGTTCTGTATTTCAGGTCTTAAAATGCTTTGAGCCTTTTGGAACTGAAAAAAAATTTAGGTAAAAATCCTCATCAAATACAGTTGTTAATTAGGAATTATTGGTATTGCAGTGAGAAAAATCAATGGGTTACATTAATTTGGAGCACAATCTTTGGAAATGTAACTTTGCAACACAACAGGAAAATAGCTGCAAGCTCATTAACAAAGTTAACTGCTGTAGGAAGTGCTGTGTTTGCACTCCCCTCTGCCCTAAGAGCTGCTTTCTTCTCATTTGCAGAGCCACCACCACTCAAAGCCACTTTTATCATCATTTAAGAAGTTTGTTTTACAGACAAACGTGAAAATTGCCAGGGTGCAATCAGGTTTATTTCCAGATCCTCAGCCCAGCAAATCCCCCACCCTTGTGCGCTTCAGCTGCGCCATTCCCTCCCAATGGGACTCTGACGCGTGACTGGGATTTCTGACTTGTGCCTGCAAGATAAACACCACCAAGCTGAGCCTTTGATTCAGCATCTGCAAAGCCCAGCTCATGTAACCAGCTTCTTTCACACAATGAAAATCAGATTATTTAGAGCACAAACAGCTTCCTCCAGCTCCCCTGTGTAAGGTGTGGCAGCACAAGCAACTGCACACTGGTTCCATTTCCTCCGTGCCTCACAGAGGTTTTATATTCACTGAATATTTCCTTAGAGCTTTCAAACTGAAGTGAAAAGTTTTTGACTGTTGCTTTTCTCATAACATTTAAAATACTTTGATAAAAATCTTTCTGGCCTGTATTACATCCATTTGGTCCTTCCAAGAAACTCTGCATTAGAAATATTCTTTTCAGTATTTTGAGTATTTGTTTCTATGCAAAAATAGAGTTCATCCAAGTTTCAACTTTTGGATCTAATTAGACAAGTTTGTTTTTTATTATTTACAAATGCTGGAGAGTGGCATATACCTGTACCTAGATTAAACTATGCAATATATACAATAAATGCAATATGCTTCTTATTCCTACTGGAAACTTGCTGAAATGTAGTATTAATATTACTAGTATAAATAATAATACATATTATGTTTTGATATTAATATATTAATATTACTTGTATAGGAAGCAGTACCATGAACAATGAATAAAATAAATTTCTGGCTCATAGCAAAGGACAATGGCAGTTCAGGAAAAAGTAAAATTCTCATCAGGGCAGAAAATCCTTTCTGCTACCACATCAATAAGGTAATTTTCTTTCTATCTAGATAGATAATTACTTTTTTAATGTATTAAAGGTAACTTAGAGCTCATTTAGCTTTTTATTTAATTGCAATCAGCATTGGTGTCTCTGAAAAAAAATATAAAAGAATTTATCTATTATGACAGCAAGAAACAGTAATAGGAAGAACAGTAAAAGCACAAAATAGGGGATTTATCTTAAGTACCAACAATTACCTACACTGAAAGGCAACACAAGAAAATTTTATAAACAAAAGTGGTTTAAAGTGAGCTCTGTGGGGAAGAAGTGACCAAATATAGGATCTGTTGTGGCCCAACAGAACTGCTTCATCTACTTCTTCACCAAAAGCCTCCAGCATCTGCCAGTCCTGTCTAGATGGTCTCAGACAGGAGTAAAAATGGCATTATTGGTCTGTATTTAGGCACCTGAATCTCTCTTCTGTAATAACTCCACCACTTCACACAATCAGGAGTGGAGTTAATGAATTTATCATTTTGATAAATAACATTATCAGAATGAACGTCACAGACATGTTCTTTGTGCCACTGTATTGGAAACATCTTCAAGAGTTAGGGAACTATAAAGCCAGAACAACAGGATTATGATACAACCAAAGCAGAACAAATAACAATAGCAAAAATAACTCTGAGCTTCTCCAGATCACAGCACCCTGGAAATAAAAATCCAACAAGCACATTCAGTAAATTCAGAGTTTTGCTCATGTTCAGAGGAACTGGGCAGGATTTCTACACACATTACCAAATCCTGCTTAGAGCCACCTCTAGTCACTGTCCTGTGAGGTACAAAACTGTTCTGTGAGGTGAAAAAAGAGAATTTCAGGCCCATGTCTGACATGTGCAAAGCCCAACACTCTATACCCAGTCAGAACTTGTTCCAACTTTCACCAGTGGTTCTGAAATGCAATATTCAGGTGGAGATGTTTCTTAGTTTCATCATTTTAGAGTTTTATGTTTTGCCTTGCACGTTGAAGTGGAAAAGGAAGTGGGTGAGAGGAAACAAAGTTTAAATGAGTCGGCAATAATTAAAACCAAGGCGTTTTCTGCAGATGTGGTGTTTTTGAGTTTTTAATCACTACAGCTTCCTTTACCACAAACAATCTTCCTTATTCAGGAGGCAGCCCATGCACTAAAGAGGAAATGAGGATGAAAAAATAATTGGTCTTCAATTTTATCCCAATATTTTCCATCCTTGTTTTAAAAGAAGAGGAAATGAACAAAGACAGGCAAAAGCATAAACTCTCCACAAGGCAGTGGGCACTGGATGAACAAACACACCCAGGAGTTCTTCATATAATGCATTTTCTCCTAAGGAACTTTATTATTGAAACAGGTATTGAAAAAATATGCATTTTAGCATGAAAAAATCCATGGCTTTTCTGTACAAAATAAATGCAACTTTCAAAGGTTATACAAAGTAAGGAACTTAATTCTGCATTCTGAGGAAGAATGTGCAGTGTTCTGTTTCATTTTAGAAATATGACAGAAGGATGTAAACCTCCTTGAAGAGAATGTCATTAAGTACTTAGAGATGCTGTAATTAGAAAAATCATAACATCTGATCCAAGATAAAGTTCAGTGAAAAGAAAGATTATCCAAATAACAAGTAAAATAAGGATGATTATCTCAAGGGCACAACACCTTTTTCCCCAATATGCCTCTTTATGAGAACCCACAAATGGAAAATCCTAAAATAAAAAGGTAATGAAAGTTGGGTTTTTTTATTATAAATAAATTGTATTAAATAACTCTTATAAGAGTTAATTAATAAGAGTTACCTTATCCTGAATGTTGAAGAGCAGCTTTAGTTCATGAAGCTCACATCTTTTGTCTTAAGGAAAGGTAGATGTCCTCTCTGCTGTCTCCAAACCCTACCTCAATTATTTTTATTGTAGCAATTTTATGCAATTTCCTTTAAGAAAGATTTTGTGATCACTATTTAATGCAATTAAAAGGAAAATAAACTAGAGAAATATTTTTATGTGGTTCAAATCTTCCCAAAAGTATATACTGCAGGAAGAAGGTAGTAAAATGTGTTTCCTCTCCCAATCATTTCCAAGGGAGGAAATTGTTCTTCAAAACGTGACACCTGTGAGGTAATTTGCATTAGGTGTAAATATACAAAATACACCCTGGTGTATTTAAAACATGTTTTAGAAATTATAAAATATGTTGATATTGCTGACTCTCCAAAGAAGCCTTTAGGTCAGATGAATATCCATTTCCACAGATGCTTCTATCTTGGAGCAATCCATTTTTAAGAACACCTGTTAAACATTCCACTTGAGCCGAGTTCAAGTCCAAAGTGCTCAAAAGGATGTTACATGTTCATTTTCAGCACATAAAAAGAGAGTAATCAGAAACCAAGGAAGTCTGAATTTTCTTTAGTGAATTTATATTAAAAATAAGAAATCATGGTGTAATCAGAACAGCCCAGCTGAGCGTCACAACACAGGAAGGTTTAAAAAGATGTTGTCACATGTGTGAATTCATGAAGTTTGAACATGACATTTTGGGGAAAAGTTCAAGTAAATATCATTGAAGAGATACCAATTTCTTTTGTCTGTAGCTTCAAAAATCTGATTGGGTTGCAATAGTTATCACCTCAGAAGAATGTCCGAACACCAGGAGGAGGGAATCTTAATTTTCAAACATTTCATGCTTCAGACATAGTTTTAAAAATGAAATATGTTTACATGAATGAAATACATTACAGTCAGTCTTTCATGAATGTCAAACTCCAGTAATCACAATCATTTGATGGTGTTACTGGCATGTGGAGGCCATTTTAAACACAAATTTAATTACAAAGTCGTGTCAGTTGGGCTGTTTCCCATTTGGGGTATTTGATTAAATGTAGAACAGACCTAGGCTGACATGGTGACTTTGAAAATGCGCTGTGGTTTTTTTCAGAAATACCAAATTAAAAAAGAACTTTAAGGAAGCTGGCTAATAAAAAGCAAAGATAGCTGAATTCCAGCAGATCTGGATGATACACATGGAAAGGACCAATTACCAAAAATGTAAAAATAATACTCTCCCATGGTCAAAGAAAGAATTTTCATATTCCCCAGTGCAAAAACAGAAAAGGAATAATATTTTTTCCTCTAGATATACTCCAATATCACCACTTCTGACAAAACCTTCATACAACTGCTGCTTTAGTTTCTACTCTCCAAACCAAGAGAGAAGATTATTGAAGATAATAAATTATTTGTATATTATATATAATTGATAAAATTCATAACTAATAAATCAATAAACAATAAATATTTATATATTATATATTATTATTTATATGTACTTATAAATTACTTTTAAAAGCCTCTAATGACAATTTCCTGAAGTGAAATCTATAAATGTTTTTATAAGTATCTATATTGGGTAACCTTAATTCAGAATTATATTTTCCATATGCTGGAGATGAATGTACAAGACTTGGTAGTTTGATAATAGTTTGCAGTAAAAGGGAACTGAATATAAAAAAAATCTGCTGACCAGAATAATTAAGACTAGTGCATGAAAATATTCCTCTGGACATAAAACAAAATCAACTGATGTTGGACAATCAACACTTCATGTAATCACCTCAGGAATATAATCTCATTTTCCCTTCTGTCTATACCAAAGACAGACCAGAGCCTCTTCAGGTCTACTCAGCCCCTTTAGTGGAGCCAATTCCTGCTAACAGGTTCATGCAAACAAATTGGATTTGTCATCCAAGACATGACAGTACTCAATTAATGGCTCTTCAATAGCTGTTGGATGAATTAATTCTTATATTTAAAATTAACCTCCACAGGCAGTGCTTGCTGGGACAGGCCCGGGCAGCTCACACTGATCTGTCTCAAACCTGCAGAGTAAGGCAGGCACAAGGAGAGCTCTGCAAATTAACTAAGGAGAAAAAAAGATCATTTAAGTTCTATGCAAAGAAGATTTTAATCAACTTCACATCCAAAATAAAGCATTTATCAAAGGAAAATCTGCTAAGCTATATGCCACAACTGGAGGACAAAGTATTTAAGGGGAGATGATAAAACCTGGACTTCAGAATTAAAGACAGAATGAGAGAAGATCACCAACAACCTCGCTGAATACAGGAAGGATGCAAATTAAATAGAGGTACAGAACTGAATTTAAATGGAGCACGGAGAGGTGACATTCAGCATTAGGTAGTTCTGCTTTATGGCAGTTTAATAAAACCTCACAGACGCTCATTGTCTTTTCACACCACAAACTTACAGAATCAAGTGGATCTGATCATTTTAGCCACAAGAGAAGAATGATATGACTCAAACGAGTGCTCTCTGTAAGCAGAGCATGCTCCAAGGGAGGGAGGAAAAAAGTCTTGCTACTTTCTAACACATGGCAGAAAGGTGCAACAGGTCCCAACAAGCAGAACAGCACGGGGTTCAGTAACATGAAAAAAAAATCTATTAAATTATGACTTTCAGAATTAAAAAATATATGTTTTGAGACCAAAAGGAAAAAAAAATCCTCTTAACTTCTAAATGTAGTTAATTTGTGAAGCTCAGGGGTGGGAGGGAAGCAGCCAATGCCTTTGGCCCAGAGCTGTGCCCTAAAGAAAGGAGCAGCTCAGCTCTCATTCATCTGCTCCTTTCTCCAGTTCCTTGGGGATTGTGCAATATTTGTTTCAGCTCTCCCAGGGCAGGTGAACAGCTCTGTGAGCCACCAGCTCCCAGTGCCAGCCAGGAATTGTTCAATTCACTCAATCCCATCAGCTATTTTAGAGTCACATTAACCATCAAAGATATGCAGAATTCAGGCAGTTGGTGAACACGGGCAGATAATCAACAGATAAAAAATGGCTTTAGGCACTGCTGCTCTTGATCTAAAGCCAAGCTACAGAATCTGCCAAAAATCTGCTTTAGAGATGCAAAATAGTGAGAATTGCTCATTGAATAAATGCAAATGTATATTCATGTTCTCTCACACGCCCAGGTATCCTACCTGTTTGAGACAGAGGATTGTAATTTCACAACAAATAGAAAGGTGTTCGTTGTGACACTGCCACTGACTCACCTCCTGCTGAGCCAGAGAAAACAAAAGGAAATGTTCTTTATTTCTATTGCCCTCATTCTCACTCCAGCTGTTTTCTCATTGAGGTAGGAGACAGTGAGGAAAAGTTTAGTTCTTTTATGAGTTCTTAAATGTTACTCAGTGTCTCCAAGATCATTCCCAGATCCAGTGATTCTCCTTCACCATGCCCAGAGCAGAGTCTGCTGGAAGCATCCAGCAACAAGACAAGCAGGGAGCAGATCCAACTGACACCCCCTCTGTCCTTGAAACAAAAATCTTTGGGGGTTCTCAGAGGGTAACACTGTTGAAATTAAATAACATAGAATAAATGTGAGGCAGAGTGAAAAACAGCACAGTGTGTGTGGTTTGGGAAATAATTTCCTGGGATACTCCAAACTTAGAAAGTTGCTCTGTAGAACACCAGTACATACACCAGACTGGAGCTCCAGAAAAACACAGGATAAGATATGAAGGCATGACATTTTCAGAATTAAGGGAAATAAAACCTTGAATCTTCCTAATAATTAGCTGCCAACAAAGCATACATATTTTGTGTTTGGTAAATAAGCAACATCTGACTTACCCTGGATAAATGGGACAGATGCAGCTTCTAGGGATAAATAAAACCAGTTTGATGTCCCTGAGCTTCACAACTACTAAAAGTAGGGATTTGCACTGAGCCTGGTATTTCTTAAGCAGAATTTAAGAATTTGTAGCATAAATACACAGAGTCTCAAAAGCTTGTGTCTTCTGAGAGTGTCTATTTACAGAATTCATGTGAGAGGGACTTGGAGATGATGTAAAATAGTCACCAGAGAACAAGGTGACAGCAGTTGTCCTTTAACAAAAAGCACGGTGCATTAGTGATTTGTATTTTGAGATCCAAAATCCTCCACTGAACATTTCCAAGGACAAAACAGTTCCACCCTCAAACCTTGTTTTTAAAAAGTGTCCCAGATAAGAACAACTTACAAGAATAGAAATCAACTTGGTCTTTAAAGCACAATTAAGGAGTCTGTGATCCAGGAAATGAGACGCAAAGGCTGCTGTTGTTACCTCAGTGTTCCAGTACCTGAACCTGGGGCAAGCTTCTTGCTTTTTCAGAGATGGAGACACAGGTTTCTTTAAAGAATAATTTGTTGGGAAGATCCCAGAGGCATCTGATATCTTTGGTTCTTCTGTTTAGTACCCAGGCTTCAAATCAGAGTAAGGCAATTTGCATTTAAGAGTAACACAAAAGAGGAAGAACCTCAGGGATTAATTAGGACCTGGGAGATTTCTCTTGGTGGGCAAGGTTGGAGATTTTTCCTCTCTGTTGATCAATAGTTAAAACAACAGCACACTGAAGCCTAGAATCTCAGGGCCCACTGGGAGCACTGGTCTTCAAATCTCACTCCCAGTAACAATCAGCAGGACTAGGATTAGGAATAAAATTTCTGAAATTATATTGAGAGTGCATAAAGTCAAAAATCCAGGTCAGGAGAAGTTGCAAAACAGTGGAAAGTGCAAGTCTGCAAATTAGAAATTCAGGAACAAACCAAAAAAGCTCACTGCTTCACAGGCATTTCTCAACCTTCTGCTTTTTGGTTTAATTTTTTTTTTCCTCCACCTACTCTGGTTTATCAGACTGATTGAAGCCAGGCCAGAACTCCAAATACAGAACAAAACTTCATTCAAACATCCCCAAACATCTTCCAAGGCCAGAAAATTGAATGGCATGATTATTCTGAGGACAGCAGAGAGATCATTCTTTTAAGAACAGAAGTCCACCCTGCTATTGGTCAGTAGATTTGTGACCAGGCCAACTTTTCTCAAAGTTGTGTCAGAACTGTTGAGGGGCTCTGGATCAAACTGATCTATTTGCTCACCAGAAACAGTTGGATATGCTCCCCTTTCTCCTTCAGACCTTTGAATTAGAATTCTGTAAGATCCAACATTAACCCAGCAGGTTACACCTCACCCAGGCATCCCACACATTTTCTGTACCTGTAACATGGAAAATGTGCTGGCTCTGATGGAAATAAGTGAATTCTGCCCATGCCAGCCCTCCCAGTGCTGTGTGCTGGTAGCACACCAGTGCTCTGAGCCCTGCTCCCAAGGCTCTCTCTGACGTTTTCCCTCTCCACAAGGCTGAGGGTGTGCAAGGCAGTCAGATCCAAATTGACCAAAGGACTGCTCCTTTTGCTTTAATAAATTACCTTGATCTTTACCCATGGGTTTCTTCCATGATCTTTACCCATGGGTGTTTTTTCTGTCTCCCACCACCCCATCTTTCTGAGGAGTGGCAGAACCCAGCCAAGGCAGGGCCACCACAAGTACCAGACTGAAACAGGACCATAAATTCACCTGAATTTGGAACATGGCAGGAACAGGTTTGTGTTGCTTAGAACAGATCATAAAGGCCCTTCAGTCTGCTCAGGTCCTCGTTATCACTTGTTTGATTGTCATTTAATAGCTCATACTGAGGGTTGTTGGGCACTAAAGTATAACAGAATATAAACAAAACAGTCAAAGTACTTCCTAAAAAAGACTACAAACTGTTTAGTTGAATTTAGTCTAATTAAAAAAGTTTTAATTTACATCTAGAGAAGCCATATAAGCAAGAAATATGATAGTTCTTAGCACTAATTTCCATAAAACAAGCATACTGGATCAACTTGCCTTTCTGGTTTTTTTTTGGCATCTGACTGCAGAATTACATTAACTGATGGATATCAGAACAAAAACAACTTTGGATTTATCATTTTATTATGTTTGTAATGTGAGTTAGGTTAACTGCTACTCAGGTACTATTAAAGCTACAATTTAATAAATCCTATTGTAAGGGTGATCAGATTTCAGAAGAGCCCTAAAACAGGTGGTGTGATGAGCAGGTACACATCCCACTGCTAAGCAGCAGGTTGTTTGGCAGACATTCCTCAGCCAAAGAAGTGTCTTTTGGAGTTCAAAAAGTTCAAAAGGTGTTTAGTTGACAGAGAGCAATAATCCTAAAACTGTGTGTGTTGTTCAGATACCTGCAGGAAACACCTTCATGACAGACCAAGTCAATCAACCTTTCCTTTCCAGAAACCTCTGGCACAATGAAATAAGTCTCACAGGAGAAAATGTCAGAGATGTGGAAACAATAAGGCTGATTTTGCTGATAAAACAAACTCAGTTTTCAAGTTTATAAAGGAGTATCTTTGTCAGTAGTATTGACAGATTAGTTAACTGCAATAGTTATTTACATAATTAACAGCCAAGTTATTTTTTTTAAATATGTGTATATATATATATATATATATATATATATAAAATCTTTGGATAAGTAGAACTTATGCACCAACTCTCTCTAAAGTACACTGACCCTAATCACAGAAAATCATATAAAACCAAAATAATATAGATCAGAGAAAAACTCTCTCACAGAATATTCCTGACAGTTTATTTCACAGGAATTCTAATAATGTTTCATTTTACAGGCAGACATAGAGAGAAACATCAGCTGAACTTTAGGCCAGTTGATCACTGGTAACAACCCATACATTCCCTATGGTTTACAGTTCCTTAATTATGAAAAGCAGATAAACCATAGCTGTAGCCAATCCTTTGCAGCTTTTCACATGACTTGGAAAGGCTACATAAAAAAGGCATTCTCCTTTAGATTACTGACATTAGCCAAACCTATATACTTATTTGCAAAAGAGTATCACTGTTGTAATGAGATCTGGTTTTCTGAAGAGAGAAAATAAAAGGAAGAAAAGAAGTTCAATCAAAGCTCCCATTCAGTGCAAGGATTAAAAATAAAGGAAAAGAATACACTGGTTATTGCTTCACCTCCCCCAGCCCCACTGTGAAATTTTCATATCCTTTTAAAGATGTATCCGGAACTCTGTCAAAGAAAAACCCAGAAATACACACAAGAAAAAAGTACTCACACTGTTTGGGTGTTGAATGGCAACTTGGTGCTGCAGCCTAACCCGCTGTGGCATCATCACATCATCCTGGAATAAATAGCACACTGTTACTGAACATAAAAAGGGTCACAGAACACTACTGACACACACTAGAATATGTTGCTAAATGAACATCATTTTACTGGCTGGCAGTCAGAAATGCAAATGGAGCAGATATGAAGAGACTTCACACTTTTTGTGGATTAAACTGGATGCTGTTGGAGCTGGAAGTGATCAAAACTACTACGTGACAATGGTGCTGTGATCTCAACACGCATCCACAGCACCCACACATTGCACATTTATTTCTCAAGAAATTCTCCAACTCTTTCCCAACTCCCCCAGCAGCCCTGGCAGTGTGAGGACAAGGAGCTACCCTCAGTTAAAGTAGCAATGAGAGGAAATGCTCTCTGTAATCTGGCTCTACCTTGTTCCACTGAAAATGAAAAGCCTTTGGTCTCTAGATCTAAGAATATGTCATATTTCATGGGCACAAAAAACTAGTACTTGTGAAATGAGAAAATTCTGAGGAAAAGGAAAAAAGGGAAGTACCCACACTCATAGAATGCATTAGCATTGACACTGGCTTTAAGACACACCAACTGGATTTACATTTTCTGTTAGTACTTCTTCCACTTGCAGCATAAAGATCTGTTCTATTTAGATACAAAAGGATAGGTTGTTTTGTGAAAAGTCACTAACTTTGCTATCCTGCCTTGAACTGTTAGGAGAGATTCCTTTCAAACTTATGTTATTTCCTGTTCAAAATTAAATCCTTTCTAGACAGTGATTCTACAGTTTATAGAAACTATAGCATAATTTTTCTTCCCTAAATGTTTTAGGCCTCTGAGGTTTCTACCTATATTCTTTTCCATTTTGGTGCCATATTTCTCCCCTTTTAAAGAATCAGTCTTTTTTAGATACTGGTTAAAGCTAACACAGCCTATTTCTTCTCAGAGTATTTCCAAATAAACTTAATAAGGCAAACAATTCAAAGGAGCCCTGAATTCCTGTTCTACAGACACCCTTTTAATGGTTCTTCAACACTGAAATAATTCTGATTTTCCTATTAAAGCACAAACCCTCAATATTGAATTTCCAAACACTTTCACATTAAAACTTCCCATCAAGTCAACAGCAAAAAATATTAGTGTTTAAATATCTTCAGCTTGAAGAGTTGAATGACCTTGCTATAAAGGTGCCCCTATAGTTTTATCAAAACATGCATGATAAAAAAAGTTTCAGAAGTAGATCCAACTATTTAATACAATTCAAGGTTAAAGATAAAACAAAATAATAATAAAACTGACTCTTATCACACATAAGTTTATAAAAGATGGGAGGACTATGTTGCCAAAAGCATTTTACTGTATTTTGCATTTAGGATGTGTTTAGTAATAAACATGACAGCTGTTCCTGATTTTCAAAGCCAATAGAGCAAAAAGACCCTTCTGATTTCCCATGACTTCAAAACTACAATAATATTATTTATCACCTCATCCACTTTATCCATAGAGCACCAGAATTCCAGCACCAAGAAAGTGTTCCCATAAAACCTTTACCCTATTTCCCACAAGAAAAACCATAATCCTATTTCTTTGTGCCAAATAAGAGCTGATTTTTGTGAATTAAAACCTGGTTTTCATACAGGCAATAGGAGATATATTTTAACTGAACTTTGTTCACTCCTTTACAAGTTGCTAAGGATCCTTAGATGCTTTCTTGGTAAATCCAAAGGAAAGGGAAAAAAGGGGGGGAAAAGGGGAAAAAATGGAAAAAAGAGGGGAAAAAAGGGGAAAAAGTGGGGGGGAAAGGAAAAAGGGGGGAAAAAGGAAGAAAAGGGAGGAAAAGGGGGAAAAAGGGAAAAAGGGGGAAAAGGGGCGGGGGGGGAAGGGATAAAAAAAGAGGAAAAAAGGGGAAAATCCACCAAAAAGGCAGGAATTTCTATGTTTAGAACAATGTTACCCTCATTTTTTACAAGATACAACATTTGCTGTTGTGCTAAAAGGTCTCACTGGTCATGATTCCACACAAGGGAGAGAACTCTCGCATTCACAAAGATGAAAAATAATCTACTTGATTTAAAAAGGTTAAATCAGCATGGAAAGCATTCAAACCAAATCAAAATAACCTATGCACCAACGAGGTCGGTGTCATGTTTTCATAACCACCCAGTTTGACAGGAATGGCCCCGTTCCCCTAAGAAAACACTGGGTCAGTTTGATGCTGTTGGCAAAACTCACAAATCTGGGGCTTAGGCTATCAGAGAGCATCAGAATTCTGTAAATTCCAGCTAAAGAGGGGGCACTATAACCACAAAAACTTCTAAATGCCTCTTTTTATTAATACAGCTTTGTTCTCTAATGCTGGAAAACTCTATGAACTCTTACCCTGCATGACCTGTATTTCTTTTAATAATTCTGTCTCATTTTTTTTATTAGCAGCTTTACACACACACTGCACGGCTGGATGGTTCTGTGAGACCTTCCCAGTTCATGGAAGGAGAAAGAAAGATGGGGAATAAAAAGAATAGAATAGTTTAGGACATAAACACAAATACCATAATAATGAGTAATATAATAATGCTAATTATTATTATATTAATACTATATATAATACTATATATAATATAGTATTTTATATCATATGTATACTACTAATTATATATAATAATAATTAGTATTATATATACTAATACTATATATAGTATTTATATATATAAAATTTATATATATAAAATATATATACTAATATATATTATATATTATATACTAATATATATATATATACACTAATACTATATACTATATATACTAATACTATATATAATACTAATGAGTAATATAATAATACTATAATAATGAGCACAAAAATATAAATCACAGCTTAGACAGAAATGACAAACAACCATCATTCAGCTTTTTAAATTCAGGTTGGTACCAGAAAAGTAACTGCAAAATCCAGTTTTGACAGATTCCTCACTATGGGTGACTGGAAAGGTAACCATGCATTTATTAATGTATTTATAATTAAATAATCTGAGGGAATTTGGATGGAATTAAGACTGGAATTTAAAAACCTAAATAAATTTGAATGAGTAAAACCAAAGTGATTGTACCACAAATTAAGAGCACCTTAAAAATTATGGAATTTTAGCAACTATAGTATTAAACAACTAAGAGGGTAAAATATTTTACCCAACAGCACACAATGAATTACACATTTTCTATCAAAGCTGTGGAACTTATGATATTGAATTCAGCAAAAGTGTTGCCAGACTTTCGTTTCTACAGGCAGTTTGGTCATCTTTTTGGTGTTTTTTGGTTTAACACTGAGAGTAAAACCTCAGTAATCAGGCAAACACTTTCCAAATTATTTTCCACTCATTTCAGACAGAAAAAAATATGGCCTATACAAAAAAGGGAAGTATATTTAGTTTGTTTCTGTTTCCTAGGTGAGAGTAGGGAAGATAACAATAGTAGAAGTGACTTACATTGAAAAATAATTTTAACAAAACAGAAGTTTATAATAAAATCCAATTTTCTCTGTTTACGTGGAAGTCTCTAATGGTTGTCCCCTAGCAGATATTCAGCTGACAGGATGAAGAAAAATTTCTTCCATGGAAAAAAAATGGACAAAAGAAAAGAAATTTAAAGTAAATGCTAAATAAATGCAAGTCTTCCCTAATCATATACTTGGAATACAACAGCTGGTCTCTTCAGCCAGGCTGTGTGGAGCACATTGGGCTCCACAGTGGTGACTTCATCATTTTCCCTTAAAAATTGGGGCTTCTGCACTTGAGAAAGTAAAACAAAATATACAATTCAATGCACAACACACATCTACTTTTTGCAACCAAGGGCAAGTTCACAGAAAACAAAACATTATAGGTCAGTATTGATGTGCTTTCTTAAGCTCACATTACAGACTCAGCATCTCCTGCTTTTCCAAACTCCTTCATATTTGGCTGCTCAAAATGAAAAAAAACAAAAAAGGATTGAGAGCTGATACACTCCACTCCCATAACAACAGCACCTTCTTCCCATCACAGCTATTAAATTCAAAATACAACCAGCAGCAGCGGGAGGAATGTTTCACTCACTGAGCAACAATATGGCATCTCCAAAATCTTTCAATTCATCAAATGGTCCATTCATTTATCCTGCACCTGCTCAGACTAGAGGGAAAATCTTTCTTTGCTATTGTTCAGTTCAACTCCTTGAAGGAGGAAAGTGAAATGCCTGGGACCTCCAAAAAGTGGCCTGTCAACAGCTCTGCTGAAGGAAACACCCTGACCCCAGGCAATCCTCCAGGGGCTGCTGTTTGAACAGCCCCACACTGTCAAACTCACTGGAACCAGGCACTCAAATGGCACCCACAAATCACCTGGGACTAATCATCTCTCAGTACTTGCAAGAAAAAATCGTAAGAAAAAAATGCTACTTTTCTGTTCCTACTCCCAAATTAAACTGAGAAAGAAGGGGACAACAAAGAAAACATTTCAAATTTAAGAAGCTGACTGCATTGACCACCTTTCTTTTTTATGAGCATAGCAACAAATAGGTCTACATGGAAAGATGTGGTGCTCTTATGAGCCCGACAACCTTTTTAATGGAATCTTTTAATCAAGCATCACTATTAGTTGGTCAGGAAACTTTTGCTGTAGAAGCAGCTCCCACCTCAGTGCATTTATTCAACAAATGCAGACATACACCTTCCCATGTCTTGCTTTTCTTTGGTCATTGGAGATCACCTTGATTTTTGCTCATGGATCACTGAAAGAAATGATGTGTTTGCAGGCAACTCACAAAGTGCTCAGCAGCAAAGCCAGTAAACCCAGACAAGAGTAAAAGCTTCACCAGTGATTCCAAATGCCCTCTTTAACTACTGAATAGATGAAGACACATGTAGGGAGAGGTTATGGCAACCAAATTCTGAAGGTCTGCTTCTTCATTTAACATTTCATACCAGACAGAGGCATTTAATCTGGTTTTAATACAAGCACATCTTTACAAAACAATGATAGGGATGATGCCTTCAAGCACTTGTATTTTGACTTTTTGGGGCTCATTAGTGATTAGGAAAGATGGACAACTCTTCTGGTAATGGAGTTCACCACTACATCCACATCTGCTAATTGTGTAACAGCTTATTTCAGTTTTTAAATCAGAGGATAAGTTCCAGTGTGTTAAACAACAACAGAAAGGAAATACATGAACTCTGATCACATCTTAACTCCCTAGAAATACAGACTAATTTGAAAGAGAGGAGGAATATTTCAGAAGTTTATTAATGCCTGTAATGTATAATGGCAACTAAGAGGAAATCCATGCTTCCAAACCCAGGAAGTTACACAGGCTGGGAAAAACAATCTGTTTGTAACTGAGTGTGCCTGACACAACTGGCTGGAGAAGGTCCCACCACCTTCCTCCAAGGCCTTTAGCAACACCCCCTCAAAGAGGTGGGTTTGAACTTGAACCTCAAGGAACACATGCAATTGGAAATTAAGTAATTATGCACACAGCAATTAAGAATTACCATTCCCAATTTAAATCATGCAAACAAATCTCCCAAACCAAAAGGAACAGGTCAGCAGCTGTCCCTTCATAGGAATGACAAATCTGCTGTGGTTCACCCTCATTTTGGTGAATAAAACTTACCTGTGTCCCCATGGCAATTTTGACTATTAGCAACTGTGGCAACATGGTTTAAAGTCATATCTTTGAACTGCCTGAGAATCTCTGAAATTGTGATACATTGCCAACAAAGCCTTTCAAAAGATTAAAACGTTAAGTTCTCAGCGATTATCACTGGGTTTGAAACCACCAGGTTTAAAAGGAATGGCCCTTCTTTAAAGAAAGGAACTGGGTCAGTTTGATGCTGTGAATAAACCTGAAATAAAACCTGGGGCTTAGAATAAATCAGAGAGCATCAGAAATTCTGTAAATTCCAGCTAAAGAGGGGCACTATAACCAAAAAAGTTTCTAAATGCCAGTTCAAAAGCTTTTATTAATACAGCTTTGTTCTCTAATGCTGGAAAACTTCTATGAACTCTTACCCTGCATGACCTACATTTCTTTTTAATAATTCTGTCTCATTTTTTTTATTAGCAGCTTTACACACACACTGCACGGCTGGATGGTTCTGTGAGACCTTCCCAGTTCATGGAAGGAGAAAGAAAGATGGGGAAAAAAAAGAATAGAATAGTTTAGGACATAAACACAAATACCATAATAATGAGTAATATAATAATGCTAATTATTATTATATTAATACTATATATAATACTATATATAATATAGTATTTTATATCATATGTATACTACTAATTATATATAATAATAATTAGTATTATATATACTAATACTATATATAGTATTTATATATATAAAATTTATATATATAAAATATATATACTAATATATATTATATATTATATACTAATATATATATATACACTAATACTATATACTATATATACTAATACTATATATAATACTAATGAGTAATATCATAATACTGAAATAATAATGAGCAGAAAAATATAAATCACAGCTTAGACAGAAATGACAAACAACCATCATTCAGCTTTTTAAATTCAGGTTTCAACCAGAATTTTAACTGCAAAATCCAGTTTTGACAGATTCCTCACTATGGGTGACTGGAAAGGTAACCATGCATTTATTAATGTATTTATAATTAAATAATCTGAGGGAATGATTTGGATGGAATTAAGACTGGAATTTAAAACCTAAATAAATTTAAATGAGTAAAACCAAACTGATTTTACCACAAATTAAGAGCACCTTAAAAAATTATGGAATTTTAGCAACTATAGTATTAAATAACTAAGAGGGTAAAATATTTTACCCAGTCAGCACACAATGAATTACACATTTTCTATCAAAGCTGTGGAACTTATGATATTGAATTCAGCAAAAGTGTTGCCAGACTTTGGTTTCTACAGGCAGTTTGGTCATCTTTTGGTGTTTTTTGGTTTAACACTGAGAGTGAAACCTCAGTAATCAGGGCAAACACTTTCCAAATTATTTTCCACTCATTTCAGACAGAAAAAAATATGGCCTATGGGAAAAAAGGGAAGTATATTTAGTTTGTTTCTGTTTCCTAGGTGAGAGTAGGGAAGATAACAATAGTAGAAGTGACTTACATTGAAAAATAATTTTAACAAAACAGAAGTTTATAATAAAATCCAAGTTTTTTCTTTTCTTTTTTATTTTGGAAGTCTCTAATGATTTGTCCCCTAGCAGATATTCATTTTGACAGGATGAAAAAAATTTCTTCCATGGAAAAAAATGGACAAAAGAAAAGAAATTTAAAGTAAATGCTAAATAAATGCAAGTCTTCCCTAATCATATACTTGGAATACAACAGCTGGTCTCTTCAGCCATGCTGTGTGGAGCACATTGGGCTCCACAGTGGTGACTTCATCATTTTCCCTTAAAAATTGGGGCTTCTGCACTTGAGAAAGTAAAACAAAATATACAATTCAATGCACAATACACATCTACTTTTTGCAACCAAGGGCAAGTTCACAGAAAACAAAACATTATAGGTCAGTATTGAGGTGCTTTCTTAAGCTCACATTACAGACTCAGCATCTCCTGCTTTTCCAAACTCCTTCATATTTGGCTGCTCAAAATGAAAAAAAACAAAAAAGGATTGAGAGCTGATACACTCCACTCCCATAACAACAGCACCTTCTTCCCATCACAGCTATTAAATTCAAAATACAACCAGCAGCAGCGGGAGGAATGTTTCACTCACTGAGCAACAAAATGGCATCTCCAAAATCTTTCAATTCATCAAATGGTCCATTCATTTATCCTGCACCTGCTCAGACTAGAGGGAAAATCTTTCTTTGCTATTGTTCAGTTCAACTCCTTGAAGGAGGAAAGTGAAATGCCTGGGACCTCCAAAAAGTGGCCTGTCAACAGCTCTGCTGAAGGAAATACCCTGACCCCAGGCAATCCTCCAGGGGCTGCTGTTTGAACAGCCCCACACTGTCAAACTCACTGGAACCAGGCACTCAAATGGCACCCACAAATCACCTGGGACTAATCATCTCTCAGTACTTGCAAGAAAAAATCATAAGAAAAAAATGCTACTTTTCTGTTTCTACTCCCAAATTAAACTGAGAAAGAAGGGGACAACAAAGAAAACATTCAAATTTAAGAAGCTGACTGCATTGACCACCTTTCTTTTTTATGAGCATAGCAACAAATAGGTCTACATGGAAAGATGTGGTGCTCCTATGAGCCTGACAACATTTTTAATGGAATCTTTTAATTAAGCATCACTATTAGTTGGTCAGGAAACTTTTGCTGTAGAAGCAGCTCCCACCTCAGTGCATTTATTCAACAAATGCAGACATACACCTTCCCATGTCTTGCTTTTCTGTGGTCATTGGAGATCACCTTGATTTTTGCTCATGGATCACTGAAAGAAATGATGTGTTTGCAGGCAACTCACAAAGTGCTCAGCAGCAAAGCCAGTAAACCCAGATAAGAGTAAAAGCTTCACCAGTGATTCCAAATGCCCTCTTTAACTACTGAATAGATGAAGACACATGTAGGGAGAGGTTATGGCAACCAAATTCTGAAGGTCTGCTTCTTCATTTAACATTTCATACCAGACATAGGCATTTAATCTGGTTTTAATACAAGCACATCTTTACAAAACAATGATAGGCATGATGTCTTCAAGCACTTGTATTTTGACTTTTTGGGGCTCATTAGTGATTAGGAAAGATGGACAACTCTTCTGGTAATGGAGTTCACCACTACATCCACACCTGCTAATTGTGTAACAGCTTATTTCAGTTTTTAAATCAGAGGATAAGTTCCAGTGTGTTAAACAACAACAGAAAGGAAATACATGAACTCTGATCACATCTTAACTTCCTAGAAATACAGACTAATTTGAAAGAGAGGAGGAATATTTCAGAAGTTTATTAATGCCTGTAATGTATAATGGCAACTAAGAGGAAATCCATGCTTCCAAACCCAGGAAGTTACAGAGGCTGGGAAAAACAATCTGTTTGTAACTGAGTGTGCCTGACACAACTGGCTGGAGAAGGTCCCACCACCTTCCTCCAAGGCCTTTAGCAACACCCCCTCAAAGAGGTGGGTTTGAACTTGAACCTCAAGGAACACATGCAATTGGAAATTAAGTAATTATGCACACAGCAATTAAGAATTACCATTCCCAATTTAAATCATGCAAACAAATCTCCCAAACCAAAAGGAACAGGTCAGCAGCTGTCCCTTCATAGGAATGACAAATCTGCTGTGGTTCACCCTCATTTTTGGTGAATAAAACTTACCTGTGTCCCCATGGCAATTTTGACTATTAGCAACTGTGGCAACATGGTTTAAAGTCATATCTTTGAACTGCCTGAGAATCTCTGAAATTGTGATACATTGCCAACAAAGCCTTTCAAAAGATTAAAACAAGCACATTAAGTTCTCAAGCGATTATCACTGGGTTTGAAACACTGCAGGTCTAAAAAGGACACATTTTTATATTTCTTCTTTAAAGTCAGGACCTCTCCAACAACACACTGAATAAACCTGAAATAAAACCTGGAAACTCCACTGAATAAACCTGAAATAAAACCTGGAAACTCCACAGATTATTAGGATGAAATGAAAGCACGATCCTTTTTTAAAGAAATACAGTTTCAGACAAGTAGAGGCATGTTTATGTGTGTGTCAATGAAAACAGCAGTTCAAAGCAGAATTTTTAGTGTAAGAGTTCTGCTGTGCTGCAAGGGGGTAAATGCTTCTAACAAAGATGGCACCACCCCAGAGAAGTGATAAACTACAGCTACAGTACAATGAAACTAGCAGATAAAGTCATAACTGCAGATAATTTGAAGAAGAAAAGCTAAAAGTGAAATATATTTGCTAAATTAGCCCTCATTTTCCCATATTATGAAAAAATTGTTAAGTAGCTTCAATTTTTCTACTTTTTTTCCCAGAGAGGAAAAAATGCCTTAGCAGCTTGGAGGTGAAATCTGTAACAACAACCACAGTAAAGAACTCCACAATAGCTGTTAGTCCAACAGCTGCCACTTCATACTAGAAAAGGCTGATCAAATTCTGACACTTCTGAGACCTGTAACCTTTTTTTTCCACATTTCTTCCCAGTTTGTTGTCCTCAGAAATCTGTGTTGAGAGACATAACATGAGCAGCTTGGCTCCAGCTGGAAAGGCAAGCAAAACCAGCCTTGCTGGAGCCAGCATTTCCAAAGATGCTCCCAAATATGCTCATCCACTCATTTCACTTCACAGAGAAAACAAAGAATGCACAAAAAGCCAGGGATGCATTTCTCCACCTATTTGTGATGTGCACAAACAGCTCCGTTCCCCTCCACATCCACCTGTAGCAAAGCTGAAATTGTGGCTGCACTTCTGAAGGTCAATTCCTTGGCATTCCTGCAGCACATTCCAGCAGGCTGATATCAACATTCCTTCCTAGAGAGCTGGATACTGGACTGGTGTCTGAAATGAAGAAGGTAGGTGGTGTGTGGAAGCAGAGCTGTTAAACAGCTGCCAACATCTGTGCCCCAGCTACTATCACACAACATTTACTAACTACAGCCAAAACACTGAGCAATTTTTGGACTTGTAGCAGTTTCAACATCCATTTTATTTGCTCTGATCTGTTTTCAGCAAAACATGGTAGTCACAAGGGGAGACAGTAGAAAATGCATTAAAGTAATGCCAGGTATTTAATATTTCTTTTGTAACAAGATTAGGCTTCTGGTAGTCCAGAATGTCTCTGATTTGAAGAAGAAATAGAAATGCATAGAACAGAAAATCTTTGTAACTTCTCCCAAGCTTATCCACACTGTAAACCATAAAATCCTCAACTCACTTCAAATAATTCTTTATAATATTAAATATAAAGTTCTGCTAATGACAATATTGCAGAAATAGAGTATCATTACCAGTCATATTCCTTAATAACTGTAATTTGATTCCCTGATGTTTTGTTTTCCTCCAATAGTCAGCCAACAGAAGTAACACAGCAGCAGGAAGATTTTAATATATGGTAAATAACAAATTGAAAATTCTGAAGAATCACTATGAAAATATGAATTAACTTCATTTACAGAATTTGATTTTCTAGTTTACTAGTGATTTTCAAACAACTACATCTGTCTGGATGAAAAAGAAAGACTAACCCATAATTTACTTCAGTACATCATGCTGTACATATTTGAAACAGAAGAGATGAAGCCTCATGGGACAAGAGTAAATTAATTTCTCATTCATGTACTCGTGGACTCATAACTTCAGTCAGCTCAAGCACACACATTCCTCATCTCACAGACTCCCTAGAATGCCCTGTGCAATGTAATGCAAGCCTAGAATACCCAAAACTTGCAAATCCTAAGTTCCTTTTTGTTTTATTTTCTTTTTTTATTTTAGATATGTAAACAGCCTCACTGATTTACAATATATCACAAAAAATCACATTTTAACATACGAACAAAAAAAATTTCTTCCATCAAGTTGATAAGGCAGGTGGGGTTTGCAAACTGAAGGATTTCCCTAATTAAAACCTGAGAATGGCTGTAGAGTTCACATACCTGCTCTCACAACACTTTTTAACAAGCACAGACAATCAAAATATTCAGTTGGATTGTAGCTGAAAACCAACCAAGTCTGCAGCCAGTTCATCCTGTACTTCCCTAACCCATAGTTCAGTTCCAATGAACTGAGGGTTCAGAGGGAAAAAAAATCAATCTTCAGGTGAAATTACAGGAGACCAGTGAGCCTTGAAGGTCCTGCTCTTCTTGCCTGCTCCCAGCACACGGCCCCACTCCTGTGCTCAGCTGGGCACCTTTGTGAAACCATTCCTGCATATTCAGCTGCACCAAGTGAGATCCTTATCTGGGGTTACTGAGCTCAATGGCTTCACAGAAGATATCCAACAAAGGACAGAAAAAAAAAATTCAACTTGGAAGGTGAGACTTCTCCTATTTTACATCAAAAAGCCAATAGATTAGCTTTTAGTTTCTCATCAATGCAATTTTTTAAAGAATGTGGGAAAGAAAAATCCTCAAAACACCTAAATACCAACCTTGCCCTGCCCTGTTCACAACAGCTTGTGAAATCTGATATAATCAAAGAATGATGTAAGGCTTTCTACAGGTTGGAATACAACTTTACAGCCATAAATAGTAACCAGCACGTTAAACAAACTCCTTTGAGCAGGTTGTCTTACAGCAAATCAGCAACTCCTTTAAAAAGGAAAGGATTATATTGACAAAACCAAGTTAGACAAAAAGCATTAACTTACTGAATCCAGAAAGCAGAGATAGGTTCCTGAGCTCTGAATTACTGCTTGATTTTTAGCAAATCCAACTGAAAGAGAGAAAGCACGGATAAAAATATGGAGTTTTTACTGTTGCATCTTTTAAAATCTAATAAAATGGAACAAATGAAAAGAAAATACAAAAAGCAGTATCATATAAAGTACCAAATTTGTCCATATTTAAAGCAAGGTAATTTGTGAATATTGAAATAGGAGTCCTATGTCAGTCACCTTCTCTGAGTGAGTGACCAGAATTCTACAATCAAGTAGAATAAGAGTACTTTTGCCAGCCCTCCCCAAAGATATAATATGTAATGTGTATCTTGAAGAGGGCAGGTTTTATATCCAGAACCTCAGCTTGTAGAATCAGAGAAAGCTTTGGGCTGGAAGGGACCTTTAAAGGCCAACCCCTTGCAGAGAGCAGATGCTGAAAACCCTTGGCTGTATATACATTCATCTTTGAAGCCCTAAAAAATACCAGCAAATCATAAAAGAGGCAGGGAAGGACCAGAAACTGCTGTTTTTCCCATCAGGGATCTCAGAAGGACTCAAAAAGTTCTGTTCCTTGGTGCTTGTGAAATACAAAGTTTGCAAATACAAAAACTTCACATGCCATCTATGTAAAGGGGATGCAGAGAGGAGCCAAAGAAGGCTGATTTATTAGATACATACACAGAGCACAAAGGTGATTTATTTATACCATAACATGTTGTACCACCAATGGAGACCACACTGAAATGTCACTTCAGACAAATGCCAACATTGGCACCTGAGGTGTCTCAGTTTCTGACCTCCTGACACTTGGTGAATTTTTTACCAACCCATTCATTTCAGGAAGAAATGAATGAACCAAAGAAGAAAATTGTTTTGGCAGCTTAATTTCTGAAGGAGATGACTGTTCTGGAGGATCAAACAAATGGCAGAAGCAGATAAATAGGAAGGAGCAGGAATCCACAGCTGAAGGTAAGGATGGGACTGCAGCAACCACTGGGATACACCCACAAGGTGGGAATGCTTGCCTGGGATCATTTTTGCAGGTAGAGAAGGTGAACCTAAGAACTTTCTGATCTCTGAATTCTTGCCCTGGGCTGCATTCTAAGAAAAGCTCACACTACATCCAGTGTTAGTCTGGAAAATGCTGCATGGATTCCACTTGGGCACATGGGAAACATTTAAGCTTCCTTTGGTGTATTTGTGGAACCAAGTCAGGGAATCCAGCAAGATCACCCTGACCTGCAAAATGAACATTATTGTGAAGACAAGCAGTACTGTAGGGTTTTTACTCTTTAGGGGGAAAACTGGAAATGTAAAGACAAAAAATCTCACCATGAAGTGGAACAGAATAATTTTAAATAATATTATCCACAAAGTTTCTGACTTTGCATTTGAAAAAAAGCAGAGTTCTGTAATTCTCTTATCCTTTTATGTGTTACAAATTTAAGTTAGCTCAGGAAACAGATTTCACTGGGCTCAAAGGTTCCCTTAGTTGTAATGCACGTGCTCCTTGGCTATTTTGCTGAGCTGTCCAAGTACAGAAAAAGACTTATGACTGCATTTCTTACTGCCTCAAGGAACATTATGTCACCTACCACCAGAACAGGACTAATAAAGGCTCCTTCTTATAACTGTGTTATTTTTTCTCATGTACTTTAATCCTCACCTCAACTTCTCTTCATTGTGTGTTTTTCGGATTTATTATTTTACAGGATGTTTACCTTCTACCTTTTACAGACCTATGAATATGGAATCTCATCTGCACAGTAACTCTCAGTCTCCTTCCTACTGGCAGTAAAAAAGCAGCTGGCAGAGGCAGGAGCTGCCACAGCAGCAGAGCTGGGTCCTGGCACCACAGTTGGAGTGGGAAACAACTGATGCAAGTCAGCAGGCCTGGGCATGCCAAAGCAGCAACCCCCAGTCCTTCACTTACCCCTAGTAAAGCAGGAGATAAAAGAACAGCACAAAAATGATGACAGAATTAAATTTGCCCAACTTGAAACACATCAGTACTATCAGAAGCCACAGCAGCTGTAAAGTGGCCTGGACTTACATTTCAGTGCTGTCATTAACACACCCAAATATTTCAACAACTTTCAATGGATAACAATGAAATTACAAGGAAGCAAAACTGTAAAGAAAAAGTGAAGGAAGCTTCAAGGCAACTAGAAGATGGCAATTATATTACCCTATGAACTTCCTGAAGTATTTCAGATCTCATTTTCAAATAAACCACTTTAAATAAAGTCACTAAATATCTAGTATTTGTTATGAGAATGAGTTGGAAAATATTTCTTGCTGTGTTTAAGACAGAAACATCCTGAAGTTTTTCATATACCAGATATCTTTTAGAGGAAAGAGAGAGAAGAAAATACACATATTTTTTTAATTATTAAGAGGATAAATATAACTCCCCATAGAAGAAACTGGGTATTAAAAATTCTTCCACCACAACAAATTCTGTGTTTGGCATGAGTAAAAAAAATTCTTTAATATTACTCTACTGAACAAAATGAAATGTTTGTGCCAGGTCTCTGAGTTTTGTAAGGCCTGCTTACTTGGTGAAAAGAGCCTGTTACCATGGTTACAGCCGTAAAAACTTAAGCCTCAGTGAGATATTAACATTCCTTACTCTTGGAAAGAAAAAGGTTTCCTTTTTTTAGGCAAGTGACCCTTTCTTTTTTCCAAGGTTCCCCCCCTTTCTTTTACATGTTAGAAAAGAATCAGAAATAAATCCTAATCTTGTGTAAATAGTTGAAGATGTGAAGCCTGACTAGTACATTGTTTCTGTACCAAAGCATCTTCTTTTAAAGGCAAGACTCCTTCCAGTTGTACCTAGTCCTTAACAAAATGAAAGTAAATCACCAAAAGCAAACAAATGCTATGGATTTCAAGTAACCTGCTTCTAAAATGTAACAACCATGAAGTAAAGATGTCCTTGTTTTAATGGTGACCTGAGAGTGTATCCCACATGGATAAGCCTGGGTTTGTTTTTTAGCAGAGCTATGCATTTCACACTATTATTTAAATTATATATTTAAATAGTGCACAGCCCCTCCCACCCCCAATTTATTAGAGATCTGTTCAGTCTCCAGCTATCCCAACACTGACAAATGCATGCTAAACCAAAAAATAATCGAAATAATCTGACATATCCCTAATGGCACAATGGAATTCACAACTGGAACTCGATTTTAGGTTCAGTTTCCTGAAGTGCAAAGGTGAACAGACATCAGAATTCTAAAATTTAAAAAAAACCCATCCTGCTTGTGTGTTCTGGCAAACTAAAATTTAGTTTATACACAATTGATACAACACTCTAGTAGGAACAAGACTTTAGACATAGCAAATGTTTATAAAAATGGAAAATATGTTACACAACACCATGGTATTAGCAGAAAGATTACTAACTATCTTAAGTAACGGAATTAACAAACTCTGGGATTATTCTTTGATTTAGGAAATTGTAACCTACTTCGTTTCTTGATCAGTTTCTTGATCAGTAAAAGAAGTCAGTTTTGAAAAGAGACTGATCACCCAATAGCAGAGGGGGGAGAAAAAAAAAAAAAGTTTCAGGATTATGGGTAATTCTTGACATTGCTCAACTCCAGCTGTGTCAGTTGCCCAAAAGAGAAAAATTCCCTCTAAAAACCTTGTCTGCCTTTTGTCATTACCAGCCCAATAGTTCTAATATTACAAGCTGCACTGTCAAAACAACACCAGTTCATGCTAAAGGTATTAAAATACTAAAAATATTTATAGTAAGGGTTATGCTGTGTTACTTCAGTATTGCTATGTCTGACAACTATTTAAAAACAGATGTAAAGCTACAGTCAGGAGAAATGACAGTAAATAAAGCCAGGGGCCTCCACCAGGTTGCAGATGAATTCAGTGCACAAACTCCCAATTTATTTGCATGTTTCAACAGGGGATGAAAAGCAAACTTTCTGGAACAGAAGTGGGTTTTTGCATAAGAAGATCATCTTGGGGAGACTCTAATTGACCCTGAGTTTCTTTCCACTTCAAACAGGACGTGCAGTGAAAAAACAGCAACTGTCCAAATAATGTGTTACAGTGTTTCCAAAATGTGACTTTTGAGAGATAACTTCAAAGACACAAACTTGGAACTAACAATTCCTACCTGTCTACTCATTAAAACAGAGTCCAGAGTGACAGAAACATTGGTTACACAGCTCCAGTACAAACTGTGAGCACATTGCTCTTCCTTTGTGATCTTCCAACTTTACTGTCACAACTTCTCTCCAAAACTTTTATTTCTGTTTAACATTTTAGGAAGATTTTGTGCTAAAACTCCCCAAACATAAACCAACCGAAAGCAAGCAAAAGAAAATCTTTTAGAGAGAGATTTATTTGTAATCTCCTGCAGTGGGAGATAATTCATATTAACATGCAAATGAATAGGGGATCACATCATACACCTGTCTGACAGCTCAGTAAACATATTGGTTTAGCCCTTTGAGTCAATTCTTGGGACTTTAGTGAGAGTTTTTAGCTCACATCAAAACTTCCAAAACCTTTGTTTTGATTTGATCATCAAAGCAATATCAAAAAGGTATTTATTTTCTATTTCAGGGTCTATTTTACTGGACTGAAAGACATGCATTTACTTTTAAAATCCTTACACAAGGAATTTTTAATATATTTTTTCTTAAAACCCATCTCCTGAAGATAAATCAGATATCAGAAAGCCACAGTAAAATTGTAAGCATTAACAACATTGTGTATACTACAATTAAACAAAATTCTTTTGCTTTTGCAGAGTAGAGCACACAAGTGCTTAGCCAAGTTCTTCTTTCCTTGAACATATAAACAAATTCTACAGAGCCCAAAGCAACAGGGCCAAATTCAAATTGGAATGAGTTTTCAAACAGAGCTCTAGAAAACAATGTGGGTTTTTTCCATTGCAGTGGAAATGACTACAAAGACACTTTTCAAACTCAGAAGGTGCCTGCAATAAGAACCAAACTCACAAAATTAAGCTACATACCACCTCGAGGCTGAGAGGAATTGTTGGTTCCAATGATTACTGAAACACCAACTTCTTCCAACTTGATCTTCCATTTTTCAATTATTTCAGCTGAACCATCCTGGAAGAAATAATGACACAGATGCAGCTATTTTCATTTGTGTGTTGAAGTCAACCAAAAATTCATGTTAGAGACAGTATTTGCTTGGACAGTATTTTAAAGAAGGTCTGAACACACCTTACTGGCATCATTAAAAACTGACAGCTCCATGGTTCCTTTAAAATCTTGTTCCCAAACTGACTTCAGGCATTCATCTAACCAGCATTCACTGTTGTGAACAGGCAAAATGATAGACTACAAAAAAACAAACAGAGATCCACATGCATGTCAGGAAGCATATTTTTGTTTACTTACTGTATATTTAGTAAAAAGGAGAAGTAGCAGATCCTACTGAAACTAACTTTCACCAAAAATGCATCTTAAAAATATAAAAGCAGGTGAGGAACCTTTATTTTCATTACAAATATATGATCTGCTTTCTTCTCTATCAACCTTCATTTTAAATTAAGTTCCACAAGATGGTTTTTGGTGGAAGTCCAAGGAAACAAGAGAGACCACTGAAGCAAACCCACAAATGAAACATCTGTAACACCACCCGAACCTGTTTCTTGTATTCCTGCATTTCTTAAGACACTCCTCACTTTTGTCCTCCATTAATAAATCTTACTCATCAATTTCTCTTCAAGCTTAATTGGAGATGCTCATTTATGCAGCTGGACTCTTGGGGTGCAGCCAAGATTTAAAAACTTATTCCACCTCCAACTGCTCTAAAGCAGAGTGGAAGTTGATCTGTGATGTAGCTCCACACTTTGCCATCCCAGCTTTCCTCTTACAGCCCCTTGGTTCAGAGGTGCACACACAGCAGGAAAACTCACCTGAAAGATTTGAAAATTGGTTAGAAACCAGAGACAAGGGCTTCATCTGTTCAAGTTTAGTTTCTCATCACTGATCTAGTGATTCCTAAAAAGCCAACAACCCCCAAAATTCTTTCAGTGTCTCAAAAGAGAGCACATTTCCTTCACAACATGCAAAGGCCTGAGAAATCAGCCTGGTGGTACGCTGGCTGTGCTTGCAAAGGGAGAGCCATGTCTGAACCTGCTAAAATTTCTTTTAGATGGGGAACTGAAGGACCTGAATAACTCTTAAAAAGTATCATGGGACATTTCAAGGAGTCCCTAGAAACACAATTTAAATTCCTCATTATGTGGGGTAACCACAAATTGGAAGAAAGAGAGGATTTGTTCCTATTGTGAGCAGAAGAGAATCCTAAGAAACAAAACCCTGGGATACTGAGATGGAATTATTCACAATTTAGTGCCATGTGAACACATGTACAAGGTGCAAATTCAGGTGCACCCATCAGAAAGCAGATTTTTGCACACTGAGGATATGCACACAGGTACAACCCAGTCCTCTGTAGGGTACAATGATTAACAACATTTCACAGCCAAATAAAATAGCAAACATCTAAAACGAATGAACCTCCTGATTTTTGGCAGGACAATGGAACAGTTCTTAAAAGAAGTAGGACAAAAGCTCTCTAAACTTTTAAGCAAAGTAGGCCTTTGATTTGTGTTTTAGAAAGATAAATAAAATAGGGAGAAACAAACAAAAAAAATTGTGAAACTGACTATCTAATAATTACAACATACAGCCAAAAAAGATTATTTCAGAATTGTCTCAGATTAGTACTTTGAGACTGAAATAAAAGAAAAAATCTGAGATTCTGCAGTACTATATTCAATTGACTCAAGATTTTAATATTCTTTATGTGGACAAGGCAATTAAAATATGACCCTACCCATTCATACCAATCAATCTAACATATTCATTCAGGAAAAAAGGGTTCCACAATTCTTCCAATGACAATATAAACTTGTGCAGTTTTGCACATCCAGAAAAATCAGTTATTTTTCAATTTGTTTTCTGATTCACTTAGTAAAAATTTGACTAAGCCATCACCAACTGGCTCACCATTGGTTTGAAAACTGGAACTTCTCTGCTTTTTTTCCGTGGTGTACTCCTGTTTTAAGTCAGGGCAGCAGTGCAAAATAGCAAGATGATGTTTGACCTCCCTGTTTAGTTTGAACTGAAAGCAGAAAAAAGTACTTTGAGGGCAGCACATATAAAACAACCTATATAAATACCTGATGGCACTGAGGTGCTCTGAACTGAACTGCTCATAACATATTAACATGCTCCTAAACATTATCACTGTGAGCAAATTCTGCTTCCACAGAACCACAGCCACCATGCAGAGCTGGACACCCGCCAAACTAAGGCCCAGAGCTGAAGTGCTGTTGATACTTCTGTGTAAAACCTGAAAAATTAACAAATCCACACAAATGACTGTACTCATCAACAGGATTAACACCTCAGAATATTGCTGATGTTGTAGACTAGAGTTTTCTTAGGTCCCACCACTCTTGCTCAGCTCACTGGTATTCCGTGTTCAGTTTTAGTTTGAGGATAAATCAACAATCCAGACTTTCATTTCTCCCTCATTCATTACCAGATTTGTACCCGGGCTTAAGAGTTGCAATTGGGCAGTCATAAATTGGCTTTTAATGTGGTGTGACTGTATCAGAATAACTCAATCTCCTTGGACCATTTAAAGAGGGGAACAACATGAACCAGGGCACTATTTCACTTACAGGTACAGTCTCATAGCAAAAATACCAGCTGGTGGTAACCTCCAGAGACTGTGTCTGCTTCTCCAGTCCCAAAACAAGATCAGCCACAGCTCTGGCATTGCTGACAAACCCTCTCCAGGGTCAAACACCAGCCTTGTTAAGGCACTCAATAAAAGCAGGCATAAAAAAACCCCTAGAATGGTTTTTCCAGTGTTTTTTTTGCTACAGTTTATGCCAACCCCTACTTCCCAATCCCAGCAGCATCCCTAGATGATTATTCTAGTTCTCCTTGCAGCAGCCCTTCCTGTATTTGAAGACTGCTACCAAAACAGTGAACTACAGAGGTGTAAAGCTCCCTCAAAGTAATTTGGAGTATTTGGGAGATAAATTGCAAACAACTAATGTGCTTTGTGCATTACAAATCATCTGAGTGACAATCTGAGCGATCTGAGTCACCATTACCATTTCATTAGCTGAGGCTGATTTACAGCAGCATCCAACAGAGAGGAGTTTCATGGCCTATGAGCCAAATATGACTCTTGAAACAGAGCTGTGAATCAAACCTGGACTTGAGCATTGTCACACTACCTGGATTTCCCTGAACTCCACACATTCAATACAAGTATTATATATATTTCAGTATTTTTATATTTCTATGTATATAGCTATATAGGCACAGATAGAGATAGATGTTGTATATTTAACTTTATTTATGTGTTTTATTTATAGATAAGTGCGCATATATAAAAAATTATATCGATATAATATATATATACACACTATATATACACATATAGATGTGTATTTATATATAGTGTGTATAGCATGTGTATATACACATACATATACATATACATATACATATACATATACATATACATATACATATACATATACATATACATATACATATACATATACATATACTTGTACGGGAAGTAACAAAAGCAGGAAGTGGTGTAGGAAGATATTACGACTTTCGTTGCCCGTGTACCCGAACGCGCCGGCACCGAGCCCTCCGGGAGAGCCCTCCCGGGCCAGCCCCGGCCCCGCCCGAGCTGCCGTGTCCGCCCCGGGCACACCCGGCCCCGGGCACCCCGGCCCGGCCCCGCCTGTCACGTACCACCTGCACGGGGGGCTCGGGGCTCCCGCCGGCTCTCCCCGGCTCCGCCATCGCCGCCGCCCCGCAGGGAGGAGCGGGAGGAACAACCACAGAGACGGAGGCTGGAGCGGCCGGAAGAGGCTCTGCCGGCGGCGGCCGCTGAGCCCCGGCCCGTGAGGGCACAGCCAGCCCTGGCCCCGGCTCGTGAGGGCACAACCGGCCCGTGAGGGCACAGCCGTGAGGGCCCTGGCCCCGGCTCGTGAGGGCACTAGCCGGCCCTGGCCCCGGCTCGTGAGGGCACCCGGCCGCGGCTCCGGCCCCGGCTGTGGAGACACTCGTATGGAAAAATCACGCTATGAAAAACCAGTGTCCACAAAAAAAGACAGAGGAATCCTGCAACTTTATTCAAATAACGAGAGAGGCCACACGCCCGCGGGGTTTTCTCTCTCCCTTTTATCCCAAAATCGCGGCCGCTCGTTCCCAGTGCTGAGGTGTTAGGAAGGTACAGCCTTCACGAATCGCCTGCCATGTGTTCCCCCCCACCCTAAACATGTCATTTTCCCCAAAGTTTTGAAGTTCGGGCTTGTGCCGACCCTTGCCAGTTTCAGGAGTCAAGTTGAGCTCTGCAGCAAACCTCGTGCTTGTTAATAGAGACACTGAGATCCATTTCAAAAAGACTCACTCATACCCACTTATCGAATTGTTTGTGAAGACATTAGCACACATCTTCCCTCTCACAGTGATTCCTCAATTGATGCTGCCTGCTCTTTCCCACCTGGTCTCTAAGCTCAAACCTGTACATTTTCAGCAGTGTTACAATGCTTTTTCAAAGTTATTTCCCACACTGAGATATGGTAGCCTGTTTGAGCTGAAATTTGTGGAAATTCAAACATATTTTTCGCTTTGGAGTTGATCATTGTACGTATTCCTGGAAGAAGATAATGGTAGTGCCAATTTTCACTAATCTCTCCAGTTTGGGCTTTTCTTGGCCCAAACTACTGTGTTCAGTGTTTTTTAATAAAAAAAGGAAATTTTTCCTTTAAAAAGGAGTGTATAGAATAGGAGGTAAATGCCAGCGTTCAGGCGTTCTGGCTGGTTACCTCATCGTGTGATGAGGATGAGGGTGGGAATGAGGGTGGCTTCGAATGCAATGTAGAAGAGTATCAGAGAGTGGGGTTAAGTGAGGAGGATGTTATGCAGAGTAGCGTGATTGGGGGGAGTTTTATGAAGGTGGATAGGAGGAGGAAAAGGAAAAATTTAAATTTAAAAAGGAAAAATTGCTGGTGGTAATGGTGCCATTATCATAGAATCATGGTGTTGGAATGGAATGGACCTTAAAGATCATCCAGTGCCGCCCCCTACCATGGGCAGGGACACCTTGCAGTATCCCAGGCTGCTCCAAGCCCTGTCCAACCTGGCTTTGGACACTTCTGTGGATGGGGCAGCCGCAGCTTCTCTGGGCAGCCTGTGCCAGGGCCTCACCATCCTCACAGTAAAATATTTGTTCCTGATATCTAACCTTAATTTCCTCACTTTCAACTTGTACCCATTATTCCTTGTCTTGTCACTTCAGTTCCTGACGAAGAGTTCCTCTCCCAACTTCCTTGTAGGCCCTTTCAGATACTGGGAGGCGTTTCAAAATATACTGGAATGCATTATTGATCATTTATTAACCGAAATTATGGTTGTGCAACCACTTACTGCTAAAAGGGATTGCAGCACCAGGCCCTGTACAACAACCTATTCAGAATTTTTAAAATTTGCACAAAGCAATCTTTGTTAAGCAAAATCCTGAGATTATCCCTTGTTTATTTGAAGAGCCTGTTAAACAGCCAGACAATTCAAGGAGCAAACAGAGCGGAGTTATCTTAAAATGTTGGTTGGCACACAAATCTGAGAACTGAGGTGAGGAGAACAGCCAAGCAGTAATTCACCCTTGGAATCTATTTCAAATTATCTGCACAGCTTCTCACCGTCCAGCCTGAGTTTAATCTCTCCATGAGCAGCACTGTTAAATATGATCATTCCTGTTTCTGGCGACAAAGGCTGCTGGCACTGTTATGTTGCCTGCGTGCCTTGCTTTATCTAGGAAAGTGTAGCAGAGTATTGCTTTACTCACCCTAAACCAAACAAAAGTCCCAGTCAGGGACAGCGCCTCATTAAGCGAAACAAAATGCAGACAAAGCCCTTGCTGCCTTCCCTGAGGAAAATACAGAACCAGTCAAACCCACCAGAAATGTTTTCTGAGTTATATTATGTAGCTGACCACAGAAAGTAATTAAATACAAATTTCTGCTTAGAATGTGATTTTTGTTTGGGGTGGGTTTGGAAGGACATTTAAAGGCCCATAAGCATGTGGAACCTATTCAGTGGGATTGTCAGGGCAACCTAGGCAGCTAACACCCGTTGTGAGAGTTCTTACCTACTGCTTTTGAAATTCCAGCAGGCATTTCTGTGTCCTTGGGCAACTTGGGGAACGAAATAGTTTCCAAAATACAGTCAACTGCCCGTTCCACTTTCATGTGGGGCAGAATGGAAAGAGATCTCCACAACAAACTCATTAAGAACCAAGCAAAGATGGTTTGGTCCTAGTTCTACTTCCAATTGCTCTGTGGTAAAGATTTTTCACAGTGATGGGGGCAGCTCACAAAGTAGCCCTCACAGCTAAAAGCATTGCAAAATCAGACATTTCTTATCAAATTAGTGTTTAGCTTTCATTTCTGACAAATGAATCTTTTGAGGAGTATTACTGTGAAGCTAAGATTTGCAATTTCTGGAGGCTTTAGCTTAGCTATCAAGTAGAAATTTTCCTCATCTTAACGGGAAAACATAATATCCAGAAAGTTGGTTTTGTTTTTGTGTTTTTACATCTAACTGTCATTTCTAAAATGACACAGACTCACAGTATGAACAACATGGGCATATTGACTTGTGAGGGCAGATCTCAGCTGATTTCACTGGAGTTTAAAAGAAAATAAAGCAAGACTGCTTGCGTAGGCTATCAGCGGGGTTATTGAGGCCAAGTAGCCTTGGGTTTAGTTTCTTTTTGAAAGGCTCAAATACTAACTGGGGTGGTAAAAATGCATCTGTACAAACAAATCTGTTGTGTTGTGGAGCATGTGAGCAACTTAATTTGATTGTACCTTTATTGGAAAGACAGAATGAGTGAGCATAGAGTGTTCTTTTAACACATTTGTCGCTGAAGTTACAAGCTCTAGTACTGAAGTCTTTCCAGAGCTCACTATGTTGAAAGGATCATTCAATGGAGTAGGTAAAAAATTCAGCTCAGAGCAAGTTTTGAAACCACTTCTATTCAAAGAATGCTTTGAGCTTCCAAAAATGCTCTGTTATTTTCATAAAATGTCACAGTTGAGTGGCAAGAGAAGAGGGGGTAATATTTCTCGTTACAGTACAAAACAGCAGAAGGGGACATGAGAAGCTCCTCTAGTCCTGGCATCCTGAGGAGGCTCAACTCACAAACACCTACTGGTCTGTGAGGCTTCATAACATCCTCAGCCACTTTACTGCAGTCCTTGCTCTCTTTGCCCATAGAAAGGATTTCTTAATATCCAGCTTAGATATTGCAGCCCTTTCTAAGCCCCCTGAAATTCGGCTGCCTAAGATCTTTTCCTCTGGCTAAAAGATGGAGACTTCTGTGATCTCCTCAGTTTTAGAGCTGTTGAGGCTGAGCCTATAGCATAACTTATCCCTTTTATACAGATGCTTTTTGCTTGTTCTCTCTCCCCCTCCATAGTGTTCAGCTCCCAAGGTACAGCTCCTCACTTTGAATCCTCTGTTAGTAACAGCATCTTAATATTTTACCTCAGGCAAGAATTATCCTACTTTGTTCCTGTCTTAGTAGATTTGGCACTTTGTCTGCCTTTTAGACCAGATGTGAAAAGTTTTGCTGGGCTATTAAAAAAAAAAAAAAGAAAACAACAAGACCCTTACCACCCTACCCTGCTTTTTTGCAGTCCTAAGAAGAGATTTTATAATCAAACACCCTGACTAAATACTACCAAGGAGGCCAGTAACCTGCCCAAAGATAAGGCTAGAATCTCTTGGAAAGGACACAGGCCCCCATCCCTTCAGCCTGTTTCTCCCCCCAAGAGGCTGCTCAGCCCCCTCCTCCAGGGGTCCCCTGATAGCCCTCTCCCAGTGGCTTTATCCCCTGCAGCTGTGTGCCTTCTCAGCTGCTTTCTTGCTAATGCCTATGTTAACCCTTTCTTTGCCTGAGGAGGCTTGCAAATTGCATCACAAATCCTTTAGTCCTTCCCCAGCCTGCAAGCCCTTTATGAATTTATGATTTTATGAATTTTCAAATTGCTGTGGAGTTTCCCTCCCATCCCACGCTTCTGTTGAGGTTTTGGACATCTGATTTGTTCAGTGATGTTTTAGACCTTTGTTTATTTTCCTGGCTCTGTTCTGGATGCTCTCTGGGCACTTTGCATCTCTGTTGGAGAATAAGCCCCAGCACCAGTCCTGGTGCTCCTGCTGGGGCTGGACCAGAGCAGGATTACTTCTCATGTCTTGCAAGCCATACTCCTGTTTGCACAGCTTAGTGCAGTGTTTGCCTTTTTCACAATGGCTTGACACTGTTAACTCCTAATCAGCTTGTGATCTATTATATCCCCTAGATCTTTTTCTGCATGAGGGAAACAGTATTTTAGCAGTTTTATTCCAGTCAGCCACATGAGAAGAAAATTACTAAAGTAGTGTGAGTGAGATTATCTGCTTTGGGCTTCAATGCCAGGATTGTTTACTGGTTTCCAATTAGTTACATGTGTACACCTTGTTAAGGGAGTTGCACAAGGGCTCCTAATGCCTTCCTTTGGCCTTCAGAGCATTTATTACTAGCAGGGACTAGTGCCTAATAGTTATTTGGGCCAATTTCCCTGTGTACTCAAGACTTCAAATGCTCAGCTGAAATTACAGGCCTAATTGCTCTTACAATTTAGACATATTGAGTTTGGGTAACCTCACTGAAAAATGCTGCTGCTCCTTAGAGAAGAAACGTTGTGTGATACATTTCTTTCTCTGAAGCATTAGCTGTGCTTAGAAAGGATGTTGCTTGTTTCTTCTTTCTTCTTTTCCAATGAGTCAACCTGAAGAAGCCGGTGGTTGTTTTGATGAGGCAGTAAATACCACAAATATTCTGTTAGCTGCAGTACTGGACTTGGGTAGCTTTGTGGGTGAAATAGAAAGGTCCCTTTCATTTCAGTACCAGCCCACACCTCCAAACATACACTGTCCTTGACCACCAGTCATCCCACCCCTTGTGGTTCCACGTCCTGTCCTCAGACTGCTGGGCCACAGCAGTGATGTTGTGCAGGTTCCCTGTTCTGCTCAAGCCATTCTCCTCCCTGCTCCAGCTCAGGCTGGTGAGTGTACCTTTATATTTAGTATGATTTTGTGGCATTAAAACTGCAGGAAATGAGGTAGTGACAAGTGAGAGGCACTTCCAAAGAGCTGAAGCAGATTAGTGCAGGTTTTTCTTTGCCAAGGGCTTTTATGTTTGAGCAATATTATGCAAAGTTAGACTTTAATTCGGTCATCTTTCCCTAAAGGAATGGTTCTAAATAATGCAGTATTTTTAAAGTAGAGTAAAAGAAGCAAATTTACTTTTTAGCTTGTGAAATCTCCTGGAGGATCCAGTGATAGGTATGTGATTATGGTCTTACCACCTCAGTTAATATCGTTTGGGTTTGCCATTAACAAACCAGTGTGAAACTCAGTAAAGTAATAAAGGCATTTTCCTTACATACCCCAAAAAAGCTTTATAAGTAAGTTATTTGGAGGGAAAATATTCTTATTTACAAAAGATAGCAGGATTCAGATAATGGAAAGAGATAAAGGGTGGCCTTGAATTCCCATTTTCCTGTGTGCCACCACTGATAACCCTGGAGAATCAATGCTTCTACTTGAAGAAGAGCAAACCTTTCACCTTTCCAGGTCCACTTTAGGTCCTTTGTTTTTCAAAACCGTGCCTCTGATCTCCTTGATGACTGAATTGTTAAACACTTGCAAAATCAAATTATTCTGAAGAGCTGAGGAAAGTAGGTGGAAGTGTCTATTTCCCAAAGATTCCCTGGTAAGTTCATAGTATCCACAAACAGAATTTTGTTGAACTTCTGTACCTTTGGGAGCTTAAACTTCTTTGTGTTTAAGTACAGGAAGCATCTGACATTTTAAGATGGGAAAGTGCTTAAAGAAATAAATCATATCCCTCCAAAGGAATGTATACTTAACAGGAACTGGGATTTGTATAATATAAGAGATCCACAGGCAATGTATTCGATGCAGATTTTTATATGACACACAGGAAGAGAAATGAGTAACATTTTGAATTATGAATTAGCCAAAGGCATCTAAAGCAAAGATACAAGAATTGTATAGCTCTAGAGAATACAGCAACATTTACTTAATATGTCTTCATTGAAAACAGAATTCAGTAGGTTCTTTAAATCTTTATACTGCCCCATAAAAGACATTTTATTATGTCTTATTATATCTTTTAATATCTCCTTTAAATGTTAACCTGCTCTGAAAAGTGGATCTTAAATTACAGTTTATTGTGACTAATTCAGTTTCAGTTTTGTTTAATTTTGAAGCCAAGACTGTTCTTCATTTTCCTGTAAATGCCAGTTCATCACACTCACCCTGGGTTATGAAATGAAAAGTTTTCAGGTTCGTGCATCTTCAGTAATACAGATTTAACAGCTTCACTAAAGCTAATAATAGTGCTGATAATACAAAGAGCAGTAGAGAGAGCAGCTCACTCCCTTATAGCTGTTCTGGCTGTGTGTTGTAAAACAGTAGCAAAGATGTAATTCTTGTCAGAAAACTGACCAGCTGTGAGCAGAGCAGAGACAGAAAACTCTTTCCTTTCAGTGAAAAACTGTTAATCTGTCTTTATATTCCTTCTTTGCTGAATGTAACTCTTCTCAAGGCCAGGAGGGCCTTTGAACAGCCTGAGAAATGTGCTGCTAACCTGAGGATGTGTAGCTCTCTGAGGAAAGGAGCCGATGAGCTGTGCAAATGGGATCTGTGATGGTTTGTGATTATCTTATCCAGCAGTGCCCGCAGCTCCGGGGCGGTGGAAGGGCAGGGACAGCCCGGGGTGGCATCATCTGCCACATGGGGATCCAGAGGGGACATGGGGTGTTGGACCAGTGAGCCCAGCTGGGAGGCAGGAACTGCCCCAGGCCCTTGGGGCTGTGTTGTTGTCCAGGGATCTCTGTACAAATCACCAACAGGACAGGACTGCTGGGAACGTGCCTTGAGCTGGTTTATTTTCCAGCATCAGTCTCATTCCATGGTTATGACAGTGGGAAGATGCCAACAGCTCACATCCCAGGCAGCAGACGAAGAACTTAATGTTACAACTTGCTTTATAAGTTTTTTGACCAATCACACAAAGCAAAAGCACATTGACAGTAGTTCCATCCAACCACTGTAAGCACAGGTACCTTTGGTTAAACAATGCTTGCTTATTTCAAATCCAATACCTGCTTGTGAGCCTTCAAACACAATGCACAGAGCTCCATTATTGAGCTTAGAACTCCCTAATATCTCACTAGACAAACTTTTCTGCAGCTTAGGGAGTTATTCTAGGCAAGCATTAATACACAGGCCATTGTTCTATTTGTCCTTACTTTTCTACTTCTTATATAATTTTTCTGCTGACCAATCTCATAACTACTGCTTAGCTCTAACCACAGTTCTGCTGTCTCTGACACCTGCCTTTTGCAGTTTTCCCAAAACCCCTCTAATTTTAAGGATTCTCACAGGACTGCTCATCTCTGCCTCCTCTCCCTGGGTTCAGGGGAGCTGAGGGGAGCCACAGCTTTGTGCAGCATTAGGGACTGATGAGGGCTGCCAGCATTGGGACCTGGGAGTGAAAGTAAAGGACTTGAGCAAATCTGTCTGTACAGTGATCTTTTCAAAGGATCACAATAATTTTGTGTGAATAAACTGACAATTGTGTCAAGTTTAGAGATTTTTTTTAGGTAAGGTTATGACATCTGTGACATTACAGATAGAATTTGGCTATCAAAAACGTTTTAGGAGGAGGTCTGTGGAGACTACATTGCCGTGCTAGCAGGATATAAGAGGTGACAGTAAATTATTTCATTGTGTAGAGCTCCCTGGTAACGTCATCCTGATGCCATTAGAGCCTGCAATAAACCACCATGCACAAAAGACTCTGCATCTCCCTCCCTGTGACAAAATCCTTACTCATCTACTTCTTTTTCTTTCCATAGTGAACCCAGATACTTAACTTCCACCTAAACTTTCCCTTCCCAAATAAGGTACTATTTTAATTTTTTTTCTAACCGCAAGAGAAAGAAATTTAATTTCACCAGCTGGGAATTCAAGATCCTCTTTTGACTTCAAGTGAAAACAACTAAAAATACCTTTTTGCTAACATTGCTGCTTTTGCTCTGCCCAGTACTGTGCCTGTTAAGACAGAGTTCAAGGATAGCCAAGTGTCCGGCCCCACAGAGAGCACTGGCCTAGAAGCAAACCCTGCAGGTATTTAAATCCTGGGATATCTCAATATGCAAATGGGAAGTTTCATTTTGTTTTAGAGCCTCCAACTGTAGAAAGTTGTGTTGGTTGGTCAGTGTTCTCCTCTTGGGTTCTCAGATTATTTATGCAGCTGACAACCCATGTGACCGTTGTGGTTATTGTGCACGTAAACTTGAACTTTGACATTTCATCCTGTTGCAGAGCCTTGGTATGTGCATTCCTTTATCTTCCCACCATCCCTGCAGTTGCTGTTCATTATTGTCAGTGCTTATTAGTTAGAAAAGTCCATTCCATTTTGTTTGGGCCAATTAACTGGTGGAGAGAGCAGCTCTTCCAGCGTCCCCACTAACTGTGCATCACCAGCTATCATCCACTGATTAAATAAACCTGAGCTCTGCTGCACTTTTCAAAGAAGGAAATTCTTGTTTCTCAGTTGACCAACTTACAAAACTCTTCAGACTTTTGATTATTTCACTCTTTTATGACAAAGGGAAAAGCAGACATTGTGTAGCAAATTAAATGGGAGCTGTTGTAGTATTTATTGTCATAACTACTTTATATTCTTTTTCATGTGTTTAGGATAGTGTCTTCCTAAAAAAAAAAACCAGAGAAGAAGAATACCAGGAGAGGAAACAGTCCTTGTGCTGCTTCAATATTGTGACCTGCAGCCTGTCTGAAAACATAACAAAGCCTTGATTGTGCAAGGGCCCAGCTGATCCAACAAGCAATGAATGAGTGAGCAATGGTCAACAAGGAGGAGTGGATATCACACAGGGCAATTCAAAAAGGTTGTAGTGCTGTGAAGTGAGAGAGGCATGAAATGAAATAGAACCAGAGATAAATAGATCATCAACCATGTGTGTTAGTTCTACTTTTTGGTTTTTCTTTTTTTTTCCCTTGAAATGGTCCAGCATAGGAAAAAAAAGTGACTGTAAATGGGAAAGAGATATGTCTTCCAGTATGGAAAAAAATAATCTCATTCCTTCAGTCTAAATGACTGATAATTTCAAACCAGAATCTGATCTAAATATGAATGAGATCTCCAGGAATCTGCTTGGGTCACACGCCAGGTAGTGCAGGACAGTTGTGTCAGGGAAGTACAGACTGTCAGATTTTCATGCTCATTCAACCATTTGGGTCCACATGAGGCCCAACCAGACATGCCAGCATGAGAGAGGATGAGAAAATCTGGCATGTTCCAAGAGACCTCCTCCAGTTCTTCTTGGGAGCGCAAGATTCTACTCTTGAATGGATTCAACGGGATTTTCAGTCAGAATTCTGCATGAGGAAGCAGAAGATACATAGACAAATATATGACCAAGATAGCAGAATACAGATTTCCTACTTAGGTACTGCTTCAAGGACTTCTTTAAAAAGTATTTAAAAAAAAAAGGGTATGAGTGACCATGGTATCTTCTAAAAATATTGGAATCTATTCTGGCTTGATGGTGTTTCTGAGTAAAAACACATCCTGATTTTCTAGTCCTTACTGTTAGTTTTGTTAGATCATTTTAGATCTCTTACCACACCCTCAGGCTTTCATGTTGTTTTGTTTTTGTCACAGATCTCACGACAGTAAATTGGCAGAGTACCATGAATTTGTGTCAATGGATTTTCAGAGCTCCTCATCACCTAAATTCAGCATCATAATATAGACAAATTATTTTCAGCAGGTCATGCAAGGAACTGGAGAGGATTTGACAGAGAACCTAATTTTCCTTTTCCTTAGTCCACTACTTTAATCAGGGGAGCATCTCTGGTCAGATTTGTTGGCACCTAAATGAGAATGTAATCTGACCTAATAAAGCCATGATACTCAACACATGCTTTGAACCAAAGAAAAAGGAAATAAATTAGAGTCTCTTTCAGCAGAGTTTGCAAAACTGACAGTCTCATTTGAGCTTTGGGTTTCTTTTGAGGAGTTCTCTTGCTTGTGGTGCTAAAAGGGAGGAGGTGAAGCAGGGCCCTTTATCCCCTGCAGATACATCTGCCCTGCAAATACTGCCTCAAAGCAGCACAAAGGACCCTGCTTGTGGGGCAGCACAGATCTCATTTCATTGTCAGGTCCATTGTTTTTCCTTAAGCAAATATGTAATAATGTCAGAATTTATGGATTAGTTACACAATCCCTGATCTGCTTTAACCAGAGTTAGTGCTGTTCCTCCCAGAATGCTGCTGTCTGTGCAGACAGACAGACAGACAGACTGGGTACCTACACAGAGCTCTTTGCTTTTTATTTCTCTGTTAATGCTGCAATATTTGGTGAGACATCACTCATTTAGTGGGTGATTGAATTGAAGAAGGAATGAAAATGCTTGTGCATTGTTAGAAACAACTGGACAAACCTCGCTGCCCTTTTCCTACAAAAACTGTCATTGAATTTAGGGTGAAATTTGGCTTGCAAAAACTACTCCATGGACCAAATCTGCCTCATGGGACCTTGTCAGCTCTAAAAAAATCCCTGACATCAGATCTGAAGTTGATCTGGTCTCTGAAAAGACCTGCTGTTGAAAATTAAGTGCGAAATTTGAAAATTATTAAGTTGAATTGTTTACCTTGCTACTTCATCAAGTCTGCAGAAATATTCTCCCTCCTTCTGGTAACCTAGCAATGAATACCCAGTGCACAGTTATTTTTTCACAATTTGTAGGAGAGTTGCATTAAAATGCATGTCAGTGTCTATTTCTTGACAGGCATGTAGCAAGCAACACTGCAGAAATGTTTGTTTATCCTGGCAGGGGCTGGATTTGTTTAGTGTAACTTGCACCACTTTTATCCAAATTCTGAAGCAGAAAGGAAAATATATTCTTGTTTTCTGATCAGTGTCACAAATATTCTCTTTAGTTTTGTTTTTATTAAGAGAAGTGACTGCTAATGGATTTGGACCTGTGTCCTCTGCTGTCATATTCTCCCTCCATGTACTGGAAATTGTTGAATGCTTTTGCAAAACTGATTGCACAGGCTGAGCCTACAGGTTGTAGAGTGGAGACAGGCTGGAGGAGCTGAAGAAAATGAAAAATTAAGCCAGCCAAGAGATAAGCATCATGATTAATATCAGCTTCACCAGTGGCATAAATTATGTTTTCTAAAACAGGAAATTAATGTTTATTAAGTGGTAGAAATAAACAACTGGTCCTCTTGAAGAGTCCTCAGACTAAATGCTGTTTTCTGAGTACTTCTTGGCAGACATTTTAAATACCTAGGTTATTGTGAAATGAAAAGAAAACACTAATGCTTGTGGATGAAATGCACGGGACTATCCCCAAAACAACAATATGCTGAGGCCTCTTCAGAGGGTTTTGGTTTTGGCTTCAGCTTTACCAGACTCAGGCATGCAAGCAGGAGTTGCTGCCTGCACCCCAGAGGGGTCTCTGGGCTTAGGCACTAAATCCTCTGCCTGGGTCCCCAGTCCCAGCCTTGCAGGGTGGGATGGGAACGAGCTGTTTCTGAGCCATCTTTTGTTCTTTGTGTTACCTTTTTGATCCTCTCAATAGGCTGCTTGGGTCCAGACATCATTCCCTGAATTGCTTTTGAGTTTGATGTGCAAAAAGTAAAATGCAAATTCCTGTCTGTACAGGCTGGGTTGCTTAACAGTTCAAGGTGTTGGGAGTGGGGAAATGGTGAGAGAAAAGCACCAAAACCATTGCTACCATGATGCTGTGGCCCGTGGCTTGATCCAAACCAAGCTGTGTTTTGGGAGACTGGTCCTTAATATCACAAAGCCCGGGTTTAGCACTATCACAAAACATAGGTTTGATCTTTACTCCACCTCAGACCTCTTGGCCAAAAATCTGCCTTGCTCAGCCTCCCCGGTGGATGTATTTTACCTGGCTGAGGCATTTAAACCAGGAGTTGTGTAGCCAGGAGTGCAGTGCTGCTCTGCAGCCAGCATGGAGAGGCAGGGATGGCCAGGGATGGGCTGAGTTACCCCATCCTGCAGAGGGGCTTTGCCCTGGGGGACAGGGCCGGGCAGCACACCTGACCTCCCTGCTCAAAGGTTGGTGTTAGTCCTGTGTCTAACCTGGGAGATCAAAATAAAGGCCTTGAAGAGAAAGGGAAATGTATAATTTTATTAAAAAATAGAAGTTACAATTGGCCACACTACTCATTTGCCTCGAATATTGAAGTATTCTTGGGAAGTGAACCTCCCTGCCTGCAGTGTTCATCCCTGTTTGCACAATGCTGTGCAGAGAGTGTTACCCATAGGTGTAACTCCAGGTACACCTACTGGTTTGGCCACATCACAAGTCTGGGCATCTCTTTTCTGGGCCCTTTTTTTTTTTTTTAATTTTATTTTGCTGTTGCATTGTAGAATGATTTTTTTTTATTCCCAAAGTTTTTTTTTTGTTTATCTGACCTGACAATAACTAAGTAGATATCTGATAATAAAATATCTCTCTTTCATGCCTGCAGCAAAATCCATTGGTTTGGGTGGGAGCTGGTGGGGATCCCAATGCAAACATCCAGAGGAGGAAGCTGGATGTGAGTGCAGCAGGAGCTGCCAGCTCAGGGGGAGCTGTTTGTGTCAGAGCTGCCTGTGTGTGTCCAAGGCAGAGGGGCAGCTCTGCTCCCCACCCCCTCTCCCAGCTCTTCTTTAATGCTGCCTCGCTCTTTAAAATGCGATCTTTAAATTAACATGGTTTCGTCAGAAATACTGCTGTCCTGCAGCTGGATTTAAGGCATGCCCTAACAGCAGCTTCTTTTAGGAAAAATTTACTTATTTTTCTTTAAATGTCTGTTGTTTTCGGTTGCATTCCAGAGGCCAAAACTTTCCCCTTCAAAACAAAACAAGGGAAGCAAGATGTGATGTAGTGGTTTAGGCTTAGTAGGAATTGTGCTCGGATATTAAGGCTACAGAAGCAGGCAGGAATGAGCAGGAGGGTGCAATTATGGATGAGTGTATTTTCTTCACTGATTTTAATTTCATGAGAGCAAGTAACACGGTCCCCCCTCACCACACACAAAGGTTTCCCACTGTCCATTCAGCTGCTGAACCTCTCCCTGTTTTGTTACTCTGCTCACTCCTGTCTGTCCACTGGATTTACCTTACAAATTCTATTTATTTCCTATTGCTCCTGTATTCATTGTCTATTGTCCTCTCTGTGGCTTGTTTGAATTCTTAGACCACTCTCTTTCCCTCCTGCTTTGCCATGCATGCTATTTAGCTATGGCTTTGCCTTTCCAGAAAATACCCTGCTTCTCCTCCTTCCCCCTCCTCCTTCAAAGTTTCAGATTTCCCTTGCTGGCAGGCAGCGAGGGGCTGCACACCAGGCACCAGCCCTTGGGTCTGCTCTGTAACCACAGGACCTGATTCCCCTCCTGCAAACTGAGTAGCGTGACAATAAATCAGCTGAGAGGGGGCTGCCTGGAAATTGCAAAACAGGGACACGTAGTGAAACCAACACATGGCTGGGCAGTGACCAGCACAGCTCACAGGAGCTCACAGTTCTCCCAAAAATATTCCCTTGGGGACAGCAAGGCTGAGTGAGACCTTTCAACAGATTAGCTCTGCCACAGTGTTTAAAGCAGCTTTGAATGTTCAGCTGAGATGTGCTTAACCCCAAATCCAGAATCTGAAAGTGCCCTTCCTGTGCCTTCCAACTTGGCAGGGGGGTTTGTCCCCAATAATGTAAACACGGCCATGCTTTGAAGAAAATTTAAATCCAGACCTGAGCTTGAGCCCATCTGTAATCACTACTTGATTTTGCTTTCCTCAAATCTGTACTTTTCAATACTGAGGAAAATGAGTCATCTCTCCTTTAATAGGTTCTCCTCCTGCTCTTTAAAATCCTTAAAAGTCCTTTAAAATTGCTGCTGTTTGTGCCTGGGTCGGTAGCCCTGACAAGCAAATATTTAAAGTGAATTTAGAAGGAAGTGTCTGAAGTGACTGTGTAGAGTCTCATCTTTGAGTTGCTCCTTGAGGAAAGCAGTGGAGCTTTATTGGGGTTCAAGTGTTTGAGTGCAGGGAGCTGCTTCCAGAACCTGTATCTCCAGTCCTGCCACATTAGGTCAGAGTAGTTACTCAGTGACTTCTGTTTTCAGAGGAGTGTGAAGCCTTTGCTGCAGAAGATTTTTATTTCCATTCGACATTATACAATATTTTCCTCCCAAGATTTCAGTGAAGTTCTGCTCTCTCTGAATCGTAAATGAAAAAAAAAAAAAAAATTACTGTTCAGAATGTTCTCTCTTGAAAAGATGTTTGCTTTTCACAGCTCAAACAGAAAACAGCTCAGTGCATCCAAAAGCTGCCTCACCCTTTGAGCGTGTTCCCAGATCTCAGCCAAGAGCACTACTATGGAATAGCTGTGAGTAGCCGGAAGAGCATTGTAGGGATTGAGATGCAAATGAGCAAAGCAAGCAGCCCCCTTCGCTGCAGAGGTTCCCTATCTCCTGCTGCCCCTCACTTTTGAACTGGGGGAGGCTTAACCTGGGCTTTGCTCCCCAGCCACCATCCCTGGCTCTGCACCCACAGCCCTTGGCTCTGCAGCCACCAGCCCGGGCTTTGCTCACTTGGAAGGCTCAGCAGCTTGGGGAGGATGAAAACTGTGTCAGCATCAGGAAGGCGTGGAGGACAGGAGGGGCTTTCAAAGTCCCCATGTTGCCATTGCTTTTCTGGGTCCCGAGAACTAAATGCCACCGCTTTTGCCGAGTTAAAAGGAGGGGGGAATAAAAGGCAGAGGTAGTAGCCACTGCAAAATAGCACACTCTGTTCCCTATCTTAAAAGTTCACAGTTTTCAGGCAGTTTCAAAAGTTCCAGAGAGTAATGTGAGCTGCCTGGGCACTTGTTTGTTTTATCAAATGCAGGGAGTTCGAATATTGCAAAGGAAATCAGATACAGTAGGTTGGGGGGCGTGCAGGGGGTTGCACATATAAACACTCTGAGGAATAAAGCAATACGGTGTTTTCTCTGTATGCTTTTCTTTCCAGTGTGAGGGAAGGAAGCAAAACATTCTAACAAAACCTCCTTCTAAAGAAATAATCAAGGCACTGAGCTCTAAAGCCTGTATCCCTGCACATGACTGGGAGAAAAAGGCATTTTGCAATATTGCATGTTGTCATCACTTTGCTCAGTGTTGTCCCTCCGTGCTAATTACATGTTTACATGCATTGCATCATTGGGCAGAATTACTGTAATTATGTTAATACTTCATAATCAACAGTACCTGTAATTTACCAAACAAAAAGGACATGAAAAGCTAAACCCGCAAATGGAAAGGGATACATTGCAAAGGATTTAATCCTCGGTGCAGCAGCAGGCAGGAAGCTTTCAGAGCTGGAATATCCTGCTTCAGCCACTGGATGCTCTGAGGCACCAGGGCACTTTGCAAGGTGTTTTAACAGGTACTAAGGAGGCTAACACACCAAACTGTGAACAGGGTGTAAATGTTTAATGCACATTCATGAACTCTCACCTAGCAAAATCAGTGCCCTTCATAAAGCTGCATGGCAGACTCTTGAAAGAGCAACAAGAGACTAAGAAACTCACTTACCGGGAAATATTTTAGCTCCTCTCGTATCTGTGGATGTACAATATCAATCTCAACCCCCCTGTTGCTTCTTTTAAAGAAGTTATGTGACACCTGGCATGTCAGAGCACAGTATGTGTGCAGCTGGATCAATTTCCTCCTACCCCCATCCGTGGTTTTTTTTCTCCCATTTATCTTGGCCCGGGTAGTTTGGGCTTTAGGCTGGTTCACCCTGTGCACTTCCCTCACGTCCTGGAAGGCTTCTAAGGGTCTCTGTCACTAAGGGTTAAGTATCTGAAGTCAACAGCGGAATAACCCGGGACTTTAAACAACACAAGGAGTTATCCCGAGTGGTCATTAAGTGGTGAAGAGTAATACAAATAATATCGAGTCCCAAGTGCTTCCTGGTAAGTGGAGACACAAGAAAGTTGCAGCAAAATCGTCAGCCTTCATCTACCAGGAGCCGCGCCTTGGTGGAGATCCTCCCGCACGCTGAGTCACCTGCTGCAGCGAGTGCAGGGCGAGCACCGGGGCTGCACCCCCGGGACAGAGTGCGGGCACCCCCGGGGACGGACTGCGGGTCACTGGGGGCACCCAGAGCTGCACCCCCGGGGACAGACTGCGGGCACCCCTGGGGACAGACTGCCCGGGGCTGCAGGCACCCCTGGGGACAGACTGCAGGCATCCCCAGGGACAGGCTGTGGGTCACTGCGGGCACCCGGGGCTGCACCCCCGGGAACAGATTCGAGGTCACTGCGGGCATCCCCCAGGACAGACTGCAGGTGCTCCGGGGACAGACTGTGGGTCACTGGGGGCATCCCCGGGGACAGACTGCGGGCACCCCTGGGGACAGACTGCGGGCACCCCTGGGGACAGACTGCGGGTCACTGGGAACATCCCCGGGGACAGACTGCGGGCACCCCTGGGGACAGACTGCGGGTCACTGCGGGTACCCCAGGGACAGACTGAGGATCACTGCGAGCACCCAAGGATGCACTCCCGAGGACAGGGAGCAGGTCACTGCGGGGACCCAGAGCTGCATCCCGAGGACAAGCTGCAGGTCACTGCGGGCACCCCAGGGACAGGCTGCGGATCACTGCGGGTACCCCAGGGACAGACTGAGGATCGCTGCGGGCACTCAAGGATGCCCTCCCGATACCTCAGGGGTGCGGGTCACTGTGGGCACCCCTGGGGATGGGCTGCGGGTCCCCGCGGGCCGCCCCAGCGCAGAGAGCGCATCTCAGTAACTTTCCCGGCCAAACGAAACCCTTCGCTCCAGCCCATCATCACCCCTTCGTACACAGGGCAGCTCGGGGGAGCCCAAGCAGGGCGGGGCAGGAGCGGAGCTCTCACCCCGGCTCGGGACCTCTGCCAAGGGGGCTTGGGGCAGCGGCGGAGCCCGGGACGGGCCGTAGCCGCGGGCGGCCGCTGTTCCCGATCCGGCGCCGCGTTTTGCCGGCGCAGCAAGTGCCGGCCTCGCCGGAGGAGGAGCGGCGGGAGGGGGAAGGGGGAGGAGGAGCCGGCCCTCGGCCGAGCCGCTCCCGCCCCTCAGCTGGGAGCCCGCAGCCAGCGGGTGCGAGCGGCAGAGCCGAGCGGCGCCGCGCCGAGCCGGGATGCGGGAGCCGGGCATGGGGTAGCCGCGCCGCCCTGCCGCGCTCCCCGCACCATGTAGGCGAGCCCCGGTGCCTGCACCTCGCTCCCGCCGCCTGCTCCGCGTTCGCACCGGCCCGGGGGACCATGCGGAGCGCCCCGGTCTCCGGGCTGCTGCCGCTGCTCCTGGGGCTGCGGCTGCTGCTGGGCGGCGGCGCCGCGGCTCAGTACTCCAGCGACCTGTGCAACTGGAAGGGGAGGTGAGGGGCATCCCGCCCGGGCCGGGGGGAGCGGGGACTGCCACGTCCATCGCCGTCCCGCCGGGGGAGGATGCTGATGCCGAGCACAAAAGGGAGACTTTCCCGCTGTGCTGCCCAGCCCGCGAACGGGACGGCGGAGAGCCGGGGCCGGGGGCGGCTCTGCCTCCCTCCCTCCATCCCTCCCTCCCGGCGGAGAGGCGCTGGGCAGCGGCCCCGGGCACGGAGGGATGGAGGGGCCGGGGCGGGCCGGGCTCCCCTCGGCGGGGTTGAGGGGCCGGGGCGGGCTGGGCTCCCCTCGGCGCTGTTCGGGGGGCTGGGACAGGGAGGGCGGTGCCAAGTCCGCCGCGGAGAAGTTTCTCCCCGCGACCATCTCCGCGCTCCGCGGGGGCGGCGGCCGCGGCTCGGAGCGGCGCTGGATGCGCTGCACCTGCGGAGCGCTCCCGCCGCAGCCAGCGCGTCCCTCCCCGGGGCTCTCGCTGGCTCCTGTCTGCTCCCTTCCCTTCCCTTCCCTTCCCTTCCCTTCCCTTCCCTTCCCTTCCCTCCCGCACTTGGCGCTCAGCCCCGGGCTCACTCCCCGCTCCCTCGTCCCGCGGAGATGATGGTGATGATGATGATGATGGTGGTGGTGATGAGCTCCGGGAGCGGGGGCTGGCACAGCGGCCGCGCTGCTGATTTATTCTAATTGCACCGGTTGAGAAACCTCTCCAGTTCTCAAGTGTTTATCTCCCAAATTATCTTTCCTTTAATTGCTTGTAATATGTTTAACGCGTGTGGTTGGGTCTGTGACCTTCTCTCCTCTTTATAGGTTTAAAAAAGCAGCTCTGCTCAGCTAGCAAGTGTTGCTGGGTCAGACTTGGAGAGTAAAATGGTTCAACTCTAATGCACTCTTCAGATCTGACTTTCTCAAACTTAAAAGTTTGGCCGGCCTATATCAATGGTGTGTTTTGGAGTAGAGAGAATTCAAAGTGGGGAAACAATTGGGTTGACTTTCAGCATCATGATTTCTTATCTCTTACTATCTGAAATATGGTGCTTTGTATTTACTTTTTTTTTCCCCATTTTTTGGATAATTGATGCATAGTTAATAGCAATGAATCCACTTGAGGATGAGTCTGCTTGATATGGATCAAACCTCTGGCAAACTTCTATTTTGTCATTTTTCTTTACACACACACACACAAAAAAGACCCAAAAACTAAACACCCCCCAAACAAACAAAACCCCCCTGAAAATGGTGTACCAAGGCATCCCAGCTGCAGTACTTACCTGGACCTTACCACCTGCTATTGTTGCAAGGGTTTTAAAAGAGTGGTGACAAACCCTTGCAGTTCTGTCCTGTTTTGCTGTTATTTTTGTCCTGTTTTCTTAGAGCAAGCAGTGACACCTGAGCAGGGTTGGAATAAGCAATGCCTGGAGTATCAGCTAAGGGGGTGTGGGCTGGGGGGAAGTGAAATCTTGTAACTGAGTTTGGGATGAGCCTGGAGATGCCAGCTTGGATCTACTCACCTGTTGTTGTTCTGGTGAGCTGAAGTGGTGACAGCTTTGTGATGAAGCTGTTGGATGAGCAGGGAAGGAAGAGCAAAGTTTGGGTGGTTTCACTTGTGGGAGAGTTTAGAGTTCAGGTGGGCTGGAATTTTGGGAGGGGATAAAGTAACCCAGGCTGACTTGGGCCTTACTGGTGGCAAACAGGGGTTGTCAGAAATGCTGGAAGTCTTAATATAATCTGACTTGTCCTAAAAACACAGCACTTGAGAAGGAAAGAATGCAATTTGATGCACCAGTAAATATCACTAATTAAATATTTCAGTGTGGATACTAAGAGTTATATGGGGTAGAAAGAACCATTTTTTAATGCAAAATCTAATATTTTGAAGTCATGTGATGATTTTTCCCTTGACTGTTCGGAGAAGTTATGAACTTTAATGTCAGACATAGTTTTCCCTACAGTGGAGTCATAGGTTGGCTTGTGCTGGTGGATTTGGGAGTTGTGTCATCTTCTGTAGTAAACCTGAAGGTGTTTTCTCACCTTGAGATACATGTCTATGTTAAAAGCAACAGTCTTAAAACGAAAACATTCTGGATATGGGGTTTTTTTCCCTATTAGCTTGTGGAGAAGTGATGAGCTTACACCCCTGAGCAGGATGAAGAGCTTCACTAGGATTCCTCTGGATGCTTCCAGGGAAATCTGATGCAATGCACAGCTTGACACCTGCAATTTAAGTACAAGCCACAATGGCATCTTAATAAATAGCTTGTCAGAGAGCTTCCAGGAAAGCTTTGTGCAGGAGAAAGCAGAAACTTCCCTATGATGTGTGCAGTTATTACTTTTGCTGTAACTTCAGGTTTTTGTGCTGCAATGACCTCTTGATGCTTTGGGCAAAAGTGCTTCAGTGACAGGCTGAGAGAATATGCTGGCCTGGCATGTTTGAGTGTAGGACAGATAATTCAGCTCTTATGTGGCTGCTTTTGCCCATCAGTCTTGCTCTTGGTATGGTGGATGCTCTGAGGAATTCTTAATTTTCTCTAGACTCTCATCTCTTATTAAATTCTCCAATTTAGGAGCAAAAGTTCCCTGTGTTCATTACAGGGTGTAAGGAGGACATGGGTGCTTGTAGGGCTCTTCAGCACATCTTTAATGGAATAAATAAATAACTGAAGCAGATATTGTGAATATTCTTCTGGCTCCCTTTTTCTTTAAATAGCACCTGTTCCACATTGCAGCATAGCAGCTCCCTGCAGTGATAGTGTAACAGGTTTTTCAGGGCAAACATAAGGGGATGGCTGAAGCCAGAAAGGGAGAAGAGCAAGCAGACAGATGCAGTGATTCAGGATTGCTGTGAGGAAGTAGCTGTACAAGTAGATTGTTATGGAAGTTAGTCCCAATAAACAGCACACATTTAAAATGGGTGGATGGCTCATCCATCACTGCAGCCATGAAACACCTGCCCTATGTCCTTGCCGTATAATCAAAAAAACCAAAACTCCAATGAGTCTGGAGGATAAAAAGGCTCCTGGGTCTCCATTGCTGTGTGGACCTGGTGTGTGTGATGGGTGAGAGCTGACCCTGGTGTTAAACAGTCTCAGTGTGAGGACAAGTCATCCTGGCTGCAAGCTAAGCGACAGGTTTTACTGGATGATGATGGCTGCTCTTAAATAATGTGAACATGTATTTTGAAATCTGCTTAACTTTTGAGTCATCCTTTATTATAAGGCTTAATGTGTGCAGGTACTCGTGCTTGATGTATCTGTCTAATGGCATCACTCTTGCCTGTGGGATATAATTGGCTTTCAGAAGATAATTTCAGAGTCCACCCTGTTTTCGTTTGAACACCATGAATGTTTGAACAAAATTAATGGAGCTTTTTTTTTTTTTTTCCCCTCTGGCAGAAATTCGCTGCCTCAGAGTTGTTGGGATCACTTGCAACAGAAGTTTCACTGCATGAGTTCAGAGTTTTGCCCCTGGTGTCTTCCTTCTGTTGAAGCACTCAGGCTGGAATGGGCCAGTATGAGTCCTGCAAAGCCTCTGCAGCTTGTTTTGATGTCTTGAGTAGGGACAAGTGATGCGTGAGGATAACTTTCTGCCCCTTTGCTGAAGGATAACTTTTACACTGTTTAGTTTTGTTTATTTGCAGCTTGCACATAAACAGACTTCTGTGTTTTCTGTTGAGTGGCATCATGTGTGTGCTGTGGTGAAAACTGATTTTGTGGACCAGATGTGGATTTACAGTCAACTTGAAATATCCCTTTGCAAGTAAAGTTTCCTGAATGTGTTAAGTACTACTGAATTTGAGGGCAAGAGCCTAAAGGTTAAAAGCTTGTCCCTCTTTCCTCCTCATCTGTGTTCTTGATGTGGCTTTCAAGATTCTTCAAAAGCACATGTTTGGAGGCTCTATTGTTATTAAATATGACTTTTTTCTTTCTGAGCTTCCTCGTGTAACCTCTATCAAGTAGGTCACACCAACACTCACAATAATGAGTCACGTCAACAGTAAATGCAAACCATATGGTTTGGGTTTTTTCCCTTTTACACATTGCTTGTAGTTACTTTCTAAGTGCTGACTTGAATTTAGACCCTGTTCAGTACCCAAATAAGTCTTTGGGATGGGGAACTGTGTATTTGGAGGTTTCTGCTGAGGAACCAGAACTTGATGTCATCACTTGCACTGGACTAAAATACGTTTTTGCCACAGATTTCCTGTGTAACCTCAGATTAAACCTTTTAAATTATTTTTTTTCTCATCTTGATTCATCTGCCTGCAAGTGGGAATGTTGGGAAGCTTCCCTAAAATCCTGCAAAGCAGACCCACGAGGTGACAAAGAGTCTGGTTTTGGGTTGTCCTCTACAGGCACAGGATAAAAGGTGTTTGTGCTTGGGAACAAGGTGCTCAGAGCATAGGAGGAGCAGAAACAAGCTTGGTGCTGAGGTGGTTTGCTCATACTCAATAGGTTTGTGACAGGACAGAGACTGGGCCCAAAGGATTTTTCCCTAATAACCCAAATACTGCAGCCAATAAATCAGGCTTCCCACAGCTTGTTCTTCCAGCTGCAGTGCCTGGCCTGTGCAGTGTTGTTTTAGGGCTTTGGGTCACGGGCAGAGAGCTGGTGGGCTTGGTCCAGCATCAGTGATGGGCAGCAGGGGTTGTTCAGAGCTGCCCTCACTTAGGCTGTGGGCAAACAAGCCATGGGGATTTACTACTCATCCTGCTTAGCAGCTGGCCCTGGGACCCTGTTGTGCTCTCCTGTCCCATCCCTGTGGTCCCTGTGAAATGGTTTGTTGGGCTGTTCATTTTTGTGGTAAATGGCCACGTGTTCTCTTTCTTGCTAAACACGGCTCTGGGTCTGCTTGTAGCCCATCAGTGAAAATGACAAACTGAGCTTAAACCTCATACTGGGTAGCAGGGGAGGAACAAGTTCCTACCAAAAAAAGCAGCACATTCAGTGCTTCCCCAGCTATGACAAGGGACAGGGGTGTCTCCTCTCCTCTTTCTACCTCCCGGGGTGGGGATGGGGCTGCCCAGCTGGGCTGGAGGGTATCGGTAGCACATAGAGCATTGCTTTTGCTGCAGTTTACAGGGTGAGCTTGGCACCCCTCCCAGTTTCAGATCCATTGGGAATATAGACTTGGAAGGGGAACAAAGTACTTGGAAAAAGGTGGAGTCTGATCTGTGAAGCTGGAGAACATGCTGGATTGAGCCACCAGGAAGGGAGTTAGAGCCTACGTGTTGTACTCAGTATGCGCAGCTCAGCTGATGGGCAGTACCTGAGCCTGTAGTAATTTAATTACTTTTGATCATGTGCTTATAGCCTATTTAATTTTGAAGCCTATTACTAGTGGTTTGACATTTTCTTCTGGGGGATGACTTAAAATTGTCCTGTAATATTAAGACTGAAATGTTGCAAGAGACCTGCACTGCAGAGCTCGACGGGCCAACACCCAGTGGTGTCCTGGGCTTCCTGCATTTCTCGCTGTGTGTTTTGAAAGGTTTGACATTCCCATTGTTAGCTCTGTCATTTCTCTAACCTCCTCTTTCTTTCTTTCTTCCTGCAGTGGCTTAACCCACGAGTCTCACAGGAAGGATGTTGAACAGGTCTACCTCCGCTGCTCCGAGGGCTCCATCGAGTGGATGTACCCCACGGGAGCACTCATAGTCAACCTGCGCCCCAATATCTCACCTGCCTCTTACAAACACTTGACTGTTTGCATAAAGCCCTTCAAAGACTCTGCAGGAGCAAATATTTATTTGGAAAAAACTGGAGAACTGAAACTCTTGGTGCGAGATGGAGAGCGCAGCCCCAGCAGAGTTTATTGCTTTGGCTACGACCAGGGGGGGCTGTTTGTGGAGGCCACTCCCCAGCAGGACATTAGCAGGAAGATTACAGGCTTCCAGTACGAATTGATGAGCAAGGGGATAGCAGCTGACTTGCACACAGCTTCTGGTGAGTTCTGGGGTATTGTCGAACTCCCACCTCCTGTATTGGATGTGTAACAGATGGCAGAGAGAGTGAGTGAGTGGGAAAGTGGCTGGCTGTGAGTTTCGTGTGCTTTTAAGGACATGTTTTATAAACAGAGCTATTGCAGAAGAATCGATTTGGTTTTTGGTTTGTTGTTGTGTTTTGGAAGCCGGTGGCATGGGCTGAGCTCCAGTGATTTGTTGAGGGCCACAGTGTGCAGGAGTCTCCCCTTGCAGGGCAGGGCTTTACCCTGCACTAAACTCCTGGGCTTCCCAGCCTTGCTGGAACACTTTTCGAACTACTTTTTTACTCAGTTTTTAAGACCCCACTGCATGTTTTGAATAATAAACATTTCAACAAGGAGGCACTCCTTTTCCTCAGTGTTTTTTTTTTTCCCCTTTGCAAGTAGTGCTACTTACTGACCTAATTATTGCTTTTTCTGTTGTGGTTTTTTTTTATTCAAACCAGGAAAATGGTGTGTTCCTTCCTCAGCTCTCCTTATTCACTCTCCTGAGCATTGCTGTGTCATGGCAGAGCTCTTCAATACTTTTTACAGGACAATGTTGTCTTCTCTCTCAAGCATTATGAAAACCAAGTTTTGTAGGGAGGAGTTTTTACTCCAATGAAAAACTTACAGGAAAGAGGAGTGGACAAACTGAAAGATCTTACACGCCTGTAAAGTCTGGTACTAAATAGCATTTGGGATAATGGTTACAGGTGTGACCTAAGTGTAATGAGGAATTAGTTTGAGAAGAAAAACTGGCATTTGTGGGGGATGACAGGGTGAAAGGGGAGTCCCCTTTAGATAGGGGATATCTGCTTCATGCATCTTACCCATTCAGGATTACCTCTAGCTTTTATCCCCAAAACCAAGGAGGGGAACAGCCCAAGGAATTGCAGATTTAGGGTAGTTTATCTCAAATGATTGCAAGGATTTCAAGGTTTAGATATTTTAAGTGGGGAACTGAATTTGTTTCAACCAGATTTCTCTTTTGAAATGTGAGCTGCCTTTGCTCTTTTGGGTGAAGGCATCGAGAAGAGTCCTCAGAGCACCCTTGGGATGACTCAGCCCGGGGTAAACCCGATGTTTGGTGAGGCTGTGTGGCCCCGGAGCTGTGTGGATGCTGGCCAGACCCTGCCGTGCTGATGCCACATGCTCTGCCTGAGATGCTGCTCGATAAGCAGTGCTGTGACTCATTAAACTGCAGCTGCATCTTCCAGGGGTATCTTCTCTGGGCTAAGTGATTGCAGAACTTGTTCCATCCTCTCCCCTCCCCTGGCTCCTTTCCACACCAGGCTCTGGGCTGTCTGTTTGTGTATTTGTGTGCCCTGCCCGTGGTAAATGTTGTCACGCCAGCTCGGATGGGGCTTTGCTTTTAGTGCAGCTCTGAGCTGGGCTCAGGGCTGATGCAGTAACCTCGGGAACTGACAGGTGGCAGCTTTGCCATTAAAACAAAAAAATATAAACACAAATATTTTAAATTTGAAGTCACTTCCTTTACTTTTGCCATGCTCGCATGTGGTAGCTTATTACTGAGCATTCTGCATTTTAAGCAGACTGTCTGCCACATCCAAAATTGCTGTAAATGAAGTGGGGTATCTCTGCTGAGCTGCTTTCCCAGTAAGATCATTTGTGCAGAGATGAATACACTGTGCAGAATGTCAGCTATGTAGTAAAATTCCATTGCAGAAGACATTAAATACATTGTTTAATCAGTTATTTGGAGAATGTTCCCAGATTCAGTGCTGCTTTCTCTGTCAGGCTGTGAGGATGGAGACACAGACAGGCTAATGAGAAGTCACTTAGACTTACTAAGAAAAGTCCTGTGCTCTTTTATTTTCCAAAAGAGTTGAAATTGCTTTTGCATATAGTAAAATAATGTGACAGAAGCACTGCTTATCACTGCTGGGTTTAGGCTGCACTTAGGGTTTCTCCTGAGCTTTGCTCTTTGAGGACTTGCTGCTGGCATCCTTTACCAGCACAAAGTGCTGTGTTTTCAGAACGAAATGCTCTTCTTTACACACAAAATCTTGGAGGTTTTTAAAGCTGACGGGGTATTTTTTCAGGGACGTTCAGAAGTCAAACTGAGGACTGCATCCAATTACAGCCTTCCTCTTTAATAGGCATATTAAATCACTTTTTCAGTGACTGCTGTATTTTCAGCTGTAACAGACACTGGTTAAATTTCAGTGCTGTCTTATGAAACAATGTGGTGGGGAATCTGCTCCATTCTCCAAGTGTCTTGTTTGGCTAGAAGAAGCTTTTTAATAGTTCATCAGCAGAGCCTTCAGGGCAAACTGGGGATCTCTATTGTATTTTAAATTATTTCTCTTGCCTTTTTTTGGATCCCCAGACTCTGGGGAGGGGCTGTGCAGGGTGAAAACACGATGAAAATGCCATACATGACTCTTTCCACTGCTCACTTCGATGAGCGCTTTTATTTTCCTATAAATATCTGTACGTCTGGGGGAAGTGCCAAATAGCTGCCTTGTGAGGCTTGCACGGAGCGATATATCTGAGGCTCCTTGCAGCTTGTGGAGCTCCTTTCTTCTGGAGCTGCTTCTAGTTTTTCTGTGAAACCTCAGACTAAATGCTGAGCTGCTCATTTGGATGGGGAGTTTACAATCAATGAAGATGATTTTTTTCCCTGGGGAGGAGGCTCAATCAGAGGCAAGTGCTGACCTTAAAGGAGCTGAAGCCTGGGTTCAAGGTTCTGCATTTCCCACCACCCTTACTTCAGGGCCTTGTTCACAAGCGTGGCCGATGTTTTTGGCTGCTGCTCTCTGGAAAAAGAGGCCGCTGTGTCTCGTTGTTGCAGTTTGACAGAGTTGAGCAGAGCTGGCAGGAGGTGTGAAGAGGTGACAGAGATGTGAGATGCTGTTGTAGATGGGGTCAGAGATGTGCTGGGGCAGAGGAAGCTGCAGCGCTTCTTCTGATGGCAAAGAGCTGAAAATTGCAACTATTGCATGATTTCCTTGCTATTTCAGATGCCTATCATAAAAGACCCAGGTGTGGGGCGCAGCAATCCTGCCCTTTCCTTGTGCAATAACTACTTGCTAACAACTTCTCCCCGCTTTCCCTAAATGCTGGGTTTGTTTCCTGGTGATAATCGTTGGACTCTGCCCTTGGATTTACTCTCTCTTCCTAACCTGGCATCCCAGCGCTGATTAAAGGGTGTAAGTCATCTCTTTAATACTTTAATGACCTGTTGTGTCCTTAGAGTCCTGACATTGCAGGGTGCATCAACAAATCAACAATGCTTGGCACGGTGCCCGCGGTTTAATTAGAAATCCTCAAGTTTTATTAGTTTACAGCCATTCTTTCCCACTTAATCAGAGTCTAGCAAATAATTCAGTAGAAATCATATGCAGGTTCTGCATTGCCCTTTCCCTTTTTTTGGAAAGTTGAATGACACAGGGCAGTCTCAACAATTTTCTCGATTTTGGGGACTTAGCCCTTTTCTTGGCTCAACTCTGCCTTACCACAATCTCTCAAAATTTTCCTAATGTCGGAAGAATTTGTGCTGTACTGGTAGATTTTAATTCAGGTTGCTGACATCTGGTGTGGGAAGTCTTTTATTGTGATAGTAACAGTCCAAAAAAAGTGCATTTCTGTGGGGTTGTAGTTTCTTAAGATGGGAAGAGGAGTGAAGGCAAACATGCCTGACATCATTTAATGGGAGTAGTCCCTAAGAAGGGTCACCTTGACAATTCAGGCATCTGGATGGGTGAGTTCTCTCTTCATATCCAAAGTGATGGTTGACTGAAAGTGCTTTTGATTTCAGATTAGGCTTTGGGCTGCACCCCTCTATCATTCCCATCCACACTGATGGTCCATTAACTCCAGCTCATGCTCTGCAGCCTCGGTGTTTGCCCCAGTGGAAGAACCGAGGCACTGTGACATTTTGGCCTGAGGCCATTGGGGAATCAGCAGAACTTGCTTGAGTTGTTGAATTCTGTTGATTCTAATCTTTTCTGCTTGTGCAGGGAGAAAATACTCTGAATATCAGCCATGCTGCCCATACTGACAAAGAGATGGAGGCTTTGGCAAAAGTGGTCTGGCCATGCAGTCCCTACAGGTTTCCTGAAGGTTCTGACCCACATGAGCTGCTCAGCTGTGCCTGGGTTAGGTCTGCCTTGCACCACAGCTTGCTTTAAATTTCTATGAAGGTCCCTTGAGAATAATTTACTTTTTGAGTACTTCAGCTTTTGCTCAGCTAATCTGAAACGAGAATCTGTAGGTCTGACCAAAAGTTTTGGAGAGGAAGGTGAATCCTCCTCCCTGTCCCACCAAAGGAGCTTTATTTTGTTACTCAAAGTCTGTGTTTCAAGAGCTTTGGGTCCAGCTTTGTTCAAGCTGTGCACTTTGCTCTTCCCATTGCACACTCATGGGGGTGTGTGTAATTTAGTTGTCAGAGCTCAGGGGGTATATTGAAAGCCTTTCATTACCCACCTGCTTCTGTGTAGTAAAGCAGTCAAACTTTAACAAAAATGCTCCTTTATCTTGATGGCATCTACAGATTTAGTGCAGATTCTATTAGCTGGTTTATATGTTTTCTTTATTAATGGGTACCTGGCTGAGAATATGAATACACAGGAGGTACAACACTGGTGTGGGTATCTCAAAAACAAGGCAAAACCGGATAAATCCAGTTAAGTAATTAACAGTGTTCAGCTATTTCCTGTATGCTGGTAATTCGCTGTCCTGAGAAAACAGATCAGAAATTCAGAAAGCTCAGAAGTCTTTGGGCTATACCATTGTTTCTGCTGACAAATGGCTTTGTAAAGCACCCTTCTTAACTCCTGATCTTTAATGCAGAGTGTGCTTGGCAGAGGTGGGGCACCAATCTGCCCTATCTCTGCAGGTATCCTCCCAGGGCCCTGTTTCATTCCCACCTTGTAGGCTCCTGCTCTCCTGCTTTCCTCTGGTTCCTCACAAATATCCAATCTTTAGGGTTTTTTCTTTCTTGGAGGCTGGATGTGGTGCTTAGCTTCGTAACCTGAGGCAGCAGATGGTGGAATCACAGAATGGTTTATTTTGGAAGAGACCTTTACAGTCCACCCTGTGCAGTGTGCAGGGACACCTTCCCTGGACCCCATTGCTCAGAGCCCCACCCAAACTGGCTTTGAATATTTCCAAGTTTAGGGCATCTGTCACTACCCTGTGCGTGCTGTTCCAGTGTCTCACCATCCTCACACTGGTGTGTTTGTCACTTCTTGTCAGAGTGGAAACTTTGAGGTGTTTTGTGCCAAGCTGGTGAGCAGAGGCCGTGCCTGCTGTGCCCTCTCTTTGCCAGGGTGACCATGGCTGAGCTCCTCGCTGCTGTGGGCAGGAGAGGTGATGGAAAGAAGCACTTGGAACACTTAAATTGAAAGTCCCCGTGACCTTTATGGCCAGCACAGGTCCTGCCTGAGTAATTGTGACCATCTGAGATATTGGCACCGCCCTGTGTGGCAGAGTGGGAGCACCACTGGGTGCTGCATGGGCTCTGATCCAACCCAGCCCATCAGATGAGGAAAATGCCTTGCTTTTCTTCTCCCCTCCCTGTTTTCTGTGCAGGTTAAAACTCTTGGGGTTGAGAGTTTAGAGCTTGGTGGTTTTTAAGGTTCCTCCCAACCCAAACCATCCTGGGACTCCATGAAGTGCACAGAATAGGTTGATGCTGCACTCCTCTCATTTGGGGTTTGCTGGAGAAATGAATAATAAACAGCCAACGAATAACAAACAGCCAAGTTGAGGGATCTGCCCTGTAAGCCTGAGCACACCTTGCTGGGTGGCTCACCTGTGCACCCAAAGCTTTGATGATTTGTTTGACTTTTCTCTAAAAAGTCGTAAGTTTTAAGAGAAAAACCTCAGAAAGCAGCCTTTATTGTAGTTCTCAAAACACTGCAATTAGTGTGCCTGTATAAGGGATCCTTCTGACTCTTCTGCTCTAGGATACAATATTTCAAATGTTTTTTTTTTTTATTTGGTGTGTGCTTCCCCTCCTTGCAGGAGCTTGTTCACACTGAATTTATCTTTCCCATAGTATCCAAAACTTGGTACAAAGTAGTCATGAAAATATAACCAGCATTCCCCAACCCCAGTGTGCAAAGAACACATTTAAAGCTAGTTTTTGAGGGCTTGTCACTAACTCACATCCCATGGAGCAGCACCTGGCTGGATCAGGCTGGCTGCTCTCTAACCCTGCCTGGAGTGGGAATAATTTTGAGAAGCTGGAAACCTGCTCCTATTATTCATGTGCCTGGACTTGGTCAGGTTTGTGGTGAATGATTGACTGGGTGGGAGAGTTTGAGAACAACGTTTTTTATTTTTTAATTTTTTTTTTCCTGTGTGGAACGGTTTCAAAGTGCTGCTCTGATGCTCGGGGAATGCACACACCCATACATCACCTGCAACTGAGCAGGGGTGATGTTTTGGGGTCTGAAAAATTCTGGACTAAGAATCCTTCCCTTAAAACCCCACCAAAATTGGATGGATTCCCTAATTTAATCTCTCCTTGTCCCAGGAAAATGGCTTTGCCAGCATCTCCTCTGGCCCTGCTTGTCCTTTGATGTTGGGCAGGAGCTGGTTTTGCAGTGGGCAGAGGAGGTGACAATGGGGCTGCGGTGATAAATACACAGCTGCAGGGGACAGGGGGATAGAAAATAGCTTATTTTTGCTAGACTGGCCACGAATGCCGTTAGCTTATTTCCCAACTCAGTGGGCAGTCAGAACCAATAAGCAGTCAGGTGTATTGTCTGGGCAGCTGGGGCTCTGCTCTGCCCTGACCTTTGTGTACCACCAAAGATGGTCCCACAAACAGAGCTGCAGTCCAGCCCAGTTGCTTGGCAGTCTTTAATAATGCTCTGTGCTTGCTCTGCAGAACTGTTTAGTTTGCTAATTCCTGAGGCTGTAGTTAAAGAAGGGATGAGAGGGCGGGGAGGCTGCATTCCTCTTCCCACTGACTGCAACGTGGGCCAGATCTTTCCTGTGTTGGAGACTTGATTTGCAGGACAGAAAATCTCCTTCACCTCAATCTGTGCTAGAAGCCAGCAAATTTTCGCTGAAATATTGCACAGATACTTGGAGGATATCCTGGACCTAAAACTGTGATATGTTAGGTCTGACCTTGGGAGGTTTAATACTGGCTCAGAAAGCTGTTGCCCCAGGACAGCCTTGGTCCAGTTATCCTTTTTCTGGTTCAGATTTGTGGAAGGATTTTTTGGTGTGGGGTGTACGGGCACCTCCTGACTCCTTTATGGGATTTGAGCATTAACTCCTGCAATGGGCATCACCTCTGGTGTTTGCCCATATCCTTTCTGTATTTCTGGGAGAGCTGCAGTGATCAGAGGTGCTGGGAAATGCACACAGAGCTGCTCTGGCATCCATTGCCCTCTCTGCCTCCCAGGATCATTCCTGTCTCTACAGGATGCCCCTCTGCCCACCAGAACTGCTGCTGGCTTTACAGCAATTGCTTCTATCTGCAAGTGGGCATCAGAAATTTGAGAGAAAAAAAATTATTCCTGTGTAGAACCGGTGAATGGGCTTGATATGACCAAGCAGGATGTGCTTTTAAGGAAGAAAAGGTGATGTATCTCAAAGCTTTTGCTGTTACAAATGAAAAGTTTTAGATGGCTGTTTAAAGGTTAACTGGACAATGTTACAGCATCGAAGATCTCTCGCTGTGTAGATGTAGCCCCTCCACAACCCTTCTCAAGAACAGGCTGATCAAACAAACACGGTTTTATAATGAAAACTGGCCTTGTTCCTTCAGAGCTCTCCCACATACCAAAAAGAATTTGATTTCTAGAAACAGGAAAGAGAAGGACCTGTGTGGAGCTGAGTGCACATATGCTTCTTTTCTTTTTTCCTTTAAAAACTCACTTAATCTTTGATCTGTCATTACTCCACTCTCAGGGTTTATCTTTAACCAGCCACTTGTTTCTTAATTCTATTCCCCTGCTCCATCAGAGGCATTAATGGACCAGGACCGAAGGGGAGGGAGGGATTTGTGTTCCTGGCAGGGCTCCAGCCTGGTAGTAGGTGCTGGCTCCAGCCCCTCCTGTAGCCTGGCAGGGGCAGGGACAAGTGCTTGGCTGCACAATTTCCCCAGGGCATGGGAGTGAAAAACACCTTACTTGTTCATTTTCTGCTGTGCAAGCACTGCATGACAGCTGAGCTCCGTGTTAGCTGTCAGAGACAAAGCCCAACAGGACATCAAAAAGTGAATAACTTCACATTTCCCTGGATCTGACCCCTGCGAGCTTTTACAAGGCTTTGGCACGATGTTTGCTTTAGAAGAGAGAAGAAATCTTTCCAGAGTGAATTTTGGGAGGGGATGAGCCAAGCCATAGGTCTCTGTGGGTTTTGAGTTAGGGGAAGCATTTCCTCTGGTCCTGTGGGGCATGGGTGCAGTGCTGGCACGTTCTGGGGTGACAGCAAGGGACACTCTGCCCCAGGGGATCACAGGAGCTCCTCAACCATCCAGAGGCACCTCTGGCTCCCAGCAGCTCCTTTCTCCTCATGCTGCCCACTCCTAATCCCCCTTGGGCAGCAGAGGTAGGTTTGAGGAAGGAGGGAGGGATTTTCTGTGAGATACTCAAAAAGAGCTGCTTTTTTATGGCTTTATAGTGGTGTCTTGTGCCTGCAGAGCAGGAGGAATTCCCAGCAGTTATCTTGCTGCCATCTTTTCCCTTTAATTGCAGTTAGGGAGGGAGAAGAGGGAAAAAAAACCCCAAACCAAGCAGATGTGTACAGGTGCTGCTTGCACAGGAACCTGGGCTGGGGTGGCTGCAGAGACATTTCTGCTTTGCTGAAGTGCAGAGAGAGGAATTTAATTTAACTGGACTCCAGATCTGCTGAGTGGGGCTTTTTGGACACAATATCTCGCAGGCTTGACTGTAACTGAGGGTTTTTCTGGAGCTGTGATGCAATGGGTAAGTGTAGGAGCTGGGCTGGGATCTGGCACTGACCCAGTCACTGTCCTGTCTCTGCCCACCCCAGTGCTGGGGTTTGCCACAGAGGGGGAAGAGGAGAACAGCCAGAAGTGTCTTGAAGCTGTGACTCTTTTCATCCTTTCTCCTGGCTTGATGCAACTTGTGCATGGAGGTGGAGTTTAGCAGTGTTTAATGCTGCTTAAATAAAAACTGCTCTGTGGGTTTTTCATTCCTTTTGTTTTGCTTTGGTTTAAATTTTAAACAAATGGCTGTGTTTCTAGCTGACCTTTCAGCTCATTTGTTAGAGTGAGGCTGCTGCATCTTGGAACAGCAAAAAGGCATCAATCCCAAAGGATCCTTACGTGCTCTGTGTCTGCTGAGCCAATTTCAGTTTGAAAACTGTTGCAAACTGAGCTTGCCTTGTACCAAATCTCTTCCTCACATTGTTTACATAAATAGTTAATCTTTGGTACTTAAGGACTTTAATACCCTCTTGGAAGAGAGTTCTGTGAAAAGATAAATTTCTGCTTTATGATCTCTTGTCCTAACGTTTCTCAGAACACAAAGGTCATCACATCTCTAATAGTGAGGTTTTACAATATGCTTTTTTTATTCTTTCTTTGCAGGAAGGAAGTGGTATTGACTCGATTCTCTTGTCACAGTCCATGCCACAGCCTGCAAAAGTCTGCATTTCATTAAATTTATTTGCAGGTTTAAACTGTTCTTGGCCAGTGCCTGTATTTTCCAAGTTATTTCTGGAAACTTGTACGTATGTGCGAGTTGAACTGAGTGTTAGAAGGCAAGGAATGGGATTTGATACTTCCTTTTCTGGAGGGGTAAAATCACTGGTGTCCCTTCTTCACACAGAGAGCTCAGGGAAGGATGTCCATTGCAGCATCAGGATATTTGTTCAGCTGCTCCACCACCACCTTGTCCTGTACCAAATCTTGGCTGGAAGAAGAAGGGAATATTTGAGTTTTGTATCTTTGCCCGTGATCCTTGTCCCAAGTTGCCTCTTCTGCTCAGCACAGGGGCTCAGGTTGACTTTCTAGCAAACAGGGGGATGAACATTTCTGCCTTCAGAAGAGCACTAAACTCTCATTATGTTACTCCCAGCATTAACCTTGTATTCATCAAAGCACAGCCTCATTGTGGCCTTCAGTGCTTAAAGGGAGCTAACAAAAAAAAAAAAAAAAGGAGACTGTCTTTCTACATGGGCAGATAATGATAAGGGTTAACAGTTCTAAACTAAAGGAGGAGAAATTTAGATTAATGTTAAAGAGAAATTCTGTGCTCTGAGGATAGTGAGGTTACTGGCATGGTGAAGCTGTGGCTCCTCCACCCCTGGAAGTGTCCCAGGCCAGGCTGGATGGGGCTGGGACCAACCTGGGAGAGTGGAAAGTGTCCCTGCCCATGGCAGGGGGTGGGAATGAGATGATCTTTAAGGTCCCTTCTGTCCCAAGCTGTTCTGTGCTTCTGTGGTCCCATGTCTGAGGCTTATTGATCCACAGGGCTGGCAGCAGGGCCAGTCCAGCTCTCCTGTTTGTTCCCTGACTTGCTGTTTTCCTACTGACACGCTGGGAAAAGTGCAGTGCTTGCAGAAAGCCCTGTAATCCTACCCCATCCAAAGACAGGAAAACCTTGTGAAACAAAGGAGTGATGAGAGAGCTCCTCTGTGTGCTGTGACAGGGTGTCAGTAATTTCCAGCCCAGCTGTGGAGAGGCTCTTAGGTGTCTCCTGGCCCTGTTTTCCCTCCCTGTGTGGCTGCAGGTATTGTGTTCAAGGCAGGTGTGCTGGATGCAGCTCTGCTGGCCCCAGCTCCTTCTAAATATGAGATGTACTGACCGTGCAGCTGCACTGGTGTAGTTCTAGGGGCTGTTTCAGTGTGGGGGCTGTGATGGTTTTGAGGTTGTTTTGGCTTGCTCAGGAAGAGCTTTCTGAGGTGGTGAGGAAAGTTGAGGTGTATCAAGAAAAGGAAAGGACTAGTCACAGCCTGGTAAACCAGAGTGGTTATCAAATCCGTGTCCACCTCCACTGCAAAGCAGGTTTGGTTTTTTGTCTGGGATATGAGCTGTGAGAGGTTTGCTTCATGGAAGAAATGCTCCTTCAGAGGGGAAGCACAGGCATACTTAAGAAGAAATAATTAGCAGGATTTATTTCACTTTGTAATTAGTTAAAGCAGGATGAGGGCAAGATTTATTCTTTTTTTTCTTGCTCATATGATGTTTGTCCCTAAACTCCTGGCTCTCATCTAAATCACTGATCCAGTAATCAGTTGAGACATCATAATTTTTGCTTAGGACTCAGAGAAACAACAGAGAAATGCACCATTATTGGAGAAACCACATGTCTATTTTTATAATCTGCTCTGGGAAGTCTGCACTCTGTGTTTCCAGGAAGGAGACTCATCCTATGATGCCCTTTCCACTCTGGGTGCTGCCAGCAAGAGCTGCCAGTTACAGAGCTGGCAGCAGGAGTTGGAAAGGTGTGGGTGGGTTTTTTTGTTCCATATGAGTTAATGCTGATGTCAGGCTGAGGGAAATGGGTCTGGGGCCCCACAGGGGCGTGCCTGGAGGTGCTGCAGTACAGGGACTGCAACAAGACCCATCTGAATGTGTTGAAGAGAAAATACTTCTTGTTTTAATCAGAAAAACGGACAGAAAACAACACTTCAGCCCTGCCTGGACCTCCTTGGTAGCTCTCGATGCTTAAAAAGGTCTGCTTGCTCATCAAAGGCTTGTTCAGAAGTACGGAGGTGTGGGTGATGTGTGCTGTGGAAGAGCAGATAAGGAGCTCTGTGCTTTCCTCCCCCAGCATCCACACCTTCACCGCACGGCACGCGTGCAGCCGCTTCTTCACCAAACCAAAGGGTATTCCTCGGTGAAGTGGTTTTCTGCAATTACTTGGTGTTCAACATTTTCACTTCTGCTTAAAACGTGTCTCTTCCTGTGTGTGCTGCTGGCTCAGGGGTGGGTGTTCAGCACAGCCTCTCTGGGGACAGGATGGAGAAGGTCTTTTGGGCTTGCTGGAGTGTTGGGATGGTGGGTAGGGACCTGCAGCAGGGTTCTGATAGCTGTGATGTCATGGAGTGTGTTGAGAAAAATCTGGACAGGCAGAAGAAACTTCTTTCTTGTGGGTTGGAAGCTGGTTTTGGGGTAAGGTTGGGTCAGTCAGACCCATGGGTGGCTGTTGAAACACAAATGTTTCAAAAGAAGCCCAGGCCCCTTCATGTGGTTTGTGTGACGCCTGCAGCCAGAGCCAGCACGTCTCGGTTCCATGTGTCCTGCAGGGAGCTGCCATCCTCCACCACGGCCCCTCCAGAACCCCACCTCCTCTTTTCCAAGGAAAGAAGGGTTGTATGCACACAAACCAAAGGAGGAAGGACTGGGGCTGTGTGTGTGAGCTGAGACAGGCCAGCAGCACCTCCCACCACTCTTTGGGCAGAGTGTAAACTCAGCACCAAAGGGGTGCTCAAATAATCCACAATATTGGGGAAAGCCTTTCTAGACAGCCCAGCTCCCTGCTGCTGGCAGAGCTGGGAGCCACCTGGGGCTGGCATCTCCTCAGGGCACATCCCTCTCTCTTACCAAGCATTTCTGCCTCCCTGTGGAGAGGTCCAGGAGAGGACCAGCAACGTGTTTGACAAAACTGTTGGCCAACAAGTGCGGTCTATTGTTAGCATCGCCCCGTCCTCCTCACTAACACCAGGTTCAGAGGGCAAATCGCTCAAAGCAGCTGGGACATGACTGCTGGCTTGTGAGGAATGATGTAATTACATCTCCCTCTGCGGGGAGGTGAATGGAGAGGCCTTTGGAGGCTCTGGGTGTTGGAGGGAGAGGGCTGCCTCAGGTTACTCCAGGTCAGGATACTGTCAAAATCCATCAAAGGCACTCCCAGGAGAGTCGGCGGCCGACGTGCACAATGCAGGCTTTATGCCCCTGCTGCTGGAGCTGAGCTAGAGGCATCTGGGCTTTAGACCACTTCAGTAAAATGTTGCTTTCCTATGTCTTTTTTTTTTTTCCCCACCTCTCTCCTGCTGCTGTATGAATTAAGGCTCTTTGGCTCATGGAGTTTAAAGGAATTAGGGCAGCTGACGTTGATATTGTTGTTGCAAGTTCATAGGTTTGATTTTGGATGTGAGAACCTGGGCAGCCCTCGAGACGTCCCCAGGGAGTCAGGATCTGGCAAACACAGCTGCCTTGTTTGGTAACCAGGCCCAGTTCTCCAGAAAATGAACATCTTCACCTGCTGTGCACGAGTGAAGTGCTTTTCTTGGGGTTGGTGTTTTTTTTTAATTAATTTTTTATAGTTATAAGGATGCTTCCTGTTCTAGCCTGAGGTGTGTGTGTTATTTTGACCTATGGATGGAGCAGAGCACCTGCTGCCCAATCCAAAAGAAATGAGTTCTGAGCAGCAGCTAAAGCCACGGACTTTTGTGTTAAACACACAGATTCCTTCATGGCTGTGATTCAAAAGAAAGTGTAGGCATTGCCACCTCCTAAGGATTTATTTTCTTTTATGAGCCTTTGTAGAAATCAGGCTTTGGTTGTAGCCAGGGGAGTTGTTTGCTTTTTAATGGTCCATTTACCTCAGCAGTAATCCTTCACAACCTGCTTTCCATCTGTGCTTCCATACCTTGTTTTTGCCACTTGCAAGATCTATTTGATACTCTGTGAATGCAGATGTGGGAGTTGTCCCACAGAGGAGGATTTTTGGTGTTCATCTGTCTGGAGCTGCAGAGATGGGTGGTGGAGAATGGTTGCTAAAGCAGCTCACATGCCGCCACACTGCTTTGAGTCAGCTGGACCTGAAGCAGGTTTTAGGTAATGATCTAGTGTGAGCAATGCTGAGCATTTTTAATTTCCTTTTGTATTTAAAAGGCTGCAGGATTTTGCCTAGGGTCCACAATTAAAGTGATTTGGTTCTGTGTACACATGGAGATTTGTTCATTTGATTTATTACTGTGTCAGTCTGTTTAAATGGAGGGAACCACTTTTAAAGCATTTTGTTTTTCATCTTTAATGCTGTTGGTTGTGTTGCACTCCTTTGGAGAACAGAAATGCCTTAGTCATTTTGGTGTTTTCAATTTTCTGATGGGGCTGGATGAACTACAGAGGTGTCTGGTCTAAACCAAGACATAAAAGGCTGAGATGCCTTTTTATTACAAGGTCTTTCCAGAATGAAATATCTGAAATCCAGCTGTGGGTTTAGGAGGATGTCCATCAGCTGTACTTTGTTTTGGAGCTTGTGTCCATGTGAAAATTCTGTGGGATTTGTGCAAGCTCCCTCTAAGTCAGGTCCTCATTTGGACAGAGGGAGCCTGGGGAAGAGGGACTTCTGCCCTGGATGGATTTGGGAGGTGCCATGAATGAAACAAATCCATAGCAGGATGTTTAGTGACTAACTAAATCCCAGGGAAGTGCTCAAAACCTGTGTGGATGTGGCACTTGGGGACAGGAGTTAGTGGTGGCCATGGCAGTGTTGGGGTAATGGTTGGACTCAAAGATCTTAGAGGTTTTTTCCAACCTGAATGATTCTGTGATTCTGTTAGTATTTTCTTTTGTCAGATAAAGCTTCTTTATTTGTCCTAGCCACTGATCAAAATCTCTTGAGTCTAAAACTTGAAGTATCTTTAGCCTGAATTTATTCTAGTTGTCCAGTTATGTCCAGGCTTCATCTGGTTCTGCATTCTCATTATATTAAACATTTTCCAAACTTTTCTGAAAAAGAGAGCTGAAATAGTATGTGGGGAAAGAAGGACAGGGAAAGCTTTGGAGGTATTCAAACTTTACAGAAATGTGATTGATCCAGATGCTATTTTGTCCATTTCTTGTCTCTTCTTTTGGAGCTTTTTAAGCTCCTGGAATTATTCCTTCAAATATCACTGCCCAGAAATGTGCATTTTACGTTTCCTTTAATCCTATTAAACAGCGTGTTACACTGTGTATGAATCATCTGACTGGAGCAAATCTGGTGGATTTGGTTCAATAATCCTTCTTTCTGGATCACTGCCTTTCTGGGTCCCTGGAAAAAAGAAGAGATTTGCCATGTCTTGTGTCAGAGGGTGGCTTGTGCTGTCTGACAGGAGGGTGGCAGAGCATCGGAGGCACCACCTTCATCTTATGGACAGGCTTAAATCTGCTTTTAAGTGCAATGGATCAACTTTGGGAAGCAGGTGGGGGGAGAGGAAGGCTGTGACTGTTTGGGAATCTAAACTAAGTGTTTTCAGATGTTGAGGTTCAAAACCCAGATTTTTTTGGGGTGGGTTTGGCTTCAGTTTGCAGTTTGGTGGTGGGCGGTGTGATGGAATCTCATTGTCCAGTCACCTCCAGTGGAACCCTGCTCTGCTGGAGTTGTGCCTGTGCTGATCCAGGGTTTCCATTGTCCTGGGTGATATGGTGAGGTGACACCAGGTGACAGACAAGGTTCTGATCCTCGTGCCACCGTGGACAGACTCTCTGAGCATGGCCAGGCAGGGCAGATCCTAATAATAAGCAAATTCCTGAACTCAGCAGGGTGTTATAGAAACATCTGTACTGCAGCTACAGCACCTTCTCCTCAGAAATATCTGGCTGAGTACAAAGAGGAGCCACATTCTTGCATTGATTAGATTAGCGCAGATATCCAAATGTTTCCAGCAGTACAGGAAATGGTCTTTGTGCTGCTTGAACTCAAGCAGATATGGGCTCGAGTTTCCGCTTAGCCTCAACGCCCTCCAACACGTGCCTTGGGGTTTTTCCCTCCCCTCTTTGCCTCCCCCACTCTGTAACCTCCTGGATCTTTGATGTGGTGATGACTAAATGGCCCTACAACACTTGATAGAAATTGTAAGAGAGGAGCTTTGCCATCAGACTACAAAAGACACGTGATCTGAAGGCTTCTGAGTGAATTTACAGCAGAGCGCCCTGCAAATGCACCCAGTACCAAAATAGGTTTTGCATAAATACAGTGAGTGAGTGCAATGTTTGCTAGACAATATATCCCAGCAGGATCGGTAAAGAGATCCCTACTCCTGCTTGGGTACAAAAATCTCATGGGGGCTCAAGGGTTAACTAGGGTTAGCCCCCACTTCTTGTGGTGGTGGTAGAGATGCCAGGCAGATCTTTGGAGTGATTGTGCCATGCTGTGTTTGTCAGCCACGTTTAAATGGTTTATTTATTTAAATTGATTTATTTGCTGCTGTCCAGTCCTTCGCTAACTGTGGCCCTTCCTGTGCAGCTCCCTGCCGACCCTGCAGTGACACTGAGGTCCTCCTGGCTGTCTGCACTAGTGATTTTGGTGAGTTGCTGTTCCCCAATCCCCTCTCCTCCCATAAACACCAACAGACCCCTCCTCACAGCTGCAGCCCCCACCAGCAGTGAATGTCCTCTGAGGGTGCTGGGCACATGGAGAGCTCTGAGGAGCTCAGAAGTGTCTGCCCAGCTGGCACCACCCCAGGGTGGACAGAGTGACACAGCAACCATGGTAGAAGGTCAAGGATTTGGGAGCATTTAGGAGAGGCCATTACTTCTTGTTGGTCGACTTGACAAAACACCAAAAGTGTCACTAATTGTCCATGCTTCCCTTTTTAAAAGGGAAATTGGCATTAGCTGGGTCTGTAATGGTTGAAGAACAGAAAGTAGGTTGTCAGGGAGCATTTAGCACAAATCTTCTTGTTAGAATTCTTCACAATCAATGCTATTTTTCTGGTGTTATTATTTTTTGGTTTAAATTTAATATGTGGGTGCCCTTTGCTGAACAGATTTCAAATATAAACTATAAAAAAATGCAAATTATATACTGGAAGTTACTAGATAATCTTAACACTCAGAATAACAAAGGACCAAAACTTGGGCTGCTGTAGTGAAGTCAGTTCCCCTGGCTGCACAGGCCTGAGTTTGGACCAGGGTCTTCCAAAGCATTTTTGTGTCATTAATCCTTAAAACCTTTTTCTGTTTCCAGTGATCAGAGGCTCCATTCAAAACGTAACGAACGAGGCAGAAGAGCAAGAATCCATCATTCACGTTGGTGTCAACAAACTGTACAGGCAGAAGAGCAAAGTCTTTCAGCTGACAGGGGAGAGTGGGAACTGGAGAGGACAAATAAAGACCTTGCTGGAGTGTGGGGTGAAGCCAGGAGATGGAGACTTCCTTTTCACAGGACGTATGCACTTTGGGGAGGCCAGGTTAGGCTGTGCCCCTCGTTTCAAAGACTTCCAAAGGATGTACAAAGAGGCAAAAGACAAAGGGCTAAACCCATGTGAGATTGGCCCAGATTGAAACCACCCCCTGTTTGGCCGAAGATCACTTTTAGCATTTGGCCAGGAATGTTTCCTGGCTGCAGTGGGAACTCTGAACAAACCTGGTCACTGAGGCTGGACAGAGCTGGAGGCTGAGACCCCACAGCCTGCAGTGCTCACAGGCTCATGGAAGCAACAGAGGTACGAGCTCAGAGGGCTGCCAAGCAAGAAAGGCTGGATTTTTAACCAATCTTGTCCTTATGAATTAAGTTATTATATTTTTTTAGTGACTTCCTTAGGAAAACAAAGAAAGAAAATTCCCATGTCTTAATAAAAGGAAAAACCCAAATGAAAGCCAAGATGCCTTTGTATCTTTTTAATACTAATTTTTAAAAATGTCTTAAGCTGATGTAGCATTTGGTATGGCATATTCTGTATAAATGGCCAAGAATGTGATAGAGCACGGTAAAACATCTTAACATTGATGCTTTGTAAAAAGCTTGGTGTACAATTCAAAGTTGTTTCTTATGACAGAAATTTATGGAGCCAAACTCTTATGTGTGTGTGTGTTGGTTTTTTTTTTATTTGAAAGAATGTACAATTGCCACCTGCAATTTTTTGTCCAGGCTGGCAAATTCTTTCCATTCCAGAGAAATAAAGGTCCCTGGATTTGACACATGCTGTTTAAAATCTTTATTTTTTTTCTTTCTTCTTAAGGCTGATCTCAGCTAGTCCAGATGTGCTCATAGATCAGTTCTGGGCTGCTTGCTTATTTTGTGGCTTCACTGAGCAGAACCAGAGTTCCTGTGAGGCATTGGGAACCACAGTTTTTTTCAAAGGGGAAGCAAGAGCTATTTTTGGAGATTTTTAGACATGTGTGCAGGCGAGGCTTTAAGTGTTCTTCTCTCTGATGCCAGCAGTGTTATTTTGGGACTGGCTCCAAAGGCAGGCTGCCCCTTCATGTTTAGCTTGAAACTTTTAAGTGTGGTAGCTTGGCATGAGGTGACTGTTGATGCCTGTGAGTCCTGGGGGACATGACCAGGTCACCTTGTGGAAAATAAACACTTGAATCAGGCTGTGCCACTTCTGCAGGCTCTGTCCCAGAGGAGCTCTCCCCTCTGTTCTGTCCTGCTGTTCTCCATCACTGATGGTGCCTTCACAAGGACTTTAATTTCTTGCCCATGTTCATTCTTCAGCATTCTCCACTGCTCCAACTTTTATTTTAGGCTGTCAGGTACTTTAAATAAAAAGTTTCTACTCAGTGTTGCTTTCTACCCGATCCCTCACCTCTCCTTTGTGTGCTTTGGTTCTGAGGCTTGGGGAGGGCAGCTCAGGGGATGGTCCTGGGTGGGTGCAGGAGGTTCTGAGATGGAGGGTAAGGAGATGTCCCATGACCCTTATCAAGGGTAAAAGCCCCAGGGTTGTACTAAAATACTGGCCTGAAGTGAAACCAAAATCCCTCTGCGAGTGTTTCTGTGAACTCCTCCCAGCAGGATTCATTCTGTGGGCCAGTGGGAGAAGAAAAGTTTCTTTTAGCTGTGTGAAGGTGATCCTAAGAGGCTCCAGGGCACTGTGACTAATTCTGCAAAGACCTCTAACCCCATCTAACACTCACCTATTTGCTGCTTTGAGCCCTTCTGCTTTCCAGCCTCCTGTAAGCCAAAGCCCCAAACCCAGCACCCCAAGGTTCTGTGCAGCCCAAGGTTCCCTCCAGCCTACTTGGAATTTGAAGAGAAATGGGCCAGGACCACTAGAGAGATAAAATGGTTCACTCCAACCCCTCTCTGTGGCCTTGCTTCTTCTGGGGATTCAACCCAGCCTTTTTCAGGCTTTAAAAAAAGTGATTTAGCTCTGAGATAACTCCTGAGCACAGCTGAGTGGGCGGTTCAGAAGCCCTGTACCTCACCTCTCCTCTCCTGTTGTGCTTCATGAGCATTTTCCAGCACAGAGTGACTGCTGGCAGGACGAGAAGAGAAGAACAATGTGTTCCTGGAATTGTCTCCAACCTGCCCACTCTCATCTTCCCCTGCAAGGCTGCAGGAGCAAGGGGAAGAGGCTGAATTAAGTGTTCAGCCAGTATTTTATGAGGACAGTGCAAGCAAAATACAAACAGTTGGGGAGGCTTTGGCCCTGGAGCTCCACCTTTGGCTGCAGTTCAGTTTTATGGCAGTTTAAGTTGTTTGTAGACTTTTTGTTTAAAAATACCCTTTGCACCCTGTGCTTTGTACAGAGGGAGGTTAACAGGCATTTCACTGACTGCCCTAAAATCCAGCGCCTGAATGCTCACCCTTAAGTGTTTGAAACATGATTATAGCTTGACTTGTCTGGCAGAGGAGTCAGGGATGGAAAGGATGGATTAAAGATGACTGTCTTTGCTCACATGTGCTGACTGCACTCTGTAATGAGAGGCAAATGACAAATTGATGCAGAGTCATGTGGGGACAGGCTTGTTGCCACCTAATGAAAGACCCTGGCTGGAGGTGACTCAGGACAGAGGTGGAGCAGGTGCTTGCAAAGCATTGCTCCTCTTACCACTGCAGCTCTCTGAAGATGAAGGGCTTCCTCTTGATACCTAATTAGCATAATTGAGTTCCTCTTAAAAGCAAGAGGCTGACTTATCTGTTCCTTAGGAAGCAGAACTAATGAACTTGAATTGCTGCCGTAAGAGCCCCCTCCAGTTGGGCAACACTGCCCATAAATAGGCACAAGGCATGTGCTGTCCTTGTGTCTGAACTCTGGCAAGTGTGTGGTTTGCATTGTTGAGAAAACAATTTCCATGGTAACCCTCAATTTCTCTGACTTTCCATGAGCCCACTGGTGAGCTAAATCCCCTCCCAGGTATGAGCCATGCAGAGCTTGCTGTGGTGACACATAGGTTGGTTGGGAAACTCGTGTGGGTGTCTACAGGGTCTGTTTGAGGTTTATCAGATGCTGCTTGACTGGGGGAAAACTTGTCCTTCTTCATCCTGTGGGGAGACAGGGTCATCTCTTCAAACACCACGACTTCAGTGCCTGCATGGAGGGTCACTGTGCTTGGTTTGCTGACAGCCAGGCCAGAGGAACAGGATTATTTCACCTGTTTGCTTCCCTTTCAGGAGGAACAGGCCATTTTCCCTCTGCTATGCTGACACACTTTGCTCTTGCATGTGAGGCACGCCCGGGCTGCAGGGAGGTGTGATGGTCACAGTTTGTCCCCAGTGGTGTCCCAGCCCACCTTCAGGCCAGCTGGCTGTAAGATCAGAGCTGCTTGTGGATACCTTTTCATCAGCACAATTTTTTTTTTAGTTCAGCTGTCTCACTCCCATGGGTGATCCCAGTTTTCCTTCTGGGAAGCATCAGGTGTTGCTTTAGCTCCAGCATGCTGCTGGTCTCTTCTCCTGGTAAAAGTAGTTGCCATCAGCATGGCTCAGCCTTTTCTGGAGGAGGGGACTGCCCTGATTTTCCCCTGTGCTGGGCCATGCTGTGGCCTGGTCCTGTGTGGAACTGAGGACCTCATCCAAGGACACAGATGGGCTCTGGGGAGGACGCTTTGCCCACATTCAAGCTAAATAACAACCAAGCTGTTTGCACCTTGAACACCAGCATGGGCGATTTCTCCAGCACAGACCTTGGAGGGAAAGGCTGTGATTTGAGTGAGTCACCCTGGCAGGAGGCAGAGACGTGATCTGGCTCTTGCACCAAGCCCTGCTGAGCGTCCAGGGCTGGTCACGCCCGGGGAGGAGCTGGGACGTGCTGTGGTGCAATGCAGCAGGTGTTTCCTGCAAACCTGCCCTTTGAAGTGTGATAGGGCTTGTCTGAGCTCCAAGCCTGACCAGCTGATGTGGTGCAACACCTCCAAGGCCGATAGGAGCTCTCCTGCTCATCATGAACTTAATTAGACCATACTTATTTCTGGAACTGGAAAAGTCTCTTGGTGGTGCGTGTCAGAGATGATGGTTCAGTGGTAAATAAGGTTAGCAATATTGGGACCAGCTGTTCTAGGAGACAGAAAATTGAAAACCAAATTGGTTGAGAAGAAAACCAGAAAAACATCAGGAGGGAGCTGTGTGTAATTTTCTGAGAGTGGTTAGAAATAATGCAGAACCAAAGCAATGTCTTGAGAGCAGCAAGATTCAGGCCTGAAGGAGTGGGGCTGCTGGGGAGGGCGTAGAATCAAGTTTCTCCTTTCCAGCTTGACAGAATTGATTCTCCTTCCTGCTGCAGCTGACTTTGAACCTCCTTTTAGTGAGGACCAGCTGGCCTTACTCTGGGATGGTCAATAAAGAAGGAGCCTTTTCCAGATAATCCTTGCTCCTTCACCATCAGTCTTGATCTCAGAGCCTCACTGAGAGACATTGAGGGACCCAATGAATAACTGTGAGCACTCACTTCTCCTCCTCCTCCTCCTTTCCCTTTCTTCCTCCCTTACCAAAAATGAGGTGCCTGATGACAGTGAAAAAACCCCTATGATGTTCATTTTGGTGTGTCACACCCACCTATCTCCAAATCACCCAGATGCCTTGATTTTGCCCCAGTCAGCATTTGGAAATCTCTGGCCAAGGCTGAACAGGAAACATGGATTTCTGCCTGGTGTCCTTCCTCAGTGGCTCTCCTGGGCTTTGTGCTGGAGCTGAGCAAAGGTGTGGGCTGGAGACACACCAGCCATCAGCACCCACTGGCACCAGCACGTGGTGGCTGCTGTGGCTGCTCACTCATGCTGGGGCAGGAACATCCAGGGAGAACCTCAGCCAGAGCTCTGAGAGTGCTGGGGAGGGGCAAGAAAAAAAAACCCTGCAATTTTCAGTAGTTATTTCAATATCACCTTGTTTAAAGGAATCTGGCTCATCTGTTATTCCTTTCCTTATACCCAGCAGAGGTGCAGAACTTCCAAACACAATGAGGAAGCAGTGGCAGGCAGTCTTTGCATGCATGGAAATGTGCAGAGCCTCAGGTGGGCCTGGTTCAGAGGGCTCTGAAGAGGCAGACAGCCCATTCCTGGGATGCTGAGAGGCTGCCCATGGCCTTGAGCCACAGTGATGAGAGCAGCAGCAGTGACTGCAGCTGCTGGGGCCTCAGCTGGGCCCCACTTGCATCCTTTCCCCAGCTGAAGGGTGTTGAGCTCAGGTGCTGCAGGACACAGGTGCTCTGTTGATGCCTTGAGAAGGCTGAGCTGGAACAGAGGCTGGGCAGAGTTAAAGAATAAAGCAGGGATTTATTAAAAGGGTCTCCTCAATGGATCCACCTTGGGCAGCACAAGAGCCCAGCCAGGGCTGCACCCAAGATGAACCAAAATGGTCCCAAAATGCATGACCAGTCATGGGGTCTCTCCCTTGGATCAGTTCTGCTCCATTTGCATCTTGCAGTTCATTGTCCAATTCCAGCTTTAGCCCATGAAGTCCCATCCTTGTTTTGTCTCCCTGCTTTGTGCAGAGCTCACCATCCCCTGATGTGAAGCTCCGACCCACACACTAAAGCAGCACAGAATCTGAAAAATAGAACAGCTAAACCTTGAGCCATCACTATAATCCATCCCACAGCTCTCCTCATAGCCTTGCTCTATGCTGTGAGGTTTCCAGAAGGTTTTGGGTGACCCCTTGCTCCTTGCAGGGAGTTAACTGGCCCTGAGCAGGAGCTGCTCCTGTGTCTGAGCTCTCCAGCCTGCAAAGCCTCACTCCTGTGCTCTGTGTGTGCAGCTGCTGTGGGGCTGCCAGGGCAGGGATGGGGCTGCCAGCAGTGCTGAGAGGGGAGAGGAGAGGACAGGAGGAGTGTCCACTTGCGCTGGAAGCAGAGCTGACTCAGGGCTTTCTCCCCAGGGCTGGGTGCTGACTCAGCTGCTTTGCCTTTTCCTGGCTTCTCTGAAAACCAGAGGCATCTCCTGGGGCTCCGAGGCCAGAGCAGTGCAGCAGGAGTCAGCATTACTTGGTTTGGGGAGAGTCACGCCTTGCCTGTTTTGGGGCAAGAGCCAAGAAGTTCAGCAAGAGCTTCAGGATTGCTTCTGGGTGTGTTTTGTGCTCCTGCTGGGGAGCACGTGCTGCTCAGCCTGGGCTAATTCCTGGGGTGGATGTGTGCTGCAGCAATGCTGCTGCTGCTGCTGTGTCCCCCCACTGGACTGGGGCAGGGAGGATCTTCCTTTGGCCTTACTGGAGTGTAACATCATGTTCTGGGGTGGAAAACACTCCATGGATGCTATCCCAGCACCTGGGACACCAGAGCCTTGGCTCTGCCCTCTGCAGCCAGTCAGTTTTAGGTGCTGAGCTGGGATGTGAGGAACATCTTGTGCAAGTAATAATGAGGATTGACCTCTTAGCCTGGAGCCTGGGGTGGTGGGACCCTGCTGCAGCCAAAGAGATGCTGAGCCCAGCAGCTTTGCTGCCAATTCCACTGTCCTGAAAGGGAGGTGGCTCTTTCCTGATGCTTCCAGCAGCCTGGTGGGCTCCTCTCTGTATGGGAAAGTGGAGCCATGAGGCCAAATCCTGCTTGGTCCTGGCTACTCCTGTGATAAACTTGTTTATCCCATTTGAAATGAGCTGAGGGAGAAGGGCTTTGGGCCAAGCTGGAAGGAGAGCCCACATACAGAGGTGAGGGCATTGCTGAGTGCATGGAAACCTGATGAGATTCTCTATAAAAATGGCAGAGATCGTGAAGTGAGTCAGTGTGGGTGTCACTGCCATCCCTGTGGGTGTGGGGGCTGGGACAGGTGCCCACCCAAGCACTGTGGTGGCTGTGGAGGGGTTGCCCCATCACCAACCGGTTCCTCCGGTTCCTTTGGGAAGCACCAGATTGAGCTGGAGTCAGACTGGTTTGTGCAGAGCCTATATTTGCCTGGAGAGGAAAAAATAATAATAATAATTAAAAAAATAATCCGTTCAGCCACCTCAGCCCAGAGTTGTTTTTAAAGGGAGTGGCATGAGGAAGGTCTTGGGCACCCCCACTCTGCTCTGGGGCTGTCGCCAGGCTGGAGCCTGCCCTGGGGCTGAATCACTCCGTGGGTTCTGGAGAGGACAAATGGGGACTTGAGCGAGACACAAACAAACAAACACATCTTTCATTGTGATGGGGATGGTGGCTGCTCTTGGAGAGGTGTCAGCTCCCCAGAGGGGCTGCACAGAGTGCTGGTAACACAGCTCTCATCGTTGGCTGAAGGGAGGAGGAAATTCAGGCATGGACCCATCTCAGGGGCAGATTTCAGCATGGACACAAAGCCATTACACTGCTGATAAGCAGCAGTGGCTGCAGCTCAAGCCTTGTGTTGGTTGTCTGCGGCAGCTGGGCCAAAATTGCCTTGCCCTTGGGCTTTTTCCTTCTCACTGTGCACTGTTACCACCCTTCCTTGGGTTGTTCTTAATCTGCTTATTCCAGAGAAATCCTATCTGCCTATTACTGTGCCCCAAATGCAGGAAGACTTTCTGTCTTTCTCAGGGTGGAAAAAAAAAAAAGTTTTCAAAATCCCTCACAAATGTTGCTGCCCTGCAAGAGTTTTCTTCAATCCCACAGAGGATGTTTTAATGTGAATTTTGGTCAGTGCTGGAGGAACATCCCAGCCTGAATGCTGCTGGATACTGGTGGGGATGAATGCTGCATTTTGGACAAGGAAGACTGGAGTTGATTTCAGCCAGTGGGTGCCAAGGTCTGTGGAGATATCCCCTGTCTGGGGTTGTCCATTCAGTGCCTGTTACTGACCCATGGCTGCAAACGCCTCTTTATGCCATGGCTCTAAACACTGCAGGACTGGCTCCTGAGGGTCTGAGGACCTAGTAAATCTATTGATCATGCTTAAAAAATAAATCTTGAGAAGTAGCCAAACCTTAGGTAAGCCTTGGCCTTTATTTCACTTAGCTTTTTTCCTGTTTTTGCAGCCCTTCAGAAGGAATGGGCTCAGCCCTGAGTCAGGCCAGCTTTGTCTGCCCACCTTTGCAGGGCTGTTTTGGCTTGCTGCCTTATCTCCCTTGTGACACACATGCCCTTTCCTTCCCCTTCATGCTGCAGGGCCCTCTCCGAGCAGGAATGGGTGATGATCTCAAGCCCTGTGCAAGCCTGGCTATGGGGAACTGCTGCAGAGGCAGCAGAAGTGAAGCTGGCTGGAAAAACCCCTCTGTGTTGTTCAACTTCCAAACCCCACGTAGCTTTGGCTTAGCATCCAAAATTAAATTATCATTTCCTTCACGACCAAAGGTATCAGAATGCCTAACAGCTGGGAGTATCAGGGGGCAAATTTTATCTGCTGTGACCCTGTTCAGTGTCTGCAGAGATGGTAGTGACTGCCACAGCATGCAGAGCTGAGGGGTGCCTCTGACTGGGGCAGTGCTCGCTGTTGTTGGCTCTTTTGCCTCAGAGTTTCCCTCTTTCCACATCTCCAGGCTGGGATCACTCTGCTGTGAGTGTGAACAGACACATCTGGGCTGATGTGCTTTGCCTGGTTCCCTGTGGCTACTCACCCAAGGCTTTTTGGGACTCCCCTTGGCAATGTGTCCTTCCTTGGCAGGCAAGGCTGGGCTGTGGGTGAGCAAAACTCAAAAATGAGGCATCTCATTTGTGCTCATCAGACTCCTTTGGGTCAGGTAACCTGATTCCAAAGCTCTGCCAGGCTGGGTCAGAGGGTCTGTGCTGTGCACCCCATGGCCTTCACCCTGCGGACACATCTCATGGTGAGGAGAAAACATCCTTGTTCTTATGGAAGCTGAGGCAGCTCTTAACATGCCCTGGCTGGATCCTTCTGGGTGTGCCGGAGAGCTCTCCTGGTTTCCACAGGCTATGGAAAGGGAAAAAAGTCAGAAAAATCCAGGCTGCTTGATTCTCATTCAGAAAGAACCAACGGCACAAGTGGAGCATGGACAGACAAGGGCACAGCACTGACCCCAGGGCTTTGCTCTGTACCCAGTGCAACTTCTTGCTCCTCTTGGGGACACCAAGGACAAGCACAGGGGTGCTGATGACCCCTGCTCTGGGGGTTTAAGCAGATGGTCTTTCCATACAATTTGCTGATGGTTTTGGCTGTGAATGATGCCTTAAGATTTCAGCCGTTATATTTTTCAGATCCTGCACTGAATTAATGCATAATCCTAAACTCCATATAAAGTGTCAGCTACTGCCTTCACATTTTGGTCAGACAAAACAAATCCTTCTGGGCCTGAAACTCAAGGACATCCTACAGCCTCAGGCCCTGAAAAGTATAAACAAAAGTGAATTGGGGGCATGTAAACTGGGGAAATATAACTTCATTACCTGAAGCTGTAATTGGAAAATTAACTCCTGATATGTCAATGGACCAAACTTAAAATTGTCTGAAAAACTCATAACCATCATCCATCCTGGGTGTAGCCCCTTTGGGAGGCTTTTGAATGACCAAGGTGTATCTGTTGAAGGCCTTGAATAAATACTATAATAAATTGAAGGCCTTGAATAAACTATTAATAAATTTATAATTAATAAATATATAACATATAAATTGTAATATATAATTTCTATATAATATATAAAATATAATAGAAATAATATATAATATAATGTATATATGTAAAATATATATAATTTATATGATTTAATAAATTTATAATTAACTGAAGGCCTTAATAAATACTATCAAATTATAACACCACTTTATTCTCTCAACCTTGTCCAGTCTCTGTTCTAGGCATCATGAGGAGAGAACTGGGCTGCTGGGGAGCAGAACCTGCAGCTTCTTAATGTGGGATGACTGAAAGTCACTTCCTTTTGATGGCAATAGCTTGCTGAAATGACCACGTACCAAAGTGCTGCTTTTCCACCAAACAGAGCCTGGGCTGCCCCCACTTGGCCCCTGCAAGGGGGGATTTGTGCTGCTCACATCCCGTGGAAAATCTTCTGGAGAAAATCCTGCAGGTTGCAAAGTCACTGTTGTTTAGATGGATGTGAGATAGTTCAGCCTGGAGCCAAGTTCAGCCCTGGGTTCTGCAAGTTTAAGGCACACAAATGCTGCTGAAGAGTTAATGGGAAACAGAGTGTGGAGCAAAACAAAGAAAGACCTTTGGAGGTCTCAGCTGCTCAGGGTAATATTTAGGTTTGGTGACTCTCTGTATCTTAGAGATGGGAATGCAGCAAAGCTCTTTCAGTCCAGAGTATACATGGAGCCCAACAAGACTGTGGGCTAATATCAACAAACCTTTGGAAAAGCAGATCCTGTCTGCTGCAGCAAAGCCACAGTGTTATTTTTCTTTCAACAAATGTATTGAGACAATAATAATGCTGTGCAGATTGGCTGTCCCTGGCCTACATGATTTATTAGGAAGCAGAAACAATTGGAGCTGCTGAGAAAAAACAAGCTTTGGACATGGATATTTTTCTCCTCTTTTTTTTTTTTTAATTTTCATTTTCCCCCTTGATTTCCTCATGAACTAAAAAAGGGCCACCTAGTCTGGTCCCAGGAGAGAGGTTGCCTCCTTCCTTGCATTTCTTACTGGACCACCAACCCCGGGCTTGCTTCTTACACACTGCTGTGGAGAAGGGGAGTGAAGCTGTGCTGGGGGGAAGGAGGTGATACAGCCACAGAAGAACATGGCAGGTCCCTCAGTGGTGGCGGCAGGCCCCACACTGGCGGCCTTGAGCTGACTGTGGTGGCACGTCCCTCACTGGTGGTAGGCCTCACACTGGTGGCAAGTCCCACACCGGTGGCAGGTCCCACACTGGTGGCAGGCCCCACACCGGTGGCAGGTTCCACACCGGTGGCAGGTCCCACACCGGTGGCAGGCCCCACACTGGTGGCAGGCCCCACACTGGTGGCAGGTCCCTCACTGATGGCAGGCCCCACACTGGTGGCAGGTCCCACACTGGTGGCAGGCCCCACACTGGTGGCAGGTCCCTCACTGATGGCAGGCCCCACACTCGTGGCCTTGTGCTGTTTGTAGTGGCAGGCCCCACACCAGTGGCAGGTCCCTCACTGGTGGCAGGTCCCTCACTGGTGGCCTCAGCTCCTAGTCCATGGCTGAAGCAGAGAACCTCTTCACTCTAGAGTGGTTTATTTGCTGCCTCCTCAGTCAGTAACACGCTGGGGAAGGTGGGCAGGCCAGGCAGCCCCCTCTGCCAGCTCTTGTCCCCTTGCTGGCTCCAGAGTGGACAATCACACTGGCTCTGGCAGGTGCTGGCTCTGTCCCCTTGTCCCCTCTGTGCTGTTCCACACCTTCCCCCCCTGCCTTTGCATGTGCTGAGGTAGAAGAGGGTTCTGCTGAAGGCTGGCTCTCCACAGGATGCTGGGGGTGGATGCTTCTGCACCCAAGGGCACTGGCGTGCAACCTTGGTGTAGTGTGAGGTTTCCTGACCTCCTTGACCTGCTGGCTGCCATCCAAAGCTCCTGGGGGCTCCTGGGGGCTCCTGGGGCTCTGTCCTCCCTCCCCACCCCACTGCTGTGCCTGGTCATGGCTCCAGCTGCCCACAGAGGGGGTGCCCAGCTGTGGTCAGGGAGCTGGGGGCAGCTCCCAGCCTTGATGAGAGGCAGCTGGAGGACAAGGCTTGTTCCTCCACCACAAAAACCCCAATGAGTGGAGGATTCTGCTTGGGGTGGGTGAAATCTCCCTGAACACCCCATGAGGATGAAGGAGGCTGAGCCTCACTGTGCTGGGGCTGAGCTGTGCCAGGTGGTCCTGGCACACCATCTTCACTGGGTTTTCTAGGAAAAAAACCTGTGAGTTTGGTTAATAAAGTGCAAGGGGCTCCCTCACAGTGTTTTGAGGCAGCAGGACCAGGTGCCCTGGCAGCAAACTGCCGACTGAGTGTCTGCACCAGTAAGTGATATCATCAGGGCTTGCTTTGCCTTCAGAAATGACTAAACAGATTTTCTCTGGTTTCCAGTTGACCCCGTGGCTCCCTGTTGATGATGGGAGCAGGCTGTTTAGATTTGAGTTAATGGTGCCATGGCCAGCCCCAAATCAGCTTCAAAAGCTGGAGATGGATTCAGCAGGTAGAGGGAGGGGAAAAACTTCATCCACTGCACCCAGCCCTTGCTGTTATTAAATCAGGGATTGCTGAGAATCATCTCTGATTCATGCCCCAGCTGAAACACAAGTATTTCACATTTGTCTGAAGGGATTAAGTTTTTAAAGCTCCTGCCCTTCTGGCTGTGTGTTTTCCTCCTACATATTAGTTAGCCTCAGCTCCCAGTTTTTGAGAAACACTGGAGCACTGAGGGTGATTTTCCTTTGTAATCTTTTTCTTCCATGCCTGGAGTCAGCACAAAAAGGAGTCAGTGAAAATTAGCTATATTTGATTATTGCAGGGGGCTAGAACAGCCCTGGGTAATTGCTACATTTGGTTCCTTTTCTCTTGGGTTTCACTGACATTTCAGACAGCAAACGAGCAGCTCCTTCCCCCTGCAGATGTTTTCTGTTGGTTATAGTTGGGAAGAGACCATAGATGATAAATCCATGTGCTTCTTTTGTGTTTTTTTTCTGGGCTTGCTGAAATCAGAGTGGGGCACAGGGCTCAGCTCTGGATGCTCCTGCCATTGGGGTGAGCAACAGCAGGACCTCCCTCCCTTTCTCCCAACCCTGTTTGCATAAGTGAGGAGGAAGAGAAAAAGTGGATTATGGTAGCCTGACCCTCCCAGTAGTTTTTTGCTTCACTTTTGGATCAATTATAACACCAGCCAAACCTGTGTTCCAGACTGAGGGAAGGCAAATGTATCTCTTTTTATTGCCCTGGGCAATTCCTCTCTTAATTCAGGCACATGCACATGTTTTGGGTACATCACAGGGCATTTCTGGGTGATTCCTCTCTTAATTCAGGCACGTGCCCATGTTTTTGGTACATCACAGGGTATTTCTGGGCTTTTTTTTTTTTTCCTGATTTTCTGCCAGCTGCCTCCATCCATGCTTAAGGAAATGGACAAGTTTGCAGCATCACTTGTGTTTTGGGGAAAGGTTATGTAAAAATTGCCTTCAGGTTTGTCTTGGCCCTATGGAGAAGGGGACCAAGACACATTGGCACCTTGGCTGATGCTCTCTGGACACAAAACCAACCAAAACCACTGAAGCACAAATGCTCTCTAACTAAGGTCTGGCTTCCTCTGCACCAGAATACAAAGGAAGAGGAGAATCCACAAGATCTTAAAATCTTTAAACACTGAATTTTTATAGTAAATAAAGCCTAGATTTTACTAAACAATCTCAAAGTGATAAAGCCTTACTCTCACAATATGACTGGAAGGGAGAGTAGCTGTCAGGCTGTTGCTAATTTGATGGTTTGCCCAAAGCCAGGAGCCTCCCCAGGCTGCAGCCATGCTCAGCCCCACTCTCACACACATTTTTTGTGAGAAGGCAGCAGCCTGCAGAGGCTCCCTGACCCAGGGCTGGGGATGCTGTACAGCTTTGAGACCCTCAGCCAGACAGGAGGGGCCTTAAACCCCAAAACACCCAGTGTGGAGACAAGGAGTCTTTGAAGCTCCTCCAATCTGCCCAAGCTGCAGAGCGGGGTTGTGAACCTCGTCTGTCCTTCCCTATGAGAATGTTGCTTTTACAATTAAAACCCACACAAACCCCCAGCCCTTGCTACTGCTTGTTACCCCAGTGAAATATCTGACATTTGAGACATAATGGGAAGTCAAAGAATGTGAGAAGGTCTGGCTTCCTCTGCACCAGAATACAAAGGAAGAGGAGAATCCACAAGATCTTAAAATCTTTAAACACTGAATTTTTATAGTAAATAAAGCCTAGATTTTACTAAACAATCTCAAAGTGATAAAGCCTTACTCTCACAATATGACTGGAAGGGAGAGTAGCTGTCAGGCTGTTGCTAATTTGATGGTTTGCCCAAAGCCAGGAGCCTCCCCAGGCTGCAGCCATGCTCAGCCCCACTCTCACACACATTTTTTGTGAGAAGGCAGCAGCCTGCAGAGGCTCCCTGACCCAGGGCTGGGGGTGCTGTACAGCTTTGAGACCCTCAGCCAGACAGGAGGGGCCTTAAACCCCAAAACACCCAGTGTGGAGACAAGGAGTCTTTGAAGCTCCTCCAATCTGCCCAAGCTGCAGAGCGGGGTTGTGAACCTCGTCTGTCCTTCCCTATGAGAATGTTGCTTTTACAATTAAAACCCACACAAACCCCCAGCCCTTGCTACTGCTTGTTACCCCAGTGAAATATCTGACATTTGAGACATAATGGGAAGTCAAAGAATGTGAGGAATTTGGTGACTCAACATAGAGTTTATTATACCAGCCCCACCGTTTAAGCCCATGTAATGTAAAATTGTTTTACGGCATGTGGCGCAGTTCTGTGGGTTAATTTAGAAGCAAACAATTACTATTCAAATTGGGATTTTTTTTTTCTGTGCCTACATAAACTTGTTATCTGTTTGGCAGTGGGGGATGCTGCAGAGAAATGCACATTTACATTTTTTGCTTTGATGAGATTTGCTTTTCCTGGAGCAGCTCAATGGTGCATTGAGGACCAGGGCTCACTGCTGAACTTGACCTGGGAGTGGCGTGGAGATAAGCCAAATGTTAAGAGAAAAGGAGCCCTTTGTGCAAAGATGCCAGGATATTAGGTCTCACTTTTAGGTCACACACTTGTTAAGGGTTCCTTCAAAGTGATGGATTCTTCTGCTAAAATTTAATGATGTCCGTTAAATCACAGGGTCATGAACTAATGCATGTGCTGAAAATGGTTTGCCAAGGGACCATGAAGACAAGGCCTTGTGTCAGGAGACTCCCAAAGCAAATTGGATTTTCCACACAGCAATGGCTGCGTTTGAAGGTCTGTCAGTGGCCTGTAAAATTCTCCACCAGTGATAACAAGACAGAATTGCCAAGCACTGAAGCAGTGCCATGAGCATTATAGAACAAATCACTGCCCTCTCAGGACATAATAGCTTCTTGATCATCAGTCAAAGAAAGAATTATCCCAACCAGCAAATGGGCTGGAGGAAGCTGCTCCTGCTCTTCCAGGAGATTATTCCAGAGCTCCTGGGTTAAATCTGCAGCAGAGAGCCTGGGGGTTCATGAGAGCATCAGTGTGGAGCTGAGCAGTTGGGTGGGTGGATTTTAGGCTGGGTGCACAGAAAAGGATGGAGCAACTCCATGCTGACTCCTCTGGGGCCACCAGCTGGCCCTGCTGGTGTCCAGCCCCAGGACAAGCCCTGCCCAGATGTGTCTGTGCTGAAGGAAAGGTGAACCAGCTGGGAGATGTTGTGTTTCTCTCCCTCCCTGCACATCATAGGGAAGTTCATTTTCGTCCCATTTCACATTCCACTGATTTGAATTGATTTTACAGCATTGGGAAAGCAGCTTGAATCATTCCTACTGAACCCACAGAATTCAGCAGGTGTGTTACTGCTGCTGGTCTCAAGGCTGGTTTTTTATTCAGTCTCACAAAGGTTTGGCTGAACTGGTTTAAAAAGCAGTTTGGAGCTAAACTTTCCATGCTGACAGTGTTCTGCAGCTTGTCTTGGCACCTCTGAAAGCAGAAGGAAGTTAAACCCCAGGGCTCATCTGGCCCTGGCCTTTCTGAGATCACCGTGAAGAGGGGCAGCACCTGATTTCTCACCAAGGGAAGCTGCAGGCAGACAAATATCAGAGAATTTAGACAAATGAATGGCAGCTCTCTCATTCCAATGTTAGGTTCAGGAAGGCCAAGAGCTCCCTGCTGGGCTGTCCACGTGGGCAGTGCTGCTCTTGGAGCAGGGAATGAGTTGGTCAGGACGTGCTGACCACTGGCTTCTCCAGCCTGAGCCTGGAGTGAGTGATGGAGGAGGGAGCTCTGGTTCCACCCAGTCTCTGTAGGATTTGATCTATTGTACTGCCAAAAGAAAACAGCATAGATCATCCTGGAGTGCAGAGCTATGCAGAGCCCTTGGAAGGAAAGTGCAGTGAGGGTGGAGCAAGAGGACACAAGGATGAATGCTGCCTGAGACTGGAGTGGTACAAAAATCCCCCCAAGCTGCCCTCAGAGCCTGAAAGGTGGGTGGCTCTGTCATGGCCACACCCAGTGATTTTTGGAAGAGAGGATGCCTGGGGAGTGCTGCTGGGGTGATGCTGCACAGAGCCCAGGATGGCCCGGGGGTTCATCCTGTTTCCAGTGAGATGTGTGTGTGTGTTTGTGAAATCTAACTCCCTGGGTGATGTCATGACGTGATGAGAAACTGGGTTATAAATTAAAGGAAGAAAAAAAATAGACCCCACTGTGGGTCAGATGATGGCAATAAATTCAGATAACAGCTCATCAGTGCCTCTTCCCTTGTTCTTGTACGTGTTTGCAATTTTTTTTCCCCAGTTGGGAGAAGATCTGGTGAGAAGCAGCTGTTTTTATTTGTTCTCCATCCACATCTGATTAGATTGTCCTCATTCTGCCCACTGAGACGTGCTCAGGAACTCTCCCAGCCCCTCTGCTCACTCAATTTCTGGGGCACCAAGGAGTTTGGGACTGCTGGAACTTTGTTTCACAAGCTCACAGCATTTCAGAGGTACAAAGGGCTCCTTCTTGATCATGGGGCTCAGGTCCCACTGGGCTAAAGGGCATGGCCAGATCCTGCACTGGGGCTGTTTATGAGGTGCTGAGGGTTTGGCCTGGGAAGGCAGCAGTGGGGATGTGTTTCTCTCCCTGACATTAAGTTATTAATTTGGTTTTAGGCAGTTCTGGGGCCCTGCAGGCTCTGTGAATGTTCACCACGGGCTGATGGGGAGGGAGCTGTGCTGCAAGGAAGAAAGTGGGCTGTGGTTTTGGAGCAGTGGGAGAGGAAACCTAATGGTGAGGTGGGTAGTGTGGGAGCAGGGAGAGAGCTGGGTGAAGGCAAGGGCATGCATCCCCCTGAATGTACAGTTCCTAAAGGCTGAACAAGAACATGGTGAGCTTCTGGCTTGTTGAAGCTGGTATGGAAACTCCCATCAGCTCCACTCAACTCCAAACCAAAGTCTCCAGGCCAAGCCTGTAATGTTTATTCACACCATGCTACAGGAAGGCTCCCCTCAAAGCATTTTGCAGGCAGTTCTTTCAGGAGACAAGTGAGTGTCTCACTCAGGGCAAGGAGATTGTCCTGGCCCTGCCCTGCCTTTGCCTTCCCTTCCCCTCACTACACAACTGGCAAGATTTGGGTGTCTGATGCTTCTCTCTTCCTTCTCTTGGTGTCCAGACTCTTAGTGCAGACACAAACCGTCAGCAAGGGTGGTTGGACATGGGATGGGTGAGCTCCTCACCAAAACACAGCAGAACCAGAGCTTCTCTGGCCAGCAGCCCCCTCCTGAGCATGAGAGAGCCTGAGAACTTTTCCTGCTCTTTGCTGGGTGGGAAGGGGATCCCCCATGGCAAGTCTGGATGTGGTGTTGAGCTCCCAGAGCTGTGCCTGGGCATGTTCCAGCCCGGCTCCTGCCGCGTGCTGAGAGTGAACTGCAGCTCACAGCACCTCACCTGCTCACCCCAGGGGTGAGGGGCTCTGTGGCTCTGCCTCAGGTGCCAAAGTGAATTTCTGGGAGCCCCAGGTGAGCTGGGGATTACAGCTGAGTGGGGATTACAGAGCCCCCAAAGCTGAGGCTCCTGGAGAAAAAGGGGATCTGACCCTCCTGGATGTCAAACACAAATATGGAAATAATAGGGTGGGAAATGTTCTTTAACTCATCTCAGAAATTAGTTTTCTGTGGGTCAGCTTAAATTTCTGGCAAAAATTCACAGCTGATTTTATTCCAGACTTGTTTCCCCATTCCCTTTAATCCATGCAGCTCACGTGCTAAAAGCCACAGAGACAACTCCAAGGATCAGCCAGTGTCCCTGTGCCCCTGGGGTGTGTGCTGAGCCCCGGGGGCTCCCCTGCCATGGGAGGGTCACATCCCCCACTGAGGGGGACATCACTGTGCCCAGGTGCTGCGGATGACACAAAGCCTGGCTGTGTTGCTGCTGCCCTGGCCTGCAGTGGCCACGTTGACGCAAAACCTCCGTGTGGCTCTGTATCAACAAGTTCAGTTTCAAAAAGAAGGATAACTGATTTTATTTTATTTTATTTTATTTTATTTTATTTTATTTTATTTTATTTTATTTTATTTTATTTTATTTTATTTTATTTTATTTTATTTTATTTTACCAAAGCTTTGTGAGATAGGGGAGATTTCCGGATAGCATCTGCAATGCTCAGGCTCAGGTATCAGTTGCATAATTTCCTGTGTTATTTCAACACTCTTGTCTTTTTCCTTTTCTTTCTTTCTTCTTTTTTTTTTTTTTTAATGAGCTTCTTTGCATACTGGAGAAGTCTTATATAAGCATATGTTGGGCTGGAATTTTTTTTTTCTGAGTATTTTTTTTGGCAGGGAGCTCCTGGCACATGATACAGAACTCAGAGCCATCAACTGTAGCTGTGATACAGATGTTCATTGCCTATATAATCTTTCTCATATCAAGCAATTACCCTGAGCCAATTTCTTTATTTTAAGCACCTTGTTGTGGGAACGGAGCTGTAAATGCATGAATTGCTGAGTTCCCTTATACCTTTTTACAGTAGACAAACAAAAATTCAGCACAGGGCCTCAGTGAAAATCAAACATGAGGGCTGTTCTAGATAAGAAAAGACAGACACTAACTGAGAGTTTAAAAAGAAAAAAATCCCTCTCAAAAGATACTCTGGAGAAGTGCCAATAGTGCATAGCTGCATGGAGACTAAATAAAACCAGGTGAGTTTCCTGCCATTGTGGAGTATCAAATGTGATTTCCATTTGTGATGGACGTGCTGTTTCTGCCAAGATCATATGGAGGTTTTCATTTTAGGACTTATTTTTGTTGGCCTAATATAGAGCTACAGCCCAGAGTGCTAAAAGGGAATGTTGCAGCAATGACACCCACAGCAGATGAGGAAAAATGCCATTATCAGACTGAAAGGATCTTCCTGGGAGAAGATTTTTCTCTCTCAAGTGTAGATTTTTGGGTTGCTTTGAATGCAGAACAAATGGAGAATAAGAGAGGAAGCATTGGCAGTGATCCTCACTGCAGAGGCACCAGGTAAAATCCTTTCCAATTAAGAACCTGGCTCGCTCCAAAAATATCATTGAAAAACGAGGTGTGAACCAGAGATGTAGATCAGGCTGTTTTGCACTTCTGAAGTGATTACAGGGAGGCTGGCAAGCTGCCCTACAACAACAACAACAAAAACCCAACCAGAGAGGCTTTCACTGTCCCAGAGCCATGTGCAGGGTGGAGCAGGGCTGGATGGGGGTGTTGGGACATGGGGATCTGTCACGCACATATTTTATGAAAAATCCTTTTGCTAGGATCTTTTCTCCTGAGAAGCTGAGAGGCCTCAGAAACAAAATGCAAACAATGATTATCTGCTGCTGTGGAATGCAACAAGTGAATCTTTGATTGGTCTCATGTGGTTGTTTTTAATTAATGGCCAATCACAGTCAGATGGCTCAGACTCTCTGGTCCGTCAAAAGGTTTTATTATCATTCCCTTCCTTTCTATTCCTTGCTAGCCTTCTGATGAAATCCTTTCTTCTGTTCTTTTAGTGTAGTTTTAATAGATAATTTTCTTTTAATCTAATATATATAATAAAATAATAAATCAGCCTTCTGAAACATGGAATCAAGATTCTCATCTCTTCCCTCATCCTGGGGACCCTCAAACACCACCACAGGGATCTGCCCTGGGTCCAGAGGAGGCAACAGGGCTGGTGAAGGGACTGGAACACAAACCCTGTGAAGTGCAGCCGAGGGAGCTGGGGGTGTTTAGCCTGGAAAAAAGGAGGCTCAGGGGGGAGCTCATCACTCCCTACAACTCCCTGGAAGGTGGCTGTGCTCAGGTGGGGTCGGTCTCTTTTCCCAGAATGAGAGGACACAGCCTTGAGCTGCACCAGGGGAAGTGTGGCATTCACATTCTTTGAACAGAGAGATAATTCTCTGTCTCTCTTTCGAACAGAGAGAAATAATTCTCCCTCCTAGGATTTTTCTTGGGGAAGGTGGTGAGAAGTTTAGAGAAGAAGAGAAAACAACTCTTATTTTTACTTGTTGTTTTTGTTGTTTAGTACATGTGGAATGTGTTATAGAGATTGTTTACTGAGAGTAATTTCTTAATTAGATTTTGTTGAGAGTTGTTTAGATTGATTAACTAATTGAATTAAAACTGTATCTTGGCTATTGAATTAAAACTGTATCTTGGCTGTCTCCAGACAGTCACTGGTTTTTCTTTAGCATCTCTTTAGTATGATATTTTTTTAGTATAGTATCTTTTTAGTATAGTTTTAATATAGTATTAGTGTAATATAGTATAGTTTAATAAAGTAATTGTTTAATTTTTTTGAATTATGGAGTCAGAATGCATTATTCCCTACATTGGGGTCACCCTACATCGATAAGGAAGTTTAGGTTGGACATCCGGAAAAAATTCTTCACTGAGTGATTGGGCACTGGAATGGCTGCCCAGGGAGGTGCTGGAGTCACCATCCCTGGAAGTGTTTAAGAAAAGCCTGGACGTGGCTCTCAGTGCCCTGGTTTATTTGATGAGGAGGTGGGAGGTCACAGGTTGGACCTGATGATCTCAAAGGTCTCTTCCAACCTTGTTCATTGTGTGATTCTGTGGGTCAGCAGAGCTTGGGCCCAGGAAATAGGCTGGAAAAGCTGGAAAAGGGACCAGTAATGCAAGCTCGTTAATCTGAGGTGAGCTTAAATACAGGGTGGTGAAGGGGGCCTGGCACAGGAGCTGGGGGCTGGGGTGGGGAGCTGCACTTCAGAGCAGGGCAGAGCATATTCTGGTAGGGTATGGTGGGAAAGAGCACTTTCCAATGTGGCTGATCCTGACCAGTGAGAAAAAACACTGGGATTACAGCAAAGAATTGTTCCTAATGGACCAGAAAAGCCTTTGGACATGTTTTTTTCCATGCAAGGCCAGTTTGTTCCCATTATAACCCCCAGTTATAGGGTGTAGGGCTTGCTGGTAATGTGCAGGTACATTGTTCCTTTAATAAAGGCAAATGAACACAAGGGACGCATCTCTTCAATCTTCAGCTTGTGTAACCTGCAAAGAGTGAAATGGAAAAACATTCAGCTGATGTTCCAGACATCAGACAACAGATTTTCTCCACGTGGATCTGCTGCACACACCCAGCCCTGATGTGCTTCCAAGAATCCCTGTCTGAGTCCTGGAATAAAACCCCAACCACTCTTTTGGGAGAGGCTAATTGAAGACCCAGGGCATGCAGCCTGTGCTGCTCACAGCTCCAGGTTCTGAACAATTTCCTCCACTCACGAGGCCATCTCTCCCCATCTGGGTTTGGGCCTGTCCAGCTCTCTGATCCCTTTCCTTCCTGAGCTACTCAGGCTTCCAGTGCTGCTGTGGCCAAGATGAGTCCTTGGTGGGCTGCCAGCAGAAGCATCCCTGGGTTTGGGAGAAGTTGGCTGCCCTGGCTGGATCCCTTGGGCAGGGTTGGTGGAGGGTCTCCAGAGGGCCATCATGCACAACCCCATTTGGGAGAACAGAGAAACCTCTTCCCCCAGTGCTGGATTTATCCCAAGGTGACCCTTCCAACTGGGTGTAGCGTCTCCCTGACCCTGGGATACCTCTGCCTGCAGCTCCTGGACCCATGGGGTGGACACAGCTCTGGGTGCAGAGAGTGGTGCGATGGACAGAGGTGGGACAAGGTGGTGGAGTCCCCCAAGGAGGTCTGGCCTGGCCCTGGAAATGGGGCTGTCCCCAGCCCTTGCATGGCTGTAAACATTCTTGCTGGTGGAATACAGAAGGCAAGAGACTCGGGCTGGGATTTATCTGCTTCCTTCCAAATCCTTTCCTCTGCTCACACCCTGGAGAGCTGTGAGGGCAGTGCATGAACACATCCTGCAGACCCAAAAATACTCTGGCTGATGCCTGGAGGAAGAACTATTTTTTACAATTGATCAGCTGCCAGAAATCCTCTTCAGCTTCTCTGGCCTCCAACATGCTAGATGTATTTTGGAGCATCTGGGTCTTCATTAGACATAAACAATCAGACCTTTGAGAACTGAGGTATCTCAGGAGCCAACCTGTCCTTGGCTGAGATAAAATGTTTGCACAAGGGAAAGTGAAAAGAACACATGAAAAGGTGAAATCACAGCCTTTGGGGAAATTTGTCATTAATATCCTTGGGCTGCCTGGCAGTAATTAACAAAGTGGCACAAGCAGAAGGGTGATAGATCTGCTGTGTTAGAGGTAAAAAAATGGGCTGGTTGGGAGAAACTGAAATGCCTTAATTTCTTCAAACTGTTGGGTGACCTGTGGAGCAGGAGATGCTCTGGCCCACCTGGCAGGACCTGTCCTGCCAGGCTTTATCTCTGTGAGCAGCCACAGCACCACCAGTCCCCGGGCCAAGGGCTATTTTGGCTTGGCCAAAACAAATGGCAGCTTCCCCTCTCTTTGTGAGTTTTAAAACATAGGTTGTCATGCAAAGGAAATTGTGCAGGACGATGATGAATGGTTGTGAAATACCATTTGCCGGAAATATTTCTGGATTCTGCAATTTAGTTGCAAATTATAGAACATCGAGGGCAGCCTTATGGGGAGGATAAAAACCAACCTTCCCCTGCTGCGCTGGGAGGATATTTATGACTACACCCCTCTTTTCCTTCTCCCACCTCACTCCACAAAGGCGTTTGTAGCTCTGAGGCATTTTCAGAAGACAAGATTGAGCCTCCAGCAGCATGGCCAGGTCCTTGCTGGGATGAGCTGCGGCAGAGGAGCTCTGACAGCTCCCATCTGCCGCCAGTCTGGCCCCACACCCCTCCTGAGCTATTTCAAGATGAGCAAAATGGAGCGGTTGGAAATTGTGGGTTTGTTCAGCAGTCTTGGCTATCATGCTGGATGGTGCTGAAGTAGGCATAGCAACAGGAAAGGAATGTTCCCTGTAAAAAGATAACCGTGCTTTGCTGAGGACGTGGAACAGTGAAGTTTGTTAAAGCAATCAGTATGTGTCATAATGTTTATTTAACTGAGAGCAGGGACGATGGAAAAGCATTGCAGCTGTGGAGAAGCCCAAGAGTGCTGAGAGGGATGGGGAGCATAGATTTAGTAGCTGTCTTCCCTTGGAAAAAAGGAAAACAAGCTGAGCTATCAGGCAATTGATGGGGCAGATAGGGGGAGAGAACACAAGGTAGCTCCTGACTGCTGGCTCCTCTGTAGGGGTGAGGTTAGAGTTTTATTATCTGAAGTTCACTTTCAGGTTAACAGCTTTGAGGATGTGGTTGTAACTCTAAAGGGAACAAATTTTAATTCTTTTCTAAACATAAGCTATTTCTGTTTGAGGCAGATAACCTTCTTGGCTGTGTTATTTGCCAGTGGTAGATAGAAAGATTGGAGCAGCAGAGTGATGCTTGAATTCCTCCAGCAAATAAAAGGGGAGAACTTGACACCACAGAGTCATTGTGGGGCCAAATTCTGTTTTAGCCCATTTCCTGGGGGGCACTTGAAAAGAGCAGCTCTGGGGTGAGTCCCTGCAGAAGGCCAGAGCAAGGAGAAACAGGACACTTGGTACTTGGGACAGCAATAGATGAAATCAAATCCTGGGCCACTGCTCTGGCAGTGGGATCTGTTAAGCTGCAGAGCAGTGCCAGGAGATCTGGCAAACTGACTGGACTTGATGCAAGAGATTGACTTCCCCTGCTCCACCCCACTGCAAAAAAGAAGCAAAAAAAAGTTTGCTCCTTTTTTCTAACAAAAGTTAGAATTGCTTTTGGTCAAAATTGGAAATCACGTGAGTGTGGGGGTTTTGGTTTTCTTTCAAAAATTTCTATTTGCTTTGGGAAACACAAACCTTTCCTTCACTCCGAAAACCAAATTTTAATTGAAGGCAACATTTTCTGTCAGTGAGGGGAGGAGATTGCCTCAGTTGTTCTCAGGCCAACCAAGCCTTAGTGAGGTGAATACTTGCAATATGCTGAGCAGAAATAAGTCTGCATTGGCTGCCCAGGCACGAGCCACCCTCTTCCCACCCAGCTCTGCACATGGGAATATGAAAGGAGAACCCCCATTCCAGAGGCAGGACAGTGGCTCCTTCCAAACCCTCCTTCCTCAAAGGCAGCCCCTGTGGGAGCCACCACTCAGCTCTGCCTTCATGGAGGAGCTGGCAGGGATGTTTCCTCCAGGATCTGCTGGAGCAGCTCTGCCATGTTCTTTGCTTTCCTCCTGCTCCCCTCTGCTGGCTCATCAACCATCTCTGTAACAAACCCCAGGCTTCCTGGGTCACCCAGCAGAAAAAAAAACCATAAAATCCATTTCAGAGACCAAATTGCCCATAATTTACATGCCTCTCCTCACTTTGAAACGCAAGACTGCTGATGATAACATCAGGAGTGACAGAAGTGGTATCTGTTGCTAATTACAAGCTGACATTATGGTCAAGCAGAGCCATGGGCCCCATCAAAAGCTTATTCAAAATTGCTTTTTCCCCACTTCAAACACAGGCTGGACACAATGCCTGGCATTTTCCACCTTTGGAAAGAGCAATCCCTCTGAATTGGCCTGGCAGCTGCTTCTTCAGGAGAAAAATTGCTCAAAGAAGGAGAAAAGGTTACAACAACCATGGACGAAGCTGATCCTCTAATGGTGAAATTTGTTCATCTTTCACAGAGGAAAACAGTGCCCATTTTGATTTCTGAAACACCTTCCCCCTCACAGGTCCTTTCAAGCTGTCCCAAGGGCTCACCTGGAAATGGTCACCACATCCAGGTGGTCACCTGAGGCATGACAGAGCAGTGGGCACCTGAGGCTGCTCTGTGTTGGAACTGGACGCTGAGTCCTGCAGTGATAACCCAGAGAGATGGGCAGGGAGCTCCAGTTTGTTGATTTTCTTGGGTAAAAAGTGACAGAACGAGAACAAGTGGCCTTAAGCTGCTCCAGAGGAGGTTTACATTTGACATTAGGATAAAAACTCTTCATGGAAAGAGCTGCCAAGCACTGGAAAAGGCTGCCCAGGGAAGTGGTGAAGTCATTATTCCTGGAGGGATCTAAAAGTGGACTAGATCCATGGGGACATGGTTTAGTTGTGGGCTGAGCAGTGCTGGGTCAATGGTTGGACTTGATGATCTTAAGGGTCTTTTCCAGCCTTAAAGATTCTGGGATTCCATGATTCCTCTGCCCTGCAGGACCTGCAGCAAATCCCATTAAAAGTGGCGATTAAACTCTCATTAAATCTCCCCACTGTGCTTTCCAGGCTTTGACACACAAACTGATTTCCTTCTTTCATCCTAAAGACAAACCCACAATTGTCCCACAGGCTCAGTGGCACTGGTATAACCTCCTGGTTTTTCTTGCAGCCACTGGCCATGGCTGGATGCTGCTGTGTAGGCAGCAAAAATTCATCCTGACCTTCATTTCACAGTGCCATCACATGGTATCTCATGAAGTTCTCCTTTGGGACTTCCCTGTTACCTACCAGGGTAGGTAAAAGTCTCTTAACCCCCTGCCTATGAAAAGTGGGTCCAAAAACAAGGTTTAGGAGACACAGCAGTCAATGAGCAAACAGACCCTGCACTGCAAATCTGGTTTTTGTAAAAACTAAAGGAAGTTTCCAACCAAAACTTTTGGTTCCACTGCCCCAGCTAGACCGTGGGGAGAGGGCACAGAGAGCTCTGTGCACCTTCCCTGGTTGGGATAAATAAAACTTCATCTGGAAAGAATGGTGAATTTTAATGCATTCATCTGTTTCTTAGATTCCTTGAAAATAGAAGCTGATACAATTTGCAGAGGAGAATTACTACAGCAGAGATTTAACTGGAGCAATCAAGTTTATTTGGCTTGAGAGCAGCCAGGTCTGGGCAGGAGCCCTTGGGCTGCCCTCTTAGAGGGTGCTGATTTTCAAAGATGCAATTTAATCCATGTGAGACTTGTAGGCACACAGTTTGTGGGGATTGGGATGGGGCTGTGTGTGGCACAGTTTGGGGTCATTGGGATGGGGCTGTGTGTGGCACAGTTTGGGGTCACTGGGCTGTGTGTGGCACAGTTTGGGGTCATTTTGGGGATGGGGCTGTGTGTGGCACAGTTTGGGGTCATTGGGGTGTGTGTGGCACAGTTTGGGGTCACTGGGCTGTGTGGGGCACAGTTTGGGGTCATTGGGGGGTGTGTGGCACAGTTTGGGGTCACTGGGTTGGGGCTGTGTGTGTGGCACAGTTTGGGGTCATTGGGATGGGACTGTGTGGGGCACAGTTTGGGGTCACTGGGCTGTGTGTGGCACAGTTTGGGTCACTGGGCTGTGTGGGGCACAGTTTGGGGTCATTGGGGGGTGTGTGGCACAGTTTGGGGTCACTGGGTTGGGGCTGTTTGGGGTCACTGGTTTGGGGTCAGTTTGGGGTTGGGGCTGTGTGTGTGGCACAGTTTGGCGTCATTGGGATGGGGCTGTGTGTGGCACAGTTTGGGGTCACTGGGGTATGTGTGTGGCACAGTTTGGGGTCACTGGGCTCTGTGTGGCACAGTTTGGGGTCACTGGGCTGTGTGTGGCACAGTTTGGGGTCATTGGGGCTGTGTGTGGCACAGTTTGGGGTCACTGGGCTGTGTGTGGCACAGTTTGGGGTCACTGGGATGGGGCTGTGTGTGTGGCACAGTTTGGGGTCATTGGGGCTGTGTGTGGCACAGTTTGGGGTCACTGGGCTGTGTGGGGCACAGTTTGGGGTCACTGGGGCTGTGTGGGGCACAGTTTGGGGTCACTGGGGCTGTGTGTGTGGCACAGTTTGGGGTCACTGGCAGTGGGGCTGTGGCCCAGCCTCATCCCCAGTGGGTGCAGCTGTGAGCAGCAGGTGAGCAGCACTGACAGCAATGAGCCATGGAGTGCCCAGGTGTGCTGAGCAACCCCCAAAGGGAGCAGAGGGCACACAGGGGCAATGAATGAATGATCAGGGGTATGAAATGTTGGGTAAAGAACAATAAGAGCAGATACTGGCAGCCTTCTGAAGTGTTCTGATGTTACTTTGTGCAGGTTGAAACTATCTGAAATTGTATGGTGACACTCTGTGTATGGTGGCTGGTGATTCTGGTGGTTGGAACATGGAATAACTTTGCCTGTAGGCTCATTTCCCCTGAAGCTGTGGGATAAAAGGGAGAATTCAGGCAGATAAGGACAAAGTAGCTAAGTGCTTTGTTTTGGTTTTTATGCTTTGTTTACTTGCTGCTTGAACTTGTGACTTGCCAAGTACTGAAAATGCTGAGATTTTCCTAGAATGTGGCCAGTGTGAAGCAATTCTTGCTGTCCTGACTTTCCCTAACCCAGAGCCCTGCTGTGGGTAATGGGAAGAGGCAGGAGCAGCAAATAAAAGGTTCATGGTTATCTCTAAGCTGCTTTAGGGCTGAAGGCAGTCAGCTCTGTGAGGGACCAGCTCCCCTTTGCTGGCTTTGTCCTTGTCCCCAAGTGCTAGAGAGCCTCACAGGGTACAAAGCAAACCTCAGAGACATACAGCCACCCCTGGGGGAGAGAGAGCTGATGAGTGTTTGCTCCCTTCTGGGTGATTTCTGGAATCAAATCCCCTCCTTTTCTGCCTCTAAAGTATTTTTAGCAAGTACCAAGCTTGTGTTCCCTCTGTTCCTTTTGGTAGACCAACGATGAACTGTGGCACTTTCAGCAGAGATTCTGGAGTGTCTAAAGAAGGGCAATGAAAATGGTGAAGGCTCTGGAGAACAAATCATGTGGGGAGACTCTGAGGCAGCTGGGCTTGTTTATCTTGGAGAATGGGAGGCTATCTAAAAGGTTATGATGAGGTGGGACTGATGTCTTTCCCCAGGCAGCAAGCAACAGGACAAGAAGAAACAGCCTCAAGTTGCTCCAGGGAAGGTTGAGGTTGGTTATTAGGGAAAAAGTCTTCAGAGAAAGGGCTGAAAAGCATCAGAACAGGCTGCCCAGCAAGGGATGGAGCCACCATCCATGGAGGGATTTCAAAGACAGTGGATGTGGCATTTGGGGACATGGTTTAGTGGTAGGTTGGCAGTGCTGGGTTAATGGTTGGCCTCCATGATCTTAAAGGTGCTTTCCTGTCACAGACATCTTTTATGAAAAATCCTTTCCTTAGGATTTTTCTTCCTGAGAAGCTGAGAGGCCTCAGAACAAAATGTAAACAATGGTTATCTGCTGCTGTGGAATGCAACAGGTGCATCTGGGATTGGTCTCATGGGGTTGTTTCTAATTAATGGCTAATCACAGTCAGCTGGCTCAGATTCTCTGTCTGACACAGAAGCTTTTGTTATCATTCCTCCCATTCTATTTTTAGCTAGCCTTTTGATGAAACCTTTTCTTCTATTATTTTAATATAGTTTTAATGTAATATATATCATAAAATAATAAATCAAGCCTTCTGAAACATGGAGTCAGATCCTCCTCTTCCCTCAACATAAGACCCCTGTGAACGCTGTCACACTGCCAGGTCCCTTTGGGCTGGCTTGGCTTGCAGGTGGCCTCAGGGACTGCCCTGCTGCAGGTCTCTCCATGTGATCCCCTCTCTGTGAGCACAAAATCAGTTCCCAGGCAGCCCTGGTGCACACGTGTGTGAGCCCTGCTGTACCCCAGAGCAGGGCTGGAAGCTCAGCAGAGTCCCGTGATGGCCACTGCCCTGCTCAGGAGGGCCTGAGCTGCTCCTGCAGCACACCTTGGTGAGGGGAGAGCTGCAGGCTGGAAAACCCAGTGACCGAGAGAGGAGATGCTGCGGCCAGCCCAGGCAGCTGGGAGCTGAGAAAAGCTCTCCCCAGTTCTGGTTTTGGATGAGCCAGAGGCAGGCAGGGCCTTGGTAAGCCTGGTTTTGGAATGGGAGGGATGGCACCCAGCAGAAGGAAGTGTCAGTGCCTTTCTCTGCCTCAGGATGCTGTGAGAAGTGAATCTCACTGGGTCCCTTCCAGGCCAGGTGATTTGAATGGCTCTGCTTTCTGTCCTGGAAGGTCTCTGTGGCTGTGGTGAAACCTTTCCCTGCCCTAACCCCATCCAGCTCGTCAGGCTGGGATTCTGCTCTGTCAACATCGCTCTGCTGGAAGTTTGAGCAAGCTGAAATGTCAGATTGACCTTTTGAAGCTTTCCTTTTCTCAAGGAAGGAGGTTTCTATACAATTCATGTCATGAATCAATCCAAAGGGCTGCATTTTTTCCTGCACCAGTTAAATAAAAGATCATTAAACCTAACAAATGTTTCCCAGCCTGGCTGCACTTTCACAGAGTGTTCAGCTATAAATATGACCTGTGCTTATAACAACATAAACAATATGCTTCTCAAAAGCAGGACAGACTATATACCTCTTCTTTTTATTTTTAAGCTGCCCAAGAAATATATACACACATTCCTAATATGCTTACTTAAGCAGGAAGCAGACGAATAGTTTAAGATAATGTTTCAGCCTATTGTGAGTTATATGTGCCCCAAAGATTGCTTCCTTTATGTGGTGATTTTTCAAACACAGAGAGAAAAAGCTGAAAAATCTTGTCAATTCCTTAACTGTAGGCAAGATTTGCAGGAATTTCCACTGTGTTTCCCTCTCAAAGGGATATTTGAGACCACTGATAAGGGGAAAAGGAGATTAAATAGTCCTAATTCTTTTCATGTACTATGGAGACTAATTCCTCTTGCTCTCACCACCATGTCCAGTGGACTGGCTAGCTGCTGATTTCCCCTGCTTGTGGGGAGATCTGAGGGGTGATACGGGTTTGAGAGGCTGGAGAAGGGGGGATCAGTTTAAAGAAGGAAGGTGCTTAATTTGTATGCAAAGTTTATTCTGGATTTGATCACACCAGAAGCTTCTGCTGGGCTGTTCCCCCCTCCTCTGCTGGAATATCTTTTGGCTGACATCACCAGCAGAAAGGGACATCAGAGAGAGTTTAAAATGCTGCAGAACTTGAGTGCTGGCAGCTGATGCAGCTGCATCTCTGGCAGGGTGCTCAGTGGTCTGCAGGCACAGCCCAGGGAGACCCAGGAACCTTCCTGTGGATGTGGAGATGGGCTGGATGAAGCTTCTGTACCTTCGGAAGCCACCTCAGACTGGAAAATTGACCTGTTCAAGTCAGCCTGCAAAGGAGAGGGTGACAGGAGCTGTCCCACACATGCTTGTCTGTTGCAGACATCTTTTATGGAAAATCCTTTCCTTAGGATTTTTCCTCCTGAGAAGCTGAGAGACATCAGGAACAAAATGTAAACAATGGTTATCTGCTGCTGTGGAGTGCAACAGGTGCATCTGGGATTGGCCCATGTTGGTTGTTCCTAATTAATGGCCAATCACAGCCCAGCTGGCTCGGACACAGAGTTGAGCCACAAACCTTTGTTATCATTCCTTCTTATTCTATTCTTAGCTAGCCTTCTGATGAAATCCTTTCTTCTATTATTTTAGTATAGTTTTAATATAATATATATCATAAAATAATAAATCAGCCTTCTGAAACATGGAGTCAGATCCTCAACTCTTCCCTCACCCAAGAACCCCTGTGAACATGGTCACACTTGTCCCTGCCACAGGGATGAGTCTCCACTGCCACATCCTTCCTGGGCTCTAGAGAAATCCTCCTCCCATGCCTCCTGAGTGCTCTCTTGAGTTCTGTCCTTCCCAGGGCTGGAGAAATTCCCCCCTGGCTCTCGGAGGGTCCAGCCCTTGCCACAAATCCTTGCCCTACCCCTGCCCACAGCAAGGGCCAAGATGAGACTTCATGCCAAAAACTGCAACATGAAAACCAGCCAACAGGCAGCCCACTGGAGCCAAATTCTGCCCTTGGCCACGCCTGAGCACCCGTGTTGAATTTTATTTTTGTCTCCGGGTCAGTCAGGACAATTATTTTGCTTTTCTGTGCACTGTGAGTGCTGCCCTGGCGGGTGGGGGAGCCCCCTGAGCTGGATGGGTGCTGGGAGCAGGGGGAAGAAAGACAAACTGTTTAACTTGTGGGATGCTTAGATGGGCTACAAATAGCTTGGCTGGTGTGTATTCTTCCCTCTCATCACCACTGCATGTCTGGCCTGGTGCCATGGGAACCCAGAGGGACAAATTGTCTGTGCCCATGGCAACGCTGCTCCTCGGGTGTCATTTGCCCCCAGCCCCTGGGGCTGGGCTGGCTTGGGGGCTGGAGACCACAATGAAGGCAGAGAGGAGAAGCTTGGGACTCCTGGTGTCAGGAGTAAATTAAAGCTGAGTGAAGAATGAGGATCTGATGGTGGCTTCCACGGCCTGGGATCCTGTCCTGACTCAATGGGGACACTCAAAGCGTGAGGAGCAGCTTTGTGGGGTGTCCTAAATCTGACAGACAGCTCTGTGATAGGCGGATAAAAGGCAAGGATCTATAAGGATATAATTGGGATGGAGCTGGAGGCTAATTAAAATGGTGGTGGTTGGTCAAAAGTGAAAAGAAAAACACAGCCTGAGAAAAGGCACATGTGAGCAAACAGACAGGAGGAACTCTGATCCTCCAGCTGAGAGGGAAAAGGGGGTGATGGCCATCTCTGCACCCTTCCAGGACCCTGGGCTTGGGGGGTCCTGGAGGCAGGACCATGCAACCACAGCTCACCCTTGGGAGCGGGGTCTGCCCTCAGCAGCCTGTGGAGATGCCTGCTCACACCTGTCTCTGGTAAGCAGGGAAAGAAATGCTTTGGGAAAGTGCTCCAGAGCCCAGCATGGCCCACGGGATGCAGGTGCCATGGCCGAGGCCAGTGGCACCAGGGATGCTCCAAATGACTGCAGAGCTGGCTTGCCCAGCTCTGGGGATGGAGTTTTTTAGGCTGCTGCTCCTACACCTTCCTTGGGACAGGCTGGTCCCTCAGTGTAGGGACGTCTGAACCCAGCCTGAGGCGCTTCACGGACTGCCCCAGGCTTGTCCTCCCATCCAAAGCTGGAAAACAGCTTTCTCTGTGTCCCTGGCACTCTACCACCCTGGATGCACCATTTCTCCCCTCTTTGACGTGGTGTAAACACAGCAGAGGGTGCAGTGACCCCAGCTCAGCTCAGGTCTGGCACAAGCTCTGTCCCCCGGACAGGAGGGTCCAGGAGCTGGAGGGATGTGGGACATGTCCTGCTCCCCATTTCCTTGGAGCTGACACAGGGAGCAGCAACTGCACAGCCCCTCTCATTAGGGCTGCTTGCTTTCCCAGTGAACTGTGTGTCACACCGAAAACTGATACTGCAGAGGGAAAACAGTGTCCTCTCTTCCCCCACCCCCTCACCAAGGGACAGCTTGTATTTACTCGTAAAGAGATAGGGGTGATTTGGTGAAATAATAAAGGAGTGGTTAAAGAAGCAAAAATTCCCAAGTAGGGAGAAAAAGTAGGGGGTTTTACTCTTTTCATGACATTTTGTTTTCACTGAACACAAGAATAAGCCCCCCCCAAGCATAAAAGGGACTTGGCCCTGAAGGGGCCTGTGACAGAGAGAGGAGGGGCATGAGGCAGCACAGAGCTGAGCCTGGCCATGCTGGCGTGGGGAAAAACACCCACACTGAGGAGCAGCTCAGCTGAAATGCCACTGGAATGGCCAGGGAGTGGACAGAAAAGCCTTGAGATGTGGTTAGGATAAGCATCCAAGCTTCCTGATCCTTACAGGGACATTAGAGCTGGTAAGGAAGAAGTTTAGCAAGGAATGGGCCATCTCTGAAGGCTTCTATTGCCTCTTGTGATGCCTTCTGATGCTCCTCTGACTGCTGTAGGAAAGGGCAGGGATTGTGACACTGGAAACCACTGGCAGCTCTGTTTGCCTTTCATTCTTCACTTGTAAATGCACTCCAAGAGCTTTGTTTGGAGCCCTCCTCTATTCCAGCCAAATTTTGTACAACAAAGGTACCAGAACAAATTGAGATAAAATCAAACACAGGAGTGACCTACAGCAAGCTGAAATGGCTTTGCTGAGCTGCACTTTCTAAAGGATAGGTGTGTCCAGCAGCCTGGCACTGTGAGGCAGGGCAGTTTGTGTCTCTTTTTGCATCTGAGCCTTTTTTTGCACTCCTGTAATTCCAGCCCTTGTCTTGTGCCAACATCCTTTGGGCCAAGTGTCTGCAGTCAGCAACAAAGCTCAACGGGAGCTCCAAGCCCTCTGTCCTTGTTTTGGTTTAGTCTAACTCACTCTAATTTTGGTTGAATTTCCCTCTCCATGCCCTCCTCCCCTCCCCTCTGCTGCTGCTGTCTGCTGTGCTCAGAGGAGCCGCCAGCGCTATCTCGGGAAGGAGCTGGAGTCAGTGCTCTGCTGAATTATCTCATGTTTGTTCAGTGGGAAGCACTGCACTGTTTCCAGCTGTACTGTTGTTCTTGGCTTGGAAGCTTCTTGCTGTTTTCTAATTTGAACCCCAGCCCTGGTTCCCTGATGGCTGGAGTGGTCTCCTGGCACAGCCCCACGGGCACCTTGGTCCTGGCCGGAGGCTGCAGAGGGGTCTTGGGGGTTTGCTTGGAGTCAGGAGGACGCAGGGGTTGGCTCAGATGGCTGGCAAGGGGCTGAGGGGTGAGATTTTGTCATGTGGTCTTGGCTCTGCAATGCACATCCTGCATGTGTGTGCTGTGATGTAAGGCAGGAGGAGGAGAAGCTCAGCTGTGTGCAAGAACCAGGCAGTGCTGAGGGACTATTTCTCAGCAGTGCTAGAAATTTTTCATTTTACATTGACTTTTCTTTTAATTTTCTCCCAATTTGTTTTTTAATTTCCCCCCTTTTTTTTTGTTTAATTTTCCCCCAATTTTTTCCCCCAAAAAAAAAATTTTCTTCTACACAGGTATAAAAGCACAGAGAACACATTTAAATATTGGGCTCTGCAGCTCTCTAAACAAACCATAAATCCACACCTTGACATGGAATCAATAAATTAGTCATGTCGGATGGATTTTAAACATATTTTAAAACTTATTAAAGAAAAAATTGGTAGGAAAAATGGTGCTGCCTTCAGTGGTGACACCTGCCAGCCCATGGGATGGACACAGCAGTGTCCAGCAGAGCTCTGCATATGGAGGGGCTCAGGGAAGGAAAACTGCTTGGTTCTCACATCCATTAAATATCATATTAAGTGATTAAATTAAATATAATGCCCTTGGCATGATCCTCCTGCTGGGCTTTACAGATACAGTGGGGAGAGCCCAAAGAGAAGAACATGAGGCTGGGGAGGGGATGGGGAATGCTTGGCTTGGGTTTGGTGAGGGAGAACTCTGGCACAAGAAAGGACTGTGCCACTGCAGCACCCGATTCAGCCTGGAAGGGGATTGTGGGTTGATTCATCACCTGGTTGTTAAAAATGCAGATTTTTCCATGGAAATCATTGCTCCTGACTGTCCCATTCACTGTTTATTTTGCCCATTAATCAGTTCCAGGTGAACCCAGTTTTTTCCATAGTATCTGGAAATGGATTTTCTGAAGACTGGTGGGGATGATTTGGTGTGAAGAAAACTGGATTTGACCCCAACTGAAAGCAAGTGGTGTTGTATGTTGATGGAGAAAATCAGCAAAAATTGCAGGTATTTACAGTGACCGACAGATTCATTAAATCTTCTCAACTTGGCTAAACACACCAAACTATTTGGATTTCAGAGGTTCTGGAATTAATGTTGGATGCAAAGCAATCCTCTGGAAAATAAATTTAGCTTTGACTGTGGAGTAGAGTAATCATGGGGTTCAGGTTAGGCATGAGTGTTAACATTTATAAAAATATTTCATTTTTTAGGATCTTTTTTTTCTATTCTGACTACAGGACAGCCCTGGAGTGAACGTGCACCCCTGGCACCTGTTTATCCTGGGTGATCTCTGTGTCAGAACCAACCCTAGGCTTTCCTACAGACCCAAAAGTTCACTCTGGATTTATGCCAGAAAGATCCTTTGATTTCATTGGGGTTCCTAGTCAAGGCAGTGCTGAATTCAGGCACGTAGGACTAATCTTTATGCACTGGGGTGTCATCCCTGATTAAAAATCATGACATTACATCAAAGGTATATCTGAAATAAAAAGTTATTTTAAACCTTAGTGCTAAATGGCATGGGGGTGGGGGTGAAATTTGTAGTATTTTATATAAATCACCATTTGGGGGTGAAATTTGTATAGTATTTTATAGAAATTACCATTTGGGGGTGAAGCTTGTATAATATTTTATATAAATCACCATTTGGGGTGGTATAGTAAATAAATTATTTGTACTATTTTATATAAATCACCATTTGGGGGTGAAAGTTACATAGTATTTTGTATAAATCACCATTTGGGGGTGAAATTTATGTAGTATTTTATATAAATCACCATTTGGGGTTGAAATTTGTATAGTATTTTATAGAAACCACCATTTGGGGGTGAAATTTGTATAGTATTTTATATAAATCACCATTTGGGGGTGAAATTTGTATAGTATTTTGTATAAATCACCATTTTGAATTTTGGGTGAAATTTATATAAAAATTTGTGAAAATTGTATTTTATATAAATCATAACCACCATTTGGGGGTGAAATTTATATAGTATTTTGTATAAACCACCATTTGGGGGTGAAATTTGTATAGTATTTTATATAAATCACCATTTGGGGGTGAAATTTGTATTTTATTTTGTATAAATCACCATTTGGGGGTGAAATTTGTATAGTATTTTATATAAATCACCATTTGGGGGTGAAATTTATATAATATTTTATAGAAATCACCATTTGGGGGTGAAACTTATATAGTATTTTGTATAAATCACCATTTGGGGGTGAAGCTTGTATAATACTTTATATAAATCACCATTTGGGGGTGAAATTTATATTGTATTTTATATAAATCACCGTTTGGCTGTCTCGGGCCTCTGCAGCAGCCCCTGCTGCCACCGCCACGCTGATGTCACTGGAGTTGCACGTACAAGGACACAAGCAAAAGGCAATTGATGCTGGATTCCACCCCAGGACCCAGCCAGAGCAGCGCCTGCCAAGCAGAGGATGAGGTCATTGCAGGAATTCTTTACATTCTGCCTTCTGCACGGGGTGCCCGAGCAACCAGAGTAAAACGACAACAATAGCCAACACATGGGAAGCTCTAAATGCTGCTGGGGTGGTTTTTTACTCCCCCTGCCCTGCTCCCCAGAAGAAAATGGGGAGAATAAGCTGTTAAATTAGGTCCTGTCGGGATGGAGGCGATACAAACCCTGCAGAAAGCTCTGTTGCTCATTAGGAGGGCGCGCACAGGGGGCTGCAGGGGCTCTGGCCCCAGCCCATGCACACTCCCAGTGGTGTCCACACTGCAGGCTGTGTGATGGAGGGCCTTGAGAGCTGCTTTGAAGCTCTGCCACGCGTGCTGTGGCTTATTAACCATAAATAAAAGTAATTCTGGGAGTTCTGAAAGTCCTAGGGCTCAGTTTACCGTTGATTGGTGTCTGGTGGCTCGTTCAAGTTTTATTAATTGTATTAAAGCTGCAGCGTGAGCTCTGCTGTCCTTAGAAGTCAGAAAACCCAGACCAATAAGAAATGCTGCTGGATAGGTTCCTCAGGGTAGGACAATCCTGAGCAGAGGTTTTCCCTCCCCAAGGTGGGGGGCCCTAACCCCTTCCCCTGCCCCAAGAGGTTTCTCCTGGTGTGCAAAGGATTGATTTTTATGCTACTGCTTTTCTTTCACTGGGGATATCAGTCGAGCTCTTTTTCTTTCTGCCCACTAACTTTCTTTTGCCAAAAGTGAAGTAATTTAATGTCCCAGACCTGCATGCCTTGTTGGATGATAGACCCAAACACTGGATAGGACAGTGAGCGTGCAGTGTGACTCCATAAATCCTGTTCCATTTGGAAAGTGGGATAAAAGACCTCAGCAATGAATTTGAATCCTTGTGATTAATGAACAGAACCAAAGAGGCTTCATTTTGCTCATTATTCTGTGGGTGAAGGCTGTCTGTATTTGACAATTTTATTATTTGCTGCTGTTATTCTTTTATTTCTAGTGCAGGAGGCTTCGTAGCTCTTTCCATAGATCTTGGAACCAAAAGAGACTTTAAATCATCCAGGCTGTGACCTCCTGTATAGCACAGGCCAGAGCATTTCAACCCTTACTGAACCCAATAACTTGCATTTGACAAAAGCACATCTTCCAAAAACCCATCCAGCCTTGATTTAAAGGCAAGACATGGTAGCAGCTTTGGGGATTGCCTAGAAAAACATGGCTCCTGCAGCTGCCTTGGTGCTTAATGTCATCCTCAGGAGAGGAGGGGAGCGGGGGAATCACAGCCCTTGCTTGTTTTGATGCCTTGGCAGCTCTAGTTTATGACCTTGTGCTGCTGGTATTATTCTCCAGCTTTTAGCAGTGTTTCCCTGGCCAGCCCTTGCTCTGGGTGTTGTTATTCTGGGCACTGACATGTTTTGGGAGATGCCAGGAAGGTCTGGATAGGTTCGGTGAAGGTCTGACTTTCTTTTAGTCCAGAGCTAAAGGGCACTCTAAGAGCTGTGTGAGTGCCTTCTCACTGGGACACTCAAACCTACAGAAAATCCAAAGTTCCTCTTGTTCTCCAGGAAAAATTGAGGCATTGTCCTGCTCCCTGTCCTTGCAGGACTCTTATCTGCTTGGATCTGAGCTGAGGCCATGACTTCTTTTAGGGAGGTTCCTCCAGCAGCTGCCTGATAAAAATGACTTCAGTTCCTCCAATCAGGCTGGTTCTGAACCACCAACAGCAGGGCAGTAACTGCATATTCCTCTTCTTCCACCCAGCCGAATCCTGAGCTGGGCTTTCTTCCTTCCTTGTTCAAATGTTTGAGTAAGTGAAGCCAAGTTTTCTTTTTTTTTCCTTTCTTTTTTTTTTTAAATGAAATAATATTGCCTTGATTCATGTAGATGTTAAATAAACATGTAAAATAAACGGACTGAAGCAGGACTGGATGTAAAGCTGAATTCCCATGGTCCTTGGCTTCAAGGATCTGCTCTCCTGACCTTTATGGCAGGACAGGATGCCTTCAGTGCTCTGTGTATTTCAAATATATGCTCTGTGTATTCTGTATATTCAGCTCAGGCTGCTCTCTCTCTTTCCTTCTTCCATGATTTTACTGGGAAGGGGTTCAGGACAAGCAAGACCAAAAAAGAATTCCAGTGATTGGATAGGTCCTGAAGCCAAATGGTCCCAAGTCATTCATGTTTTTGGACCTTTGCTTTTCAACGCTATGGAGGTAGAAATGCCATTTCGACATCCCTCTTCTGTCACCCCTGGAGCCTTTGTCCCTGTCGGAATAAGTCCTGTGTTGTTTGTCACAGCTCATTCATGTTTTTGGACCTTTGCTTTTCAACACTGTGGAGGCAGAAATGCCTTTTTGGCATCCCTCTTCTGTCACCCCTGCAGCCTTTGTCCCTGTTGTTTGTCCCTTTTGGAATAAGTCCTTTGTTGCTTGTCAGAGCTCTCTTACGACCAAGCACTTTATGTTTCCCCTTGCTCTCTTCTCCTTAAAACCAGGGAACTCAGGGGACAGTAATTTTTGGGGAAGTGCAGCTGATAAATAGACAGAAGCTTGGAAAACCTCTCTCACCTCTCCCCCAGACCTGCCATGGTGACCCTGGGCAGGTTCTTCCATCTTGGTTTGGCTCTTCCATTTTTGTCCACTGATCCGTGGTCATGGTCTCTGTGATTCCTTCTCCCTGTGCTGGACTTTGCTTTCCAAGTGGGGCATTTCTTATTCAAACATGTAATTTTATTTTCTTTTCACATTTTTTGGCTCCACTCCCTTCTTCTCTCTGAACTCATAAACAAACCCTGCAAAGATTAAAGAGCCTGAGCTGACAGTGAAATAAGGAGCTGCATCACTTTTCCATGCAGCCCTGCTGCTCACTCCTCCTTCCTGTACCTCTGCCTGCCCTCAGTTGGCATTCCATGGAGTGCTCTGCTCTCTTTCCTCTTTGGAGCAACATTTGTGTCTCCATGTGCTTCCCAAAGCCCCAGGCTGTGAGGGTGCTTTAAAATAAATCATCCTATCACCCAATTGCTGTAGTGTTTAATTACCCCCTGCTTGATGGAGATGTCTGGAAACATAAACAGAAGGGATTCCAGCAGCTCTCCCGGTGTCTGGATGTTGCAACCACGTTGTGTGCTTCATTCTCAGAGCTTTGCCACCCCTCCAGCATCTGCTTGTCTGACTCCCAGCACAGGGCTGCTCTCTGCACGCTCAGTTCTGGGTCTGTTAGGGATCCCCAACCCAGGAAAAGGTGGCGAAGCACAAGGGGACTGCATGATCCCTGCACTGCTGCAGAGGGATGGGATTAGGAAGCACCCCCAGGGGTAAGGGAGTTTCGAACTCTCGGATATTTAGCTCTTCACACACTTAAATTTATTAATATATTCTCTCCCTGATTAATGGGTAGCATGATACCTGAGTCTTTTCACCCTCACCTGTGCAAGTGTTGTGCTCTCCTGCAGCTGACTGTGCTCCAGGGGATGGGCAGGAGCGGGCATGCTTCATTTCATGACCTCACACAAACCAATTACCCCTTTTACAAGCAGCATTATGCTGTGCTGAGTCAAAAGCCAGTTTTACAGCATTTTAACACCAGGAGTTAATGTTTCTTTTCTTTCCCTTTTAAGAAAGGAGCTGTCATTCATCCTTCCCCTTCTTTCAACCTGATAGATAAATCTGTTTTGACTTTTCTGCTGGGCCTTGGTGAACTCCCCTGCAGGTTTAGGCTGGTATACAATGAGAGAATTGGGGTTGCCTTTCTTTCCCATAACTTTAGTAACAATGTGTGTGGGTTTTTTCTCTTTCTTCATCTTTTTTTTCCCAATTTCAGTAAAAGTCGTGGGTGTGCAATGGTTATTGCATCTCTAATTCTTGTTCTGATCCAGGAGCACTGAACTCTGAATCACATTTCCAAGTCCCAAATAGTATATTTGAATCTGTTTTCCTGAGATATTTTAGAGTTCAGGGGATTATCCAGAGTTTATCCAAACTCATTGGAAACTCTTGGTCCAGACTGAGATCTGGAAACTTCACAAAATTAGAAGCAAACTTGTAGGAGGTTTCCACTGCTCCTTGATTTTGCCAGAATGGAGCATGGAGAGATCAGCTTCTCCTGCAGCATTATGGCTTGGGGTACCTGCCAAAGCCAACAGAGTGCAGAGATGTGCAAAATGCTGAAATAAAAAGGATGTTAGCTTGATGTTTTCTATCCTCCCTAGAGGGCTGGCTTGAGTCTGGCTGGTTCAGCTTTGGGCTGGTTGCTTCCTCTGCTGAATCCAAACCCTAACCTGATCATTGTGTGTCTGCTGCAAGCTGTGTTGAGGATCTTCTCCTCCTGTGAGGCAGGAACAGGAGACAACTTTGTCCAGCTCATAATGTCAGAGCCAAACCTGGAGTTTGTTTAGCTTGGGCGTTTCTGCTTCCACCCTTCCATCAGAAGAAGGGAGGTGGGGCTGGGCTCCTCCTGCAGCCCAGGGCAGGGCTTGTGTTGGCTCTCTGGGCTATTTCAGCCCACCAGATCACCTCTGGGGCATCACTGAGCCCTCACACCAGCCTCAGCCAAATGGGAGGGCTCCCAGAGCAGCCTCAGCAAGGCCCAGCTGTGTCTGCAGCCTGAGCAGTTTGGCCAGGGGCTGTCCTTGCGGCGTTGCTGCTCGCTCCGTTCACCGCGCTCTTGGCGCGATGGCAGCGGAGGCTGGAGGAGGAAGGAAAAGCAGCAGTGAATCTCCTGGGATGTGTGGCAGGCCAAGGAAAATTTTGCTTTGTTTTTTTTTTTTTTTCCATGTGTGATATTAAAGGTGGATCATTAACCCGTTAGCCCTTAGCTGGCAGCTGTGGGGCTGTCCCTTCCCTGCTGTTCCAGATGAGAAGCTCATGTGGAAGGAGCAGGCGTGGCTGAGAGGGTTCCTCTGCTGGAGGTGGGGACTGGGCTGTCCTCTTGGCCAACTGGGAAGTTATTTTTGACTCTGTCCTGCAATTTGATTTGCATTTGATGATGGCAGGGTTTGGGTTTCTGTAGCTATTCTCGTTTCATTGCATTTTGGGTGATGGCAAATTGCTCCCAGTTGGGAACAAACCAAGAATTTTTCTAAGCAAACAGGAGAAGGATCAAAAACTTGGACCTGCCACCTTCTACGTGCTCTCTGTTTTCCTCTTGCTATCCATCTGGAGATTCCAAAAGTCTTGTCAAGTTGTGTCTGAGGGAAGCTCAAAAAGGAGAATTGATGTGCATAAAAAATAAAAAATTGAAGCTGCTCCAGATGCAAGGCCCAGTGTCCATGCAGTGGAGAGGACAACCACACTCCACAGTGTGGAATGGCATGGTGGTAAGAGGGTTTGCCCTGGTTCAGAACAGATGATTGGGGATAAAAGCATCATGTAGTCAACCCAGGACATTGTTCTACCAAAAAGAAGGCAAAGCATCTATTAAAGCCAGTGGAAAATTTCATGGGGTATGGGGTTGCTGAGTTTGGCCCCATAAATATCCCTACTGCTGGCTTTGTGGTTTAATCGATGGTCCTCTTTAAAAATTAGAACGTTCTTAAACAAGAGCTCCCTCTGTCCCTGCTCTGTTTGGTCTCCTCAGCTCCAGGGAATGACTCCTGGCTTGCCTGAGCCTCCCTCCCCACTGCGGCATGGCACAACTCCCCTGTCAGCAGCACGCTGCTCTCATTGACTTTTATTATTCCATGGGCTAAATGACTGTGTGCTTTGATCTCCTGATGGACTTGCTGCTTGGGAAGGGGGGGAAAGGTGGATTTTAAAATCTTTTTTTTTCCACTCATGCAGAAAGGTCAGGCTACGGAAAGCGATAAAATGCCAAGGAAAGACTGTGTGGTTTTGGCAGTCTTTTGGTAGAGAAAATGCTATAGAAATGTAAGGCTCAAGGAGGGATTAATGACTAGATTTTATCTGACCCCATGTCACAGTACCACACATGGTGTGGATGTGGATGCCATGGTGCTGGCGGTGCTATCAGTGCTGAGCAGAGGAGACAAACAAGATTTGGAAAGAGTCAGGGCTGTTTGTGGGTGGTAGGGGATGGACACCACTGTCACACAATCCCAAAAGGGTTTGAGTTGAAAGGGACCTTAAAGATCACCTTGTTCCACCCCCGCCATGGGCAGGGACACTTCCACTGTGCCAGGCTGCTCCAAGCTCCATCCAGCCTGGCCTTGGGCACTCCCAGGGATCCAGGGGCAGCCACAGCTGCTCTGGGCACCCTGTGCCAGGGCCTGCCCACCCTCACATTAAATAATTTTTCCTGATATCCAGCCTAAACCTACCCTCTGTCAGTGAAGCCATTCCCCTTGTCCGGCCCTCCAGGCCCTTGTAGAGTCTCTCTCCATCTTCCCTGTAGGTTCCCTTCAGGTACTGGAAGATTGCAATTATTCACCCCCAAACCTTCCCTTCTCCAGGCTGCACAATCCCAGCTCTCCCAGCCTTTCCTCCCAGCAGAGCTGCTCCATCCTTCTGCTCACCCTGGCGCCTCTCTGGGCTCTCTCAGCAGCTCCTGCCCAGGGCTGGGCAGCTCTGCAGGTGGGGTCTGACCTGAGCGGGGCACAGAGGCAGAATTCACCCTGCCCTTAGACCGAAACTTGTCCTCTGAGTTGCTTGTGGGGATATTCTGCCAGAAAGTCTGGCTTTGTCCTGGCAGAAGGTAAGGTCTGGCTTTGCCCTGGCAGAAGGTCTGGCTTTGCCCTGGCAGAAGGTCAGGTCTGGCTTTGTCCTGGCAGAAGGTCAGGTCTGGCTTTGCCCTGGCAGGCCCTTTTGAGCTCTGTCTTGTTTTCCTCCCACCTCTACACCTGTATGTAGTGGCTGCTCAGAGCTTTTGCTTCCTGAGGTTCTCATCAGGCAGGTGCCACCCCTTCCCTCTGCCACGCCTGGTGGCACTGCTGGTGGCACAGATGCCATGGCTGTTGTGCCAGTGCAAGAATGCAGTTGGGAAAGGCTTCATTGAGGTGACAAATGTCAGAATGAGAGGACACAGTCTCAAGCTGCATCAGGGAAATTTAGGCTGGATATCAGGAAGAGGTTTTTAAAGGAGAATTGATGTGCATAAAAAATAAAAAATTGAAGCTGCTCCAGATGCAAGGCCCAGTGTCCATGCAGTGGAGAGGACAACCACACTCCACAGTGTGGAATGGCATGGTGGTAAGAGGGTTTGCCCTGGTTCAGAACAGATGATTGGGGATAAAAGCATCATATAGTCAACCCAGGACATTGTTCTACCAAAAAGAAGGCAAAGCATCTATTAAAGCCAGTGGAAAATTTCATGGGGTATGGGGTTGCTGAGTTTGGCCCCATAAATATCCCTACTGCTGGCTTTGTGGTTTAATCCATGGTCCTCTTTAAAAATTAGAACGTTCTTAAACAAGAGCTCCCTCTGTCCCTGCTCTGTTTGGTCTCCTCAGCTCCAGGGAATGACTCCTGCCTTGCCTGAGCCTCCCTCCCCACTGCGGCATGGCACAACTCCCCTGTCAGCAGCACGCTGTTCTCATTGACTTTTATTATTCCGTGGGCTAAATGACTGTGTGCTTTGATCTCCTGATGGACTTGCTGCTTGGGAAGGGGGGGAAAGGTAGATTTTAAAATCTTTTTTTTTTCACTCATGCAGAAAGGTCAGGCTACGGAAAGGGATAAAATGCCAAGGAAAGACTGTGTGGTTTTGGCAGTCTTTTGGTAGAGAAAATGCTATAGAAATGTAAGGCTCAAGGAGGGATTAATGACTAGATTTTATCTGACCCCATGTCACAGTACCACACATGGTGTGGATGTGGATGCCGTGGTGCTGGCATGGGTGCTATCAGTGCTGAGCAGAGGAGACAAACAAGATTTGGAAAGAGTCAGGGCTGTTTGTGGGTGGTAGGGGATGGACACCACTGTCACACAATCCCAAAAGGGTTTGGGTTGAAAGGGGCCTTAAAGATCACCTTGTTCCACCCCCGCCATGGGCAGGGACACTTCCACTGTGCCAGGCTGCTCCAAGCTCCATCCAGACTGGCCTTGGGCACTCCCAGGGAGCCAGGGGCAGCCACAGCTTCTCTGGGCACCCTGTGCCAGGGCCTGCCCACCCTCACATTAAATAATTTTTCCTGATATCCAACCTAAACCTACCCTCTGTCAGTGAATCCATTCTCCTTCTCCTGCCCTCCAGGCCTTTGTAGAGTCTCTCTCCATTTTTCCTGTAGGTTCCCTTCAGGTACTGGAAGATTGCAATTATTGACCCCCAAACCTTCCCTTCTCCAGGCTGCACAATCCCAGCTCTCCCAGCCTTTCCTCCCAGCAGAGCTGCTCCATCCTTCTGCTCACCCTGGCGCCTCTCTGGGCTCTCTCAGCAGCTCCTGCCCAGGGCTGGGCAGCCCTGCAGGTGGGGTCTGACCTGAGCGGGGCACAGGAGCAGAATTCACCCTGCCCTTAGACCGAAACTTCTCCTCTGAGTTGCTTGTGGGGATATTCTGGCAGAAAGTCTGGCTTTGTCCTGGCAGAAGGTCTGGCTTTGCCCTGGCAGAAGGTCTGGTCTGGCTTTGCCCTGGCAGAAAGCCTGGCTTTGCCCTGGCAGAAGGTCAGGTCTGGCTTTGCCCTGGCAGGCCCTTTTGAGCTCTGGCTTGTTTTCCTCCCACCCCTACACCTGTATGTAGTGGCTGCTCAGAGCTTTTGCTTCCTGAGGTTCTCATCAGGCAGGTGCCACCAAGTGCCCCTCTGCCACGCCTGGTGGCACTGCTGGTGGCACAGATGCCATGGCTGTTGTGCCAGTGCAAGAATGCAGTTGGGAAAGGTTTCATTGAGGTGACAAATGTCAGAATGAGAGGACACAGTCTCAAGCTGCATCAGGGGAAATTTAGGCTGGATATCAGGAAGAGGTTTTTCACAGTAAGAGTGATAAAATACTGGAATGGCTGCCGGGGAGGTGGTGGAGTCCCCATCCCTGGGGGTGTTTAACAAAGCCTGGATGTGGCACTGGGTGCCAGGGTTCAGTTGAGGGGTTGGGGCTGGGTTGGACTTAGTGATCTTGAAGATCTCTTCCAACCCAGTGATTCTGTGACCTTTTTCAAAAGCAGTGCTGGGGATGTGTAGGGGGACACAGCATGGGTAAATGAAGGTAATGTAGAATGCACTCTTATCCCCCAATGAGCTGCAGCTGGACCCTATTACTAACAATTAGGAGCAGGCTGATGAGAACAGGCAACACCTGTAGCCAATGAGAACAGAATTATAAAAATTGAGAGCAGAATTATAAAAGAGTGGATGATGACTGCTGTAGGGATCAAGAACAGGCAGTGCTCAGAGGAGCTGCCTACAGAAAACATTGAGGAGGCATGAAGCTCTGGCGCTATGGAATCCTTGCACTGCAATGATAAAAGGCCTTGTGATAAATAAGACAATATATAATGTTAATAGAACTGTTGTAATCTATAAGACAGCAGGGATGGGTGCTGCTGTCTCCAGCACAGGAGCATCTCTAAGCTTGGGAGCCATTCCCTTGGCCAGCTGGGATAGTTTTTCACTGGAGGGACTGGCCAGGGGAGAATTGGTGCAGGAGGAGGTTGGGAAAAGCACCTCACTTTCACACTTGCCTGAGGCTCAAGGTGCAGCATCCATGTTGCCCTTGGCTGTTAATTCAGTGAGAAATAAAACTGAGCTGCTGAGGTTGCGTAAAGATGACTTTAAAGCTGACTGGCTGCTGAAAGTGCTTTTGGGGGGAGTTGTCTGAGCATGTGAAAGGAGGTGGTGTGTGCATGAATAATGAGCTCTGCTCCTGGGACTGGTAAAATTCACACATTGCCAAGGGCTCTGCCAGGAGAGCTCCCCAAATGCAGCCCTTGCACTGCTGATGGTGGGCAGAGCTGCTCAGGAGGTTGGAAAAATGGCTCTGGGCTTGGCCAAGAGTTGTAATATGTCTTGGAGAAAGGAGAGGAAGGATAGACCCCAAAGGATGGGTTTCCATGACCACACAACTTCCCCTGACCCCTGCCTACTCATCAGCAGGCTGGGATGGTTTGAGCCAGTGGAAACCACTCCAGGGCTGCATGTGATGTTAATGACCCCTCCAGAGGCTCAGCACCACTCAACACCCTTTTAGTCTCCTGGCTTCAGTGCAGGAACAGGAAAGCTTGAGGAAAGCTTGTAAATTATCACATTGTAGAGCAGCTCCTCAAAAGCTGAGGTCCTAAAACCAGCTAAGCCTTCCCAGGCTGCTCCAAAGGAGACACTTTTAAGCCTTGAGTGAAATAAAGGGTCAGCATGGTGAGGTGTCCTCAGTGAACCCGTGGCATTCTGATGCTGCTCTGTTGGAAGTGTGCAGATGCTGCTCTTATTTCAGAGGTCCCACCACCCTCACCAGTCATGCCGAGCTTGGCCTGATGGAGAAGTGGTGGTGACAGAAAAGGAGATGGCAGCTCTTACCTGATGTGGATTCCCTTATTTTAGGTTGAATTCAAATACTATGACCAAACCCCATGACAGAACCCCATGAAGTGTTTTGAAATCAAACCAGTTCAAGAGTAGAAGCTAAAACAACCTCTGGATTCCGGGTGCTGTTTGCAGATCTGATCCCTGGAAGAACTAAATTTTCTTTATAAAGCCTGGATTTGTGCAGCCCACAAATGCATTGTCCCGTTCATTCTGCAGCCCTCCAGGCAGAACCTGGGGCCGCATTCTCCAGACTTGTCTCCATGCAGAGTTCCACCTCACCAGCAAGGAGAGATCCTGCATGTTGAGACATGAGCTGCTGCGTGAGATCACTCCCAAACAAGGCCAGTTACAGAACTGACTGAGGTTGCTCTTTTCATCAATCTCCAAGGGAATGGACAAGTGTTGGGGATGGACGAGGGGCTCTTGCACCTGGAGAACCAGGAAGGCAATGAATTCCCATTGTGTGGAAAAACCCCTTCGCAGAGAATCCCTTCGTCTCATGACATCTCAACCACCAGCTGACATCTCGGATTTCCTTTCACATAGTTTGTTGTCTTTGTGCAGTTACTCAGCAGATTTTACTTCTTCAAGCTCCCCTGAGCAGTTTTCTACATGTTCAAGCACCTTTTTAATGTAAGAGAGCTGATCACAGCCTCAAGCATGGGATTTACCCTCCCGTGGTACCTTCCCACGCTCGAGCCCTTGACAAGGCTTTAGTGGAAAACTGCTCCTCCTCACTCTTGACTTTTTTTGCTCTTATTCTCTTATTGTGTTAGTGTCTGGTTGCTGCTCTCACTGCTGCACTGCTGAAGTGTCTGACAAAGGAAATGACACTGATGATGTTCATGTTAACTCTCTGACAGTGTAAAAACAGAGGGGTTGAAATTATGCCCCTGAGAGCAGCTCCTGGCCCAGTTTAGTGCACCCTCATTCTGGGGAGAAAAAACAGATAATAATTACAAAGAGAAAGAAAATGTTGTTTTCCCGGACATTGGAAGCTTCTGACCTTTGAGAAGAATGCTCTATTTATAACTGCAGGATTGTATTTTTAAAAGCCTTTGAGACACACGTGTGCTAAGGAGTCAGAGATGTTCTTTGGCTCCAACTCTTTTTTTGACCTCTGCTAGATTGGTGAAGATATAATTTGCAACATGACCCCAAGAATCAAAAGTCTCTTTTTATTAAAAACTTCAGAAATAACCTCACCAGGGAGTTAGAACTGATGAATGCATAGATAAGAAATGCTCTACAGCAGCTCCTTTTGAGAATTAATACACAGAACAGGGGAGGATGTGGATGGGACAAATCTCATTCATTAGGTTGTACAGCTAGGGAACTAAAAAGAAATTAGTTATAACTCATTTCTAAAAGATGTTTAAATAGTTAGCCCTGTATCTGTCTGAGTTAAAACTATTGAGCAAAGCCTTTCAGCACATGTTTAAGTGAAAATTGGAGCATTTTCATAGTTTTTGTGCAATTTAGTGCCTATTCCAGTCACCTAATTAGATTTGCTCCCAACATTGGCCAAAGACATTTACCTCCTGGTTTTGACATGGCCTACTGGAGCTTCAGCACATTTATTGGAGAGACCCAGCCTCCCTCCCTGCTGGAGATGGTGGTGCTGATCACTCTCCTGGTTTGGGCAGTTGGGGTCCTACCACCTAAAAAAATCATAACTAAAAATAATTGTTTGGGTTTTTTTTTTTTACCCCTTGCCTCCCACACTTGTTGCTCTGCGCTGGGAGATGGTTTGGTGGCAAAGGGGAGTTGCTGATTCATTGCTTTCACTCCTGCAGCTGTACCCGAGTTAATTAAGGCTCTAGCGCACACAACCAAGAGCACAAACCTCAGGGCAGAGGGGGGACGATGTTTTGCTTGCTCCCACGGTTACCACAGCTCTGTTACCCCTGAGGGGCTCAGCCGGTCCCTCCCGGGCACGCGGCACTGCGGCTTGCTGCGAGAAACCTTCAAGGGCCAAAGCAAAAGGGCAGAGTGATGCTTGCAGGAATGCAGAGGGCATCTGCAAAGCCTGACAGGTTTGTGACCCTTTACTGGAATGGTGAAAGCAGTGAGTCACTGTGGTAAGCCAGCAAATGCTTATTTTAGAGTCAAGTGCTGTTCCTCTGGAGCTTCTGAAGTTTTACAGGAGCCAGGACTGAGACCTGCTGTGCAGAGAGCTGCACGATGCTGTGGAAGGGTTCCAGCCAGGCTGGACAGGGCTTGGAGCAACCCAGCCTGGTGGAAGGTGTCCCTGCCCATGGCTGGGGATGGAACTGAATGATCTTTAAGGTTCCCTCCATCTCAAACCCTTCTGTGAAAGAAATGAAATGCAGCATTTGGAGCTCACCTGAGTAACTGATGAAGTTTTGGCCACCTTGTCTTCACATGAACAGGGAAATGTAAAACAAACAAACAAACAAAAAAAGAATCGGTCCTACTTTTACTTTTCTATTAAGCAACCCTGTCAAATTAAGAATTTCTTAGTGCCAGCCACTGTGAACTGGAAACAGTCTTCACTGGACCTCCAGGCCCTTCAAACAAAGGTGTGGGGTGGCCAAGACCCTGTCCTAAATGAATATTTCACACTGTTAGAGGCAGCACAGCTACCTGATGGTGCTGGCTCCTGCTGAGCCCTTTTGCATGTCTGCCATGCAGCTGTTTGCCTAAAAAAAAATTAAAAAAAAAAAAAGGAAGGAAAATCCTGATGCTGTTGAAGATGAGAACTTGGCAGCTGGGGCTGCCACCCACTTGGAGTGCTGGAAGTGCAGCACTTGGAGCCCTGGAAGTTGTGAAGTGTTTGAGTGGTGCTGATGCTCTCCTGAAGAGGAGTTTCACCGAAACTGAACTGAACCGTGGCCTTGGCCACAGCAGCTTTTCCTGGCAGGATTGCTTTTAGACTGAACTACCAGAGGCACTGTGGAGCAGTAATCCTGGCAGGGGAACCTGAGCTCTGCAAAGGAGGGCACAGCACAGAGCTGCTGCCAGCCCTGTAATCTCTCCTTATTATCTCCCTAATATGCATCATCTGATTCACTGCCAGCTCTTACTTCCTGCCCTCTGTCTCTCCGTGCCCCCCTTTCCTGCTTGTGCAGAGATAAAATGTGTTGTTCTAACTGTGAACTCACCCCTGGGACTGCTCCTGAAACCCTGGCACTAAATCACCCTTCATCTCTGCAGATTGCCTTCGATATCCTTGGTTTAAAATGTAAAATAAATAAATTACATTTATCTTATATGTATATATACATGCACATAAAATGTATAAAAATAATATAAATGTCACATTGCAAATCCAAACAAAAGTATTGAATGTTTTATGTTGACCATATGGCTTAGTGACACCACGTCAGGGTTTCCTGTGTGTGCTTTTTACTATTTCCTCTCCACACTTTCTGTAATCTCTCCAAGACCTCTGGAAGCTCCCATAAATAGGGATTTATCTCCTGAGACAATGGAAGCTGGTCCCTATTTTTGCTTTGGGTTGTAGTGGCAGAAATACTGAGTGGGTTTTTTGGGTTTTTTTTTAAAAATTTATCTATTTTTCCGCAGCCAGGCCCACAAGGATGGGGCTGTGTGTGCAGCCCTTCCCTATTCTATAATCCTGGGGAAATGCTTGAAGTTGTGAGTTTTGGATCCAGGAGGGAGGTACCCCAAAGCAGCAGTGCTCAGGAGATGCTGCAGGAATCCTGCCTGGTCCCAGGCATTGGGGCGTCCTGGGTGGAAAGGAGCTGATGTAAAACTGCTGCCACCCTTGTGAGCCAGAGAGGGGAAAGCACTGCTGGGGCTGCGGGCAAAGCTGAAATGTTCTGACCGGAGGAGAAATTCTGTAACTGGTGAGAGGAGCAGCTTCACCTCCCTGCAGCGTTCTGCACCACCACAGGAGAAGCAAGGCCATGACAAGGTGTCCCTGCCCTGCCCTTCACTCCACAGCGCCTGCTGTGAGCTCCTAGAAACCACAGAAAGCTGCAGAAACAGAAAACACAGAAGTATTGCTAAAAGCTACACCCGTGCTCCTGGTAGGTGGTGGCTGCTCTGAGTTTCTACGTGGGGCAGAGCAGCTCTAAGTGGTCCCTTTTGGCTTTGGTTTGCAGCTCTGAGAGTGCCTCACAGCATGCACTGCAGGGCCTGTCTCCACTTGATAACAGGGCCCATGTGAAACAGTCATAAATCAAACCTGAAATCTGGCAGGTTTAATAATAAATCCCAAACTTGTGCCAGGGCTGTGAACTTTTCAGCTGAACTGAGGTGCTCGGAGAGCGAACCTGAGAAGTCTGGTGGTTGCAAGGGGAAAACAGGCAGAACTTGTCAGTTTTGACCCCAAATCAAGGAAAATGTTGTGGTTTTGGCTAAGTGGGGCTTTGTGGTTTTTGTTAACCTGAGGCTCAAAGCAAATGTGTGTTTGGGAGAGGGGGGAAAAAAGAACATGAATTGAAATGGGAATGGCTTTTTTGTCGTGTTTCTCACTGCTCTCTCTTGGAAGAGGGTAATGCAAGGAAGTGGTGGTTTATCTCTGCATCAGGAGTGTAAATAATGCCATGGAAAGCCTATTTTGTTACTGTGAGGTTCACGTACAGATTCCAAACCCCACACAGCCCCACCAGCTGATCCTTTCTGATCCCTCTGCTTCCCTCCCCCAGAGTCCCTTTGCACCACAGCAACAACTGATTCCATGGTGAGGGTGCAGAGAGGGGCCAGCGAGGAGCAGGAGGCCCCTTGGTAGCTCTGGGCTGATTTTGGGAGAAAGGCCCCGTTTCCTGCTTGGACAGCACGAGTGCTTTTGGGTGCCAAGTTCCCAAATGCTGCCCCTGTGCTTCTCCCCTCTAACAGCACTGCTGAACAAGAGACCCCACTGACACCCCCAGGCTCATCCTAGCAGAAGCCCCACTGGTTTAAAGTTGAGGGAAAAATTGTTCCTGTGCTGATTTTTGATCTCTCAAAGCACAGCATCCGAGCCATAAAGTGGGATGTGGATTTTGCTGTCGTGTCCATGCCAAGAAATGGCTTTAAGATAAAAAGTTTCTCCTTTGGAGACCCCAGTGTTAACTATTGATTTTTAACAAAGATTTAGAGTTGTTTTGTCACATTTGGCTGTTCTGGTCCCTGAGTTTCCCATTTCTTACCCACAGGTTCCAGCTGGGAAATCACATGGACAGTCTGTCTGTCTGGTGTCTTGTTCCAATGCTGCTTTAGAGACAGATTCAGTGTCTGATCCTGCTTAAGTCTTATTGGGAGTCAGATTTTTTTTGAAGATGTGGGTTCCTGAGTGAGATTTCCATTCAGGCAGGTGCTTAGTGGTAGTTCCAAAATGCCAAAATGCTCTGTTCAACCCCCTGCTTGGAGGAAACCTCAGCAAGTTCTCAGTTGCTTCTAATGAAAATTCCACCAGGTTTGGAGGAAACCTCAGCAAGTTCTCAGCTGCTTCTAATGAAAATCCAACCAGGCTTGGAGAAAACCTCAGAAAGTTCTCAGTTGCTTCTAATGAAAATCCCACCAGGTTTGGAGGAAACCTCAGCAGGTTCCCAGTTGCTTCTAATGAAAATCCCACCAGGTTTGGAGGAAACCTCATCAAGTTCTAATGAAAATTCCACCAGGTTTTCCAGCTGGGAAATCACATGGACAGTCTATCTGGCTGGTGTCTTGCTCCAATGCTGCCTTAGAGACAGATTCAGTGTCTGATACTGTTTAGGTCTTACTGGGAGTCAATATTTATTTGAAGATGGGGGTTCCTGAGTGAGATTTCCATTCAGGCAGGTGCTTAGTGGTAGTTCCAAAATGCCAAAATGCTTTGTTCAACCCCCTGCTTGGAGGAAACCTCAGCAGGTTCTAAGTTGCTTCTAATGAAAATCCCACCGGGCATCTCTGTCTGGATCCATTAGATCGTGCATGACTTTAAGAGTTACCAATTTTATTGTTTATTGGCATTTTTTTTTTTTAATTGCTCTTGCTCACGGGGACATGACTGCTCGTGTAGGTAAATGCAAAATACAGACTGAGCAAAAAGTCCTTGGAATATGGGTCAGGGCAGAGGTGGCTGGAAGGCTGAGGAGGAAACTTCCTGCTCCAGGGACAATGGTGTGATTGATGCACCCAAAGAACTGATTTAATCCAGTTGAATTATTTCATCATGAGGCATAGAGCTGTGATAAGGAGGCTTCCTCCTCTCTGGATTGATGCAGGGAGGCAGCAGATAACAGGATTAATGGTCTGAGCCCGTGGGTCAGGTTTCATTCCCAGTCTCAGTATGAATCAGATGTGACCCTGCTGCCTTGGTTGCAGTTGTTCCAGAAGGGCAGGGGTTTAATGAAATGTGGAATTGAGCCTCCTGATCTCGAGGAGAGGGCTTTCTGGGCATGATTAATTTTTCCAAGTCAAACAGATCTTTTGGGCCAGTGAACAAGCCTTTGTTCCACACTGGCAAGGGATGTGTTAGGAGGAGGAGGAGATTCCCTGTTCCCAGCTGGACCCCTTGGGGCCTGCTGCTCCCAAATTAGGATGCTGTAGGTGATGAGAGGTTCATTTTGCCTCTGAGTTATATCCAATCTGCTGATGCTGGGCTGGCAGTGTATTTTAGGGTTGGAGCTGCACAATGTGGGCTGCATCCTTCATTTTTGGGGGTTTGCTTTTTGCTCTGCTGAGTTCTTTTTCAAACTTGTGAGGCGGAGGCAAGAAAGAGGGGGAAAATCTATTTCAGCCTAATTGATCTTCTGAGCCAGTGGGCTGTAGGGCTGCATGAAGAGAGGTATGGAGCAGGGACATGGGGTGATGCAGGAACTGCTCCTTTTTGGCAGGGGCTGTGTCAGGGCAGAAATGCAATGTCTGCAAAGCTGCATCCAATGGAGTCCTGCTGCACAGGGATGCTCCAGAGAGCTCCTGCAAACACACCTGGGGTCCCTTTGCCCTCATCTCTCAGAGGTTTCTCCATCAGGAGGGACCCAAGGGGTGCAAAGGAGCTGTTCCAGAGCCTGGGAGGGAGCCTGGCAGGCTCAAGCCCTGAGGTATTTCTGTGACTGGAAGCACTGAACACCTCTGACATGCTGAGCTGTTTGCATCCATGGCTCTGGCCCTGGCCTCCCTTCACGAGCATCAGAAAGGGGTGGAAAATATTTATACTAACAGATTGTGAGCAGCTGTTTTAATGAAGCATTTGTGTACTAGGCAAACCTTTAAATTGCCCCAAAATGGGACACATGTGTTCTATAAATACACTGTTATGAAGTGGGGAGTAAGAGATTCTGGATCCAGAAGGCTAATCCTCCTACACTTATTTATTTTGATAAAGAGTTTATATGCTGGAAAGAAATGGTGTAGAAAGTAAGAGTGGGGCTTTCCAGAATGCAACCATGCTTCCAAACTGCACCAGAGGAGGGTTAACCTCTCCAGATCCAGCACATTGCCTCTAGACTCTGCACATCAGCCTATTCAAAAGCAATCCCACCCCACTGAGCAAGAAAACACCAGTTTGGTGTGGCCCCTTTCTGTAGGAAGATGTAATTTAGAAGATGGATTTGGTCTTGCTTTGGATCCAAACCCAAGCTTTGAAATACATTCTGTTCTTTGCTTTCCTAGCAAATGATTAAAGATGAGGAGCCTGGACCCCTGAAGTCCTGTCATGTATCAAATCCCAAAGTGCATTTCTTAGGAAAAATGGTTGGTTGTTTGATGTTGGTGCAAGTCTGCTTGAAAACAAACCGAAAAATGTTTTGGGGCTAATATCCTCTTTATTTGCACATCATCTCTGCAGCAGGCAGGAATGCAAAATGCCACTTTGGAAAGATTGCCACTATCTTCTCCACATCTCAGGAATCTTTAGTTCATGAAAATGCTGGGGGAAGCACACGTGTGTGCCAAAGTGACATGTGCCCACAGATGATTAAAGATAGCAGATGATTAAAGATAAGGAGCCTGACCACTGAAATCTTGTCATGTATCAAATCCCAAAGTGCATTTCTTAGGAAAAATGGTTGGTTGTTGATGCTGGTGCAAGTCTGCTTGAAAACAGAAAAAGGCTTTGGGGCTAATATCCTCTTTATTTGCACATCAGGCAGGTAGGAATGCAAAATGCCACTTTGGAAAGATTTCCTTTTACCACTATCATCCCCACACCTCAGGAGTCTTTAGTTCATAAAAATGCTGGGGGGAGCACACGTGTGTGGAAAAGTGACATGTGCTCACCCTGCCAATTAAAACTGCTTAGAAAGTTGTTGAAAGTGAAACTTTCTCATTCAAATAGCATGTGGCCCTGCTGGTCTGGGGAGGTTGTCATGGTTATCCCACATCAGCTGATGTCATCTCCTTTTCTGTAGAAATAAGTGCTTTTCAGCTGACCAGTTCAGGGTAAAGCTGTTTAAAATGCTAAGGCAGCCAGAGGAGCTCACTGGGGTCTCTGCTATCGGGGGGAACGTTAAATGAAAAAAAGCTGTGAATCAGATGGAACTGCTAAATTGTGGGGGAATTGATGGGGAAACTGGTGTGGACATGCTTGGATGGGGCAGTCCCAAAGGTATTGTGGGTGCACAATGGTGGCTCCGAGGAGAAGGGCTGAGATTGGGATGGCTGGGGGCGCTCATTGAGGCAGCTGAATAGGGAGGAGAAAGGCAGTCAGAGATGTACAAAAGCGCAGAAAAATGTTGTTTGCCTTGTGACTTGGGGATTTTACACCAGGATGCTGAGAGATAAATGGCTTTGGGATGTCAAGTGTCAGCTCTGAGGGGCTGGCATGTGCAGGTTTGAGCCTTGCATGAGTGACACTGTTTTCTGCTGGGGAGGAAGAGCCCTCTGCAGTGCCCAGAGCCTGGCACACACTTTCTGTCTAGCAGCTCCCAGGGCAGCAAGTGCTGCTCACTGATGTGGAGCCCAAAGTTCATGGCAAAATTCAGGAAAAGACACAAGCAGGGAGTTTAAATATCTTGCCTTTGAGGAGAGGGTGAAAGTGGTAAGCAGGGGCTGCTAAAGGGGTGTTTTGGTGTAACTTCATGTGATAAAGGCTTTTTCCATGGATGGAATAAAGGCTTTTTCCAAGGATGTGGTTCCTCACGAGTTGAGAGCTCACCTTCCACCTGGGAATGGCAGGTCTGTTTTTTATGGAAGGAGAAAGTCTCATTGGTTTAGGTTTAAGGTTGGACTTGATGCCTTAAGGGTCTTTTCCAACCAATGTCCCTATTAATTAGTTGAAGATGCTACACCACATGTGTTTGCATTTCTGTGCACCTGCTTCAGAGGCAGGAGAAGCATTTGTGTGAACAAACCATGGCAGAAAGCAGAGCTGATGGTTTCTGGGTTTTCTCTGGTACTCATATGTAGGCATGGAAATGTGCTCAGCACTGGAGCAGTGCAGCCGGAGGATGCAGGGAGGCTTGAGGAGGCTTAAATGCTGTTTGGGGTGCCTGGAAACTGCATCCTCCTGATGCCTATTCCTTTATCAAACATGATGTCTGTTCCTTTATCAAACATGATGTCTATTCCTTTATCAAACATGATGTCTGTTCCTTTATCAAAAGTGCTGTGAGGTTCAGGAGTTCCAGGGTAGGAGTAATGAGAAGAAGGAACAAAGAATCAGGCAGTGCTGCTGCAGATGACTCATTTTCTTTGGAATCTTGGCTGTAGAAATAACAACCCTACTCATCGTTTTACAAATGCTTTTACAGACACTTAAACATGGGATGCTGCTGCTAAGTGTTGACCAAAATGCTCTGAGCATGAAAGCTTCATTAATCTGGATGAAAACATGTAAAATGATAAGATAATCTGTGCTTCCAGTCACAGCGCTGTAAACCAATCTCTTGGTTTCACACCAGTAGAAATGGGAGAAGAATTTGCTTTTATCTTTATTTTCTTTTCCTTTTTATTTTTTTCCTTGCTTTTTATTTAATTTTTTTTTTAAATTCTGTTACGGCTGAAGATCTATGTCCAAACTCACTCTTCAGGGCTGGAAGATATTTTTTTCTGTTAAGTTAAAAAAATGGAGGTGCAGTCCCTGGAGGAAACCTGATCAGAGACACGCTGGCTTCCCCACACACTCCGGGCCCATTGCTCTCCCCTGTCCCCTCTGCCCTCTCTGGCTGTAGGTTATGGAAACAACGTCTGTCAGCAGCAGCTCTGCTTTCTGTGCTGGTTATTCACTTTTTGGCAGAAGGGAGTCTGTTCTCCCTTTATGGGGTCCCAAGACCCACAACGAACTTAACAACCCAGAGGGAATATCTCCAGGAACTACCCCTTTTACACAAATCCCAGTGTTTTCCTAAAAAAGAATAAAGTCTTAGGGCTCTTCAGTTGTTCAAGGGTTGAACAAATGCAATGAGAGATGCACAAAATGTCTATTTAAACCTCATATTTGGGCAGGTTTTCTTGCTCAGAGTGCAACCTGTTGTCATCCTTTGTTTCATGACTTTGCACAAGAGAGAAGAGTCATAATTTCATCTGCTGCCCAGGCAAATATTGAGAAAGCTTTAACCCGCTGGGACAAATTCTGTGAGAAACAAACAAATTTTGAGAAACAAATTCTGGCGACTTTCTTTGCCCCCAAAGTTAAAGTTTGCTCCAGCACCACTTCAAAGCACTTTCACCAAAATGTGAACCCTGTGCCAAGGGAGTGAGTAGGAAATCACAGCAGCTCTTCAAATGTCTCTAGGGGAGATTGGAACATTGTCTGGGGGATTTTGGGCCAAACTTTCAATCTCTGTGCCCCAAATATAAATTATTTGCTCTGACTTTTGGTTGTGTCCGAAGCTCTGCCAGGGCCCCTCCAGCACTTGTGCCTCAAAATAGAATATTATAGTTTTGTTTATTTGTGGGCAGCTCACCCTGCCCCTTCATTTCACACCCTTCTGCTATGCATTAATAACTTGCTCTTGATCTTAGAATAGTCACAGTGCTGGTGTGTCTTCAGAGATCTTATTTTGGGAAGGCACTTGTGAGTCCTATAAAGCAATATATCATAAAACTGAGCCGGATCCAGGGCAGCCCCTGGAGAAATCCAGCAGAACTTTTGGGTAGTGTAACACTCTGTTCAATCCCACTCTCTGCACCACCAGGATGTTTCAGAAAAATGCTCACTCATTGTTTCCAGATTCTTCGCTTCATCTGAATGCTTTGTCCTGTGGACACAGCATGTTTGCAGGGCTGATGTCCCAGGCGTTTATTGGCCCCGTGGGTCCAGCAGCCAGGGCAGGATTTGCTGGGGTTGGGCTCTCCCTGCTGCCATCCTGGCTCTCGAGTTCCTTCCCCACTTGTTTCCATCTAAGGCACGCCAGGAGAAACCCCAAGGTGCTTAAAGGGAGTTTATAAAAGGGGGAGAGAGACTTATTGGGCAGAGAGTGAAATGGGGAAATGGTTTTGAATGAAAAAGGAGAGATTTGGCTTAGATGTTAGCAGGAAATCCTTCCCTGGGAGGGTGGGCAGGCCCTGGCACAGGTGCCCAGAGCAGCTGTGGGTGCCCCTGGATCCCTGGCAGTGCCCAAGGCCAGGCTGGACATTGGGGCTGGGAGCAGCCTGGGATGGTGGAAGGTTGTCAGATCATGCTTTTTTCTGACTCAGAGATTGGGTAATTGAGAGGTGTTTTAAAAACCTTTATTCCATTTTCAGTCTCATGTGAAGGGTGAGACAACACGGGTGTTGTTATAATTCACACCATCACAATCAGAATCCTCCTATTTCCTAATTACAACACATTACAAGCATTTCTTGGCTTATCAGCTTTACACCGCACTGTAAATGCCTCAAAGCCCATGGCAGGGGGTGGAACAAGGTGATTTTCAGGGTTCCTCCCAACACAAACCATTTCATGGTTCGATGAAGTCAGCAGAGAGAGCCCCACATCATCTGGGTCTTTTTCACTTAACAAAAGAAGATTTGCTGCCTCTCCTTGTCTGTTCTTTTAACCTCATAATTGCTTGACTGTAAGAGGAAAGGAGAAAGAAGAGCAATGTCTCTTCCAGAGGAGACACTCACATTTGTTTACTTGCTTGATGGAAAACCGGTGTGCATCACTGGCAATTAAAAAAAGATTGTATACTGAAATTGGCAGCGTAATATCTCCCTTTTGGGCTTTGATTTTTGGTTTCTTGTCCTTTCATTTGCCGTTTGGGATTATGCAGCAGTCACCACCTGAAGACAGAAACATCCATTTTAAGGCACTGGAAGCATTTCTCAATTCAGCTTGAGTGTGGTAACTGATGCTGAGGCTTAGGGATGGTTTAATGCATGTGCAGCACTTGAGGCTCACTGTGCCATTTGAGCTTCCTGGCAGCAAAAGCACCAGGATGGGAGTGGAGTGAGGGTGAAGGAGGCTGAGGATGCTTTGCTGAAAGCTGTGAGCCGCAATTCCATTGCCATGCTTGGGTTCAGGTTTGAATTTCCTACAGATCCCCTGGCTGATGCCTCAAAGGCTGCAAGTCCTCAGGGCAAACCTGGGAGCAGTTTGGTGCAGGTCATTTGGTTTCAGGCAGAAACCAGGTGTAGCTGTAAGCTGTTGCCGGAGCTTTTCTGCTTTTTGATCCCACCCAAACAAGCAGAGACTGAGAGAATGTCGATGTGAGGCTCTGTGAGCCTAAACCTGAGCACAGGCTGTGTCTGCCTTGCTTTTGACTTCTGAAAACAGCTCTGGCTTCCCTCTGTGGTAAATCATGTGGGGTCTCCATGTGGGAGTTGGGGATTCAACTGAATCACCACCTTTACACAGCATAAATGGAGGCTGGACTGGGGGCTTTGGAAAGGTGAAAGATTCCCTGTGCCTGTATTGAGACCCTCACTGTCTGGCTCCTCCTGCTTAAAATTGGGTTTAATATATTTTTTTTTTTATCTGGCTCTCCAATTGGAAAACTGCTCTTGACTATCTTTGTTTTGCTACCCCTTCAGATGGAATATATGATATTTCCCCTCTCACTATGCATGTAGAAATTCCTGCTTTCACTTGTCTGAAATATTCCAGTTGTGCACCATCAGTGACTTGCCTTTTGGAAACTGCATTCCCTGTGCCTGGGCTCCTCTTTGCGGTGTTTCCTGACTGGTGAGAAATCTCCCTCCTTGCCCTGCAGTGTCAAAGTTGCTTTTCTGTGAATTGCTGGACATGGTTAGGTCACAGAGGTTGGGCTGTGCTCAGCCCTTGGGAGCTCCCTGGGGCTTGCAAAGCCTCTCCTGCTCCATCCAGAGCCTGCCCTCTCCTCGGGGCTCATGAGGATGCTCTCCTGACCTGCTGCTGCTTCAGCTGAGGGTTCATGAGCCTCTAGTCAGTGGTTTTGGTGTCTCTTGCTCCTCCTTGGGTTTTGTACCTGCTGAAGAAATCAAGGCTGCTCTATCTGTTACTCTGTCCCATCCCTCCTGATTGCAAGTTCAGGTACTGAAGGTAGTTCTGCCCTTTGCTGTGTTCTTAAACTCTTTGCTGAGTTTCTTTCTGGGATTTTTAAAATTTCCTATTTACTCTCTTTGCTAGACCTGTACAGCAAATGATTTACTCACAGTGAAACTTTGTTTTAATTTTTTCTCTTGTAATGGATGTGAGCCAAGATCCCATGCATGGTTTAGCTGCCCAAATTCACAGATTTCACCACGATGACATGGCCATTCATGCCCCTGCAGTGGAATCACAAAGGGGGTGCTGGGGTCACCCCTTGCAGAGGGGTCCTGTCCCTGCTCTGCCACCACCCAGCTGTGGGAGCCTTCTCTAGGGGCTCACGAGGATGTTCTCTGACCTGCTGCTGCTTTAGCTGAGGGCTCCTTAGCCTGTAGTCAGTGGTTTTGGTGTCTATTGCATCTCCTTGGGTTTTGTACCTGCTGAAGAAATCAAGGCTGCTCTATTACTCTGTCCCATCCCTCCTGATTGCAAGTTCAGGTACTGAAGGTAGTTCTGCCCTTTGCTGTGTTCTTGAGCTCTTTTCTCTTGCTGAGCTTCTTTCTGGGATTTAAAAAAAAATTTCCTCTTTACTTTCTTTGCTAGACCTGTACAGCAAATGATTTACTCACAGTGAAACTGTGTTTTTTTTTTTTCTTGTAATGGATGTGAGCCAAGATCCCATGCATGGTTTAGCTGCCCAATTTCACAGATTTCACCACGATGACGTGGCCATTCATGCCCCTGCAGCGGAATCACAAAGGGGGTGCTGGGGTCCTGTCCCTGCTCTGCCACTGCCCAGCTGTGGGACCCTGGAAAAGTCACAGGGCTGGATGGGGAATACTGGAACTCATTCTTTTCCTCCAGAAAATGTTGCCCACAAAGTTTCAGACAACAAAGATGAGGCCTTGAGGCATGACTATAATCTCAGTAAATAAACAACCACAAATAATTGGTTGAAATAATTTGGGTGCAGTGTGCTGTTGTGGAGCAGTTGCAGTGTGTTTATGCTGTCAGTGAAGGCAAAAATAAATGAAAGTGGGATATTTTTTTCTGGGTTTTCCCTTTCTCTTTTGTTGTTATTTAATGGTTGGCTCCCCCAAGCCTCAGAGCAAGGCAGTGCACAGTCCCACAGCCACCCTGCTCCTACAGTGCCTGGCTGGACACTGGTGAGGAAGAGGAGAGGAATATTTGTCAGCGAGTGAGGAGCAACCTATACTGAGGGGAAAGTTTTTTCCTTAATCCCTAAAATGTTGGTTTGTGGCTTGAAAGCTGCAGGTTTGTGACCCTGACCAACCTCAGCCTGCCTGGTGTAACATTAGGTGCTGTCATCTTGACAAATATTAAAAAAAACCTTCCTTGATTTCTGCCAGGCAGAGAAACTTGAGCAAACCATGTGCCAGTGAGTAACCCAGAGTGCCTGGCTGTTGTGCAAGGAGGAGCTGCTGTGGCAGCCAGCAGGGCTGTGGGGATGCTCAGTGGCGTTTAGGACTGGTTTGCTGACAGAAGAGAAGATCTGATGAGATAGGCAGGGATTGCAACAGCCAGTGGCATAGGAGCTGTTGGTCCACACAAACAGCACCTCTGCAATGGGTGTTTGGGAGAGATGGGGGGATTTTCAGAGCTGCTGCAAGGATTTTGTCAAAACGGCTTTAGAGAAGCTGGGTTGTTTTCCTCCTGGGGGCTGAATGTGTTTGCAGAGCATCCAGGGCAGGCTGGGCAAGGAAAGCAGCAATTGAATCCTGATGGAGCTGGGGCAGAGGTGGGTGCTGCAAGCTGAGCGTGATTCATCAGCACAAAGTACACTGGAGATGACACAAACCTCCCAGATAGTGCCCTGCCATTAATATTCCCCCAAGTCTCTGTGTAATCGAGGCAGATGGAAGTGCCTTTGCCAGAATGCCACCTCCGGCACCTGCTCTGCCCTGTGCCACCCCTGGCACTGATTCTTGGGCAGTGTTGGGCCCTCGGTGCCTGGCACCTGCAGCTGCCCTGCTCCTTGTTCAAGGGACAGCCAGGGACTCCTCCCTTCCTTCTGAACCAAGTCCAGCACCACTTTCTGCCCAAGTGGGCTGGTGCCAGCCCTGCCCCACAGCCTTCAGGGGATGTGGCCACAAAGGAGCTCCTGGGAGGAGCAAATGCAGCGGTGAGCAGGGGGTGCTTGCTTGACAACATGAAACCCAGACAAGAATTCTGCCCTTGTCTTCTGCTGTGGGGATATATCAGCTGGTTTTTCACTCTCAGATATTTAAGGGAGAATCCTTGCTGCTCTCCCCTGTTTTGGCTAAGACTGAGCTTAATTGCAAGTAGAAAAAAGCCCATTAAACAAAAAAGGGTGAATCTGGAGTTTGACATATATATTTGACACATTCATCCTTTTATTCTATATATATATATTTATAATATTATATTTATATTATTATATTGAATATTTATTTGCATTTATTTATCCTTATATATATATTTTATTTATATTTATTTATAATGTGCATCCTTTGAGCAGCAGGAGAATTGAACAGGATCACTGGAGGTGTGAGGCTCCAGTGCAGAGGAAGAAGATAATTTTTGGCTTGGAGGAGTTGGTTGCATGGCTGGTTTAACAGCCTTCTGTAACCTGCAGAGCAAATGTATTTGCTTTGGCCCCTGAACAACCTAAACACTTGGAGAGCTTCAGCTGTGCTCACGATGGGTTTTTATCTGCATTTGTGTCAGAGCTGTGTCAGACTCACAGCCAGCGGCTCCTCCAGCATCATCTCATCCCCATCTGGATGGGGGGGATCAGGGGATCATGTTGGAGCAGGGAGGCAGATCCCCCTGGGTGCAGAGGGCCCTGAGGATGCTGCAGAGCCACCACTCAGCCGGACTTACACACCCCTCACGCTCTCTCTGCTGTAATTGCTCTTGGATACACCTGCAAGGGGACTGTAGGACTGGGATGCTCTGGTCCAAAACTCCCAAAGGCCCTGGAGACACTGCTGGTGTGTTGGTGCTCAATACCCAGCTCTGGAGCCCCTCTGAAGCTGAGGTTTGGCAGCTGGTGTGGGTTGTAAGAGCTGAAATGAGAGATGTGGGATTCCAGGGGCTCTCCAAAATGCAGTTTATTGTATCCAAAATGCAGTTTATTGTACCCAAGGTGTCACAGCAGTCCAGGGCCGTGGTGACAGAGCTGTGCCCACAGCTGTCAGCTCCAGCTGCAGGCAGCCCTGGAGACCCTTTGGTTTTGGTCACAATGCATTATAGACATTCATTTGCTGAGCATCTTAATACAGTAGAACCAATCTATGCCTTAACTTTTATCTACAGCCTATCATAACTACTCTAATTAGCATATTCATGTCACTGTTCTCCAATCACTAACAGTACATTATAGTTTAAGCTAGAAGTTGTTTTTCAGTTTTCTTGCAGTGGAAAATTCTGAGACCTTTTTTCTACCTGCAGCATTTGCTGCCTGTTTGCCTGTGCTATCTTTCTGCTTGGTAAAAACATCTTCTTGTTTGGGGTGGGTTTATCCTTTGCTCTAAGCCATAAAAACCCCTTCTAACTAACACACCCTTTGCCTCCTTGGTTATCCAGTGAGACTGGCTCAGCAATTCTTTTCTTCTAGATCAAAACTTGCTTCCACCTCTATTCTTCTTCAGATTCCACATTCAAAAATCTTTCTGCTAAGCACACATATCTGTGAGACTTTCTTGTCAAACTTTCATCCTTCCCAACACTGGGTAAATAAGGAGCTCCCATCCTGCCTGTCCTGGGAGGCTGGGGCTGGCCATTTGTCCCCTCCTGTGCCCATTGGGAGCACCTCCAACCCATGGCTTGCTGCTAAAGCTACCCTGCCCTGTGGTGACCGTTGTTTCTCTGCTCTTTTCTTTCGTCTTCAACAAATCCATGTGCCACCACTTCCTTTCCACTTTGTTTTTCTGCCTTTGCTGGAAATGGGTACCAAAGGCCTGAGTGTCAGGTGTGGTGTTGAGCAGAGCTCTTGCTCTGTCCATCAGTGATTTGCCCTCTTGTCTCCTTTGTTTCAGTGGCGGAAGGAGGCCCAGCAGCACCTTCTCCCTTCACCTCTTCCTCTGCATCAGGGACTGCAGGGACCTGCACCTCTCTTCTCTCTGCAATGGAAGGAAATTAATTAAACTCGGAACTTATCCCCCAGTGGGGTGGTAGAATGGTTTGGGTTGGAAGGTGTCACAGACATCTTTTATGGAAAATCCTTTCCTTAGGATTTTTGCTCCTGAGAAGCTGAGAGGCCTCAGGATCAAAATGCAAACAATGGTTATCTGCTGCTGTGGGATGCAACAGGTGCATCTGGGATTGGCTCATGTGGTTGTTTCTAATTAATGGCCAATCACAGTCAGCTGGCTCAGACAGAGAGTCCAAGCCACAAGCCTTTGTTATCACTCCTTCCTTTTCTATTCTTAGCTAGCCTCCTGGTGAAATCCTTTCTTCTATTATTTTAGTATAGTTTTAATATAATATATATAATAAAATAATAAATCAAGCCTTCTGAAACATGGAGTCAAGATTCTCATCTCTTCCCTCATCCTAAGACCCCTGTGAACACCGTCACAGGAAGGGACATTAAAACTCATCTTGTCCCACCCCTGCCACAGGCAGGGGCACCTTGCACTGGACCAGGTCCCTCCAAGTCCCTGGATGGAGGAGAGAATCAGAAAAAAAGGCAAAACTTGTGGGTTCAGATAAACACAGCTAAGTAGGACACAAAAGAAAAGGAAAATTACAACAACCATAAAGGAATATCCAGACCAAGTGATGCCCAGGGTGCTTGCTCACTGCCCTCTGAGCCATGCCCAGCCAGCCCCTGAGCAGAGGCTCGAGGCTTTTGGAGCAGCACCAGCACCCTGGGCTCCCTGCCTGCAGCCAGGGATGAAAGCAGAATGAAGAGTGGAGTGTGCTGAGTGATGCTTCACGTTGGGTTTGTGTGCAACTTTCCAAGACAAACAGCAGCCTGCCTCCCTGCTAGCCCTGCTCCCTCCAGATTCCCAGAGCATGACTTGCAGAGGGGTGCTGGATACCAAAGGAAAGTGCCAAGATTCATTATTTGACTTTGTCAGCTCGGTAAAATGTCTGATGTTGGTAGGAGGTTCTGTTTTCATAGAGAAAGCCTTGAAGAAAATAAAACAAAACCAACTCCTCCTCCCATCCTGGGGCCTCCTGTCCCCGGTTTCAGGTTGGAGCCAGGGCTGCTGACTCATGGAATGTGCAGGTGCTGGGGCCTTCCTTGGGGAGCACCACCTCAGCACCTGCCCTCTGGGACAGTTCTTAAGCTTTTTTAAAAAGCTTTTGCCCTGATTTTCACAGCAGAGCAGATCCTGGATCACCTTATCCTTCTGGGTGCAGGTCCACCAGTTTGCAGAGCATTGTGTGTGTCTGCTCCAGCACATAATTTGGCCCTGTGCCTCCCTCCTTTCCTTTTTCTGTACCACAGGAAGCAGCATTTATAAAATCCCTAATGATCCTGTCAGCTTTTATACATTTCCTGTCTTGCTTTATAAATGAAAGAGGAAAACACAGCACTTTTGACCTGAATTACTTTGGGTTGTGTTTGCTGTGTGTGGTGTTGGTCATTAGTCTGCTTTGCCTCTGTCATCTGTGATGCCAGGGTGGCTGTGTCTGCTTCCATGTCCTTGTCAAAATCCTGGCAACTTCAACATTTTCCATAATAACCCTTCTTCCCCCTTCTCATTCAGGGGGAATCTGAGGGAGGAAATTGCTTTACCTTTTGGAATCATAGAGAAAACTGGAAAATGTGCATCTTTTTCACTCTACAGACTAAGAACCAGCAGGCAAATAAATGGAATTTATGTTCTGGTAGTACAGATGAAAGCCCCTTCATTTTCAAGCTAAGCTAGGTTGGGGTTTTTGTAAATGTCTTATTTGAGACCACAGGGGTGACCTACCCAACACACACAAATTACCTCTTTGCAGGAGACTGTCTGGTTTGACACATGCATTCTTGAGGTCATAAATGGATTTATTGGGGGATGCAAGAAGTCCTGAGAGCACTAACCACACACCTGACAGTAGTTTTGAACCCTACATCAGTGCTGTCTCTATTTTCTGTGACGCACTTTACAAAGAGCAACCCTACCTCAGTTTTCCTCTGGATTTCAGGGGTTTTCACAGGTTCATGGAGCTGTAGCTGTGCAAAACTCCTCAAAGCCAAGGCTGGCAGAGGTTTGCCATTCCTGATTTCAGGGGTTTTCACAGGTTCATGGAGCTGTAGCTGTGCAAAACTCCTCAAAGCCAAGGCTTGTAGAGGTTTGCCATTCCTGATGCATTCAGCAATCCATGTCCCATGTCCAGTGCTCATGAGGATGCCTCAGGAGGGTGATTCCAGCACCTTGCAGGGCATGGGGCAGGACAGGGGTTTTCTCCTTGCTGTGTGTAAGAGCAGGAAATTTTGGACCATTTTACGACTAAAGATGGGGAAGATTGACTCTTGTATCCTCGTTACCTTGAACCTTCCTGATGTTATTTCCTGAACTGGTGGAAAACTTAAAACTCCAGACCAGACATTAAGTGCTGAGTTGAAAGATATTTTATTCCATTCCCTCTCTTTGCTGCCTTGTTCTTTTCCCCTTCAGAAGCTCTCTTGGAATACCATTCCTACCCATAACTTTGTGAAACATAGGGGCCAAGTGCCTGGAAAGTGAATCAAGCCAGCTTCTAAGCTGACTTGCATGCAGCACTGGAAATAAAAATAATTCCTCTAGTCATTGGAGCTTAACCAGACTGAAAACTGAACTAAGTAAGCAGGAAAATCCTGACTGCTATAAAGAGAATCTACTCTACAGCAGCTATGAAATGGCAATGCCATAACCAGGTGTCTCCAGCAAGGAATAAACTGGTTGAAGTGATACATAAAAAATTTCAAGTTTGCTTTCTTCTTCTAAACTAGGGAGCAGACAGCCAAGGCCATCACCAGTTAAACAGGCTGTTAAACCAGCTTTGGGGAGAGCTGGATGCACTTTTGCAAGGGGGAGAAATCGGGAGGACCAGCTGTGAGCTGGACAGTTTGCAGCTGAGATGAGGTAATATGGTCAAATATGTGCCTCTGCGAGTGAGGTTAGTTATTTATTCCCTTCAAAGACTTTCCTGTGTCTACGCAGTCTGAAAACGATTTTTACAGTTAATATCAGCCTGGCCCAGGCCAGACTTGTGCTGCTGCTGGTACTGCTGAGGAGCAGCCAGGTCTGCAGCCCAGCTCAGGGAGCCTTTGATGGGGCTCTGGGGGATCCCCAGTGACCCAGAGGAAGCCCAGAGCGCAGATAATCCTTATCAGGGCCCATGAAGTCACTCAGGAAGCAGCTGAAGTGACCCTGATGGGTTTGACTCCAGGGCTGGGAGGATCTGGGGAGCTGAGCTGAGGTTTCCTGGGATGGGGATGCCCAATCTGCCCTGGCGTGGGTGGGGTACCCCACAGCTTGGGGCAGTCCCCTGGGAGCCATGCCAGGTATGCACAGGCTCCTCTCTCTGCTGGTGTCCTCAGGTGCAGATTTTTGCCTTCAGGACCAAGTGGAAGTGATGCCTTAAGTTTTAGCTTTTGTGTTTTTCAGATCAGTGCTGCTGTAGTGTGTAACTCCAAAACTCCACAGGCTGTCAGCTGCTGTTCCCCCATTTTATTCAGAATAAAGAGTTTCTCTCTGAGCCTGAAACTCAAGGACACCTTGCTCTCTCAGGCCCTGAGAAATGTCAACAACAGTGAACTTGGGGGGGCAAGCTTGGAGTAAACGACTTCATTACCTGAAGCTGTAATTGGACAATTAACCCCTGAAATACAAATAGACCAAACTTAAATCTGTGTAAAAAACTGGTGACCATCATCCATCCTGGGTGTAGCCTTTGGGAGATTCTTGCACTGCCCAAGGTGTATCTATTGAAAATAATAATAAATAAATGCCCGCTTTATTCTTTTAACTCTGTCTAGCCTCTGTCCTAGGAAGCCGGGCATCAGAAAAGCACCCTGATGCTTTGTCCAGCCTGTCCAGCTCTTGTGTGCTCAGCTCCACTGGCCTGGCTCCTTGTGTGCCTGTGAACCCTTATGTAAAATCAGTGGCCCAGCACAGAGCCCTGAAACCCCACCCTGCAGGGGGCCAACCCTGCAGGACCACAACCCCCATGGGGTCCTGCATGGTGACTGAGTTGGGACAGGGGATGGCCCTGTCCCATAGAGATCCCTCCAGTGACACCTGACTTATGCATGGTGAAATCAGCCTGTGGCCCATCCTGCACAGACCCCCCCTGAAACCCCAACCCCTGACCCCATGGTGACCCTGCCAGGTATGCACAGGCTCCTCTCTGCTGGTGTCCTCAGGTGCAGATTTTTTGCCTTCAGGACCAAGTGGAAGTGATGCCTTAAGTTTTAGCTTTTGTGTTTTTCAGATCAGTGCTGCTGTAGTGTGTAACTCCAAAACTCCACAGGCTGTCAGCTGCTGTTCCCCCATTTTATTCAGAATAAAGAGTTTCTCTCTGAGCCTGAAACTCAAGGACACCTTGCTCTCTCAGGCCCTGAGAAATGTCAACAACAGTGAACTTGGGGGGGCAAGCTTGGAGTAAACGACTTCATTACCTGAAGCTGTAATTGGACAATTAACCCCTGAAATACAAATAGACCAAACTTAAATCTGTGTAAAAAACTGGTGACCATCATCCATCCTGGGTGTAGCCTTTGGGAGATTCTTGCACTGCCCAAGGTGTATCTATTGAAAATAATAATAAATAAATGCCCGCTTTATTCTTTTAACTCTGTCTAGCCTCTGTCCTAGGAAGCCTCTCGGGCATCAGAAAAGCACCCTGATGCTTGTCCAGCCTGCTCAGCTCCACTGGCCTGGCTCTTGTGTGCCTGGAACCCCCCCAGTGCCCAGCACAGGGGGCTGAGGAGCCCCAGGGGGTGCTGGGGTGTGAGTTGGGACAGGGGATGGCCCTGTCCCATAGAGATCAGTGACACCTGACTTATGTAAAATCAGCCTGTGGCCCAGCACAGAGCCCTGAAACCCCAACCCCTGCATGGTGACCCCAACCCCTGCATGGTGACCCCAACCCCTGCATGGTGACCACAACCCCTGCATGGTGATCCCAAATCCTGCATGGTGACTCCAACCTCTGAATGGTGATCCCTACCCCTGCATGGTGATCCCAACCCCTGCATAGTGATCCCAACCCCTGAATGATGATCCCAACCCCTGCATGGTGATCCCAATCCCTCCATGGTGATCCCAACCCCTGCATGGTGATCCCAACCCCTGCATGGTGACCCCAACCCCTGCATGGTGATCCCAACCCCTGCATGGTGACCCCAACCCTGCATGGTGATCCCAACCCCTGCATGGTGACCCCAACCCCTGCATGGTGATCCCAACCCCTGCATGGTGACCCCAACCCCTGCATGGTGATCCCAACCCCTGCATGGTGACCCCAGCCCCTGCATGGTGATCCCAAACCCTGCATGGTGACCCCAACCCCTGAAGGGTGACCCCAGCCCCTGCATGGTGACCCCAAACCCTGCATGGTGACCCCAGAGTGGGTAGGAGCAGGCTGAAGTGAGCTGAAGCCAGTTAAGTTACCTGGTCTCTGCTGCCAACACAAGCTGCAGTAACCACTGCTGTGCACCAGGAATAAAATCACTCTAAATGCTGCCCAGAATATGTTTGGCACCCATGGAGGGTGGGGAAAACAGCAGTGCTGTGTTTTTTTGGTGGTTGACAGCTCTGGTGCCATGATCTGTGCTGCTCCCCATGTCCTGGTCTGGCTGTGTCACCCCTTTTTCAGGAGTTTTGGTGCTCTTGTTGGAGCTGGGCTCCTGCCATCCATTGTGTCTGCTCCAGAAATAAGGAGATAAAGTGTATCAGGGCAGGAGATGGGCCTGCCTGCATCCCCAGTGCAGGGCTGGAGCAAAGATAATGGGGTGGTGTTTGTGGGTCCCCCAGGATGAGGGAAGAGATGAGAATCTTGACTCCATGTTTCAGAAGGCTGATATATCATACATTATCTATTATATTATATTATATTATATTGAAATTATATACTAAAACTATGCTAAAGAAAGAGAAAAGAGACATCAGAAAGCTGGCAAAGAAAAAGAATGATAATAAAATCTTGTGCCTGACTCGGAGCATCTAACACAGCTAGCTGCCATTAGCTATTAATTAAAAACAATTCACGTGCAACCAATCAAGGATGCACTTGTTAGTAAACTGTCTCCAGAGCACATTCTACAACCATAGTTAGTGTTTACATTTCATTTCTGAAGTTTCTCAGCTTCTCCTCAGAAAAATCTTAGCAAAAAGATTTTTCAAAAAATGTGCCTGTGACACATGCCCATCCTCTGCACCCAGTGGGGATCAGCTAAGCTGAGCCTAAGCTTGGGTTTGCAATATGGAAAGTGAAAGATGGAAAAGATGGTTCTCCTGCTGCTGGGTGTGCTCTCTGGTGTTGGGAAATGTGCTCAGTACCCTGTAAGGAGCCTTTCAGCAAATTTCAGACTTGGGTGAGATAAGAGGAGACTTCCGAGAAGCCTGGCCAAAAAGGGAAGGGGAAAAAAAATGACAAAAAGAAATGTTTACTTTGAGGTTCTGCTTTGAGAGATTTGGGGTTATCTGGGCTTGCAACATTTAAATTAAGGGAGGAGTCAAAGAAATGAAAGACATCACCAGGAAATATTGATGCAAGGCGATTTCTTAACACACACAGATCACTGCTGACTTTGGGAGGTTTGCCCACACTGAGCTTAGAGGCTGGAATTGGAAAAAACCCCTGAGTGCTCAGGTTTCTTACCAGTGGGTTGGGGTTGCACCCCAATCTTACACAACCCAGTCTCTCCAGTGCTTCTGCTGAGCATTCCACCACATGCTCCCCTCCTCCTGCTGGGCCTGATGCCTCTGTAACTCAGTTTTGAGAACCCAGGGATCTATAATTCAATCCCATTTCCAGTTCTCACTGGGTTCTTCAGGACCTTTTCCTTCCAGGGCTCCTTGCAAGGGAGTCTCAGGCAGGTTGCTGCCTGTTCCTGGCACTGCTGTGTCCCCTGCCAGCCCTGCCCTTGTCACCAGCATGCTGCCATTGAGTTTTGGGCTGCCTGGAACAACACATCAATGCCCTGGAAAGCAGTGGGAAAACAGCAAAGAACATGCTGGAGCTTTATTTTTCTTTCTTGTTTTGACAACCTCTGGCAAGAATCTAGATGAAAACAGAGGGGCTGCAGGAATGATTGAGGAGGGATTTTTCTGTGTGGTGTTTTTCCTAAGATAGGATTTGCCAGGAAAGCCACCCACCTGTTCAGACAAGGCCTCAATTGTGGTAGATGGTGGTGAACAACTGAGCGCCTGTGTTCCCCTCCAAGAGCCACAATTCCTGGGTTATTTTTAGCAGATTTGCACACCTCTGTTTATTTGCTCTCCCTGGTGCACATTCCTCAGTCCCTGTGACTTCCTCCATAACGTGGCCAAAGCTGGAGGCAGAGGAGCTTTCTGTGAGCAAATGCTGTTCTGATGGCAAAGGATGGGTACAGAGTTTTATCCCAGCACTCATTCCATAGAAATTTAGTTGTGGCTTTACCTCTGGGAGTCCCTGAGTGCTGTCCTTTCACTGTGCAATTCCCCGCCACTTTTCCTGTGCCTCTCTGGATGTTTTTGGAGCTTACAGAAACTGGATCTTCATCTGCTTTTCATTTCCTTGGATGCTGCTGGGCTATCAGCTTGTTTTGTCCTCAGTGGCAAGCGGCTGCTCCACAAAATCTTACAAGACAAGGGAGGTGTTTAGTCTGCTGTGGGTTTTTTTCTGCTCATAAAATAAGGGAGACGGTAACCGATGTCTTGGGAGTGGAGGGAAGGGATTTATCAGTGGAGAAAATTGGGCTGGCCTGGAGGAATGTCATTAGATGTGGAAGAGTCCTTAAGTGGTAAAAACAATCAGTCAAACAAAGTGCTCGTGGCCTTGAGCAGAGCACTTGGTGTGGTCTCCTCGCCACAGTCCCCAGAGCCTCTTCTCAATGTGCCATGAGACTGGAAAGGAATGTCTTGTCCTTGTCACTGGCAGGAGCTGAGCAGGGAGGGAACGCTGTCTGTCTGTCTGTCTGTCTGTCTGTCTGTCTGTCTGTCCTGCGGGACACGTCAGGCTGCCAGGGCCACCCTGATCCAGCAGTTCTGGCCTGGCCTCTGAGAGCTGCCCAAGGTCGTGCAGGAAAGTCCATCTCAAAGTGCAGGAATATGAAATTCCTCCTGTTTCCTTCCCTTTGCTGCTGTTATTTTTCCCTTGATCTTTGGTTGGGTTCCTATTTTTTTTTTCTTGGTGCTTGGAACATCATTACTCATTTGCACAGGTAGGAAGACTGTTGGACAACATTTCATTTCATTTCATTTCATTTCATTCTGTATTTTCTCTCAGGGTTTGTGTTAACCCTTGATCTGGTACCCATTCAGTGTGAGTCTGAACTCCTTACATGGAGATCTTTGGCTGCTGCAATGTGGTCACTTGGGAAGGTTTAGCAGCTTGAGGATCAGGCTTGAAATGTTTGAAATATTCACACTCATGAAGGGCAGAAGTGGCTCAGCTCTTCCCTGCTTGCACCAGAGCCAGCTCCACTTGGTTACAGGGACACAGCACCTGGTATGACCAAACCCAATGAGAATTTTGGTAGGAATTTCCTTGCTGGCCTTGGGAGACCTGCAACAACCCTGCTGGTACCAGAGCCACTCCTCAGGACATGGATCAGGACATGCAAAGGAGGATCTTGGAAAACAATGGTCTGGGCATCTCCATGAAATATTCACCTGCACACTTCTGCCTCAACAGCCTGAGCTGAAATTTCCCATCTCATTTGCTGCTGTGCCCAGCTGGGTTACAGTTGTGTAAAAAGGCAATTTTTTACACATTAAGTTTTGTGGTGGACAAGCCCCAAAGTTCTTTGGGATGTAGTTAGGATGTGGACTGGCTGCCTAGGCCCAGCTTTGTTTGTAGGAAGGTTATAGGATCACAGGGATGTTCTTTTGGAAATGTAGTACAGTTACACCAGTGTAACATACATCTTGTATGAGGGAATGCATGGGGAAGAGAGACAAGTCCTGGCAGAGCACCTCACTTGTTTCTTGTCCTCCTCTCAAGGCAAAAGCACCTTTTTCTGGGCTGGCTGAGCCCTCAGTGGACTTTGCATGTCGATGGGGACATCTGCTTGTGCTGAAATTGGAGACTATTTTCTGTTTTCATGAAGAAGTGATGACCTCTCACATCCATCCCAGCTGTTGGGTGGTGGTTACTTGGTGATCCAAGGCACAGGGTGGGTGTCTAAACATGAAATGATGACAGTGATCCTGATGCTGCTGGGATCAGCCATGTCTCCCCTCCTGCCATCTCCCACCCCTTCCAGCAGAGGAGCTGGAAGCAGCAGGAGCAAATTCGCCATCCTGCTTTAATGTGGCTTGGCCATGAAACTGTGTGCACTCCAACCAGCTCACTGCACGTTAAACAAACAGGGAGACTCCTCATTGGAGTGAAAGCATAACCATTATTAACATTGTTTATAAAGTGCTTATTTGCTGATTTGGAGGTCAAGCATGTTTGACATTCCCACTGCTGGAAGGGGACTGGCTTAGCAAGGGCCTCTGCTTTGCATCGCACTCTGCTTTTTATTTTGCAAGCCACATCTTCATGTTCCTGAGAAATGTTTATGGTTTGGAGGTCGCTGACATGGCTTTAAACATCTGCTCAGCTCAGAAAGGGAGAAATTGTCATTGTTTTTGCTATGGCCCTCCTAAGTGTCAGTGCCTTTTAGGTGCAGTGCTTCATGTGTCACTCTCCAAACAGGCAAAGAGTGAGCGCTCCAGAGCCAGTGAAAGCAAACAGCTCAGCACCTGCCCCTTCCACACTGTCCTGTGGCCTCAGAGAAGGCTCTTGAAATGACATTTCCACCTGTGTGGGATGCCAGGTCTTGATGGTGCAGGGCAAGAAGAGCAGTGCCAGTCGAGCAATGAAGATGTGGACGTACTGCTGAACTCCACACCTGACAGTTCTCAGCTTCTTTTTTCTACCTCTGTCAAGGTCAGGATTGAGTTCTGCAGTATTTCACTAACAAGACACAAAACGCCTAACCATCTTTCTTTACAAGGCCTTTTAAGGCTAAACTATCTAAATTATTTTCACTTTTAACCCAATAACTGATCACTCAAAGTCCACAATGTGGACTCTCCTGTCCAATTACACAAAACCACCCAAACCCAGGAGGAAAAAGGAAGGTGAAGAAAAAGATGAAGAAGAAGGACCAGCCTCCACCATAAAACCTCCACCTTGCTCTATATATATTACTATATTCTAAAACCTTAAACTCTGAGTTTTCCACCCTGTGATTTTATATACTTCTAATCAAATTCCACACCCACAATCTCAGTTCTATCTTTCCATTTTGGAAGCCTTCTCCACAGCCTTAAGTCAAATGCAGTGTTCTCTTGGTGGTCAGAGTCTGTCAGCACAGAAAATCTGAAATTCTCAGCATCCAAAATATCCCTGCTGTGGAAGAACCAGCTGGGAGGTTGGGGAGGTCACCTGGCAGGTGCTGTTTATGCTGCCTCTTGGACCTGTGGTGGTCTTTTAGTGCTTTAACAGTACCAGAGACACCTTTTGATAGCTGAGTGTGGTTCTTGGAACAGCCTTGGTCTGTGCCCATGCTTTGGCTGCCTGCTCATTTCTGTGTGATGCTGTTGAGGGTGTCTGCACCGCTTGTTCACAGCTTCAATTTCTTACATTGCTCCAGAAGCTGACATCAGGAATATCTCCTGAAAACTGTGCCTGGCCTGAAAATGTTGGAAAGTGTAGGCACAGAGTTTGGGGGGATTGGGATGGGGCTGTGTGGGGCACAGTTTGGGGTCATTGGGGCAGTGTGTAGCACAGTTTGGGGTCATTGGGCTGGGCTGTGTGTGGCACAATTTGGGGTCATTGGGATGTGTGTGGCACAGTTTGGGGTCACTGGGATGGGGCTGTGTGTGTGGCACAGTTTGGGGTCACTGGGCTCTGAGCGGCACAGTTTGGGGTCACTGGGCTGTGTGTGGCACAGTTTGGGGTCATTGGGGCTGTGTGTGGCACAGTTTGGGGTCACTGGGGTGTGTGTGGCACAGTTTGGGGTCATTGGGGTGTGTGTGGCACAGTTTGGGGTCACTGGGCTCTGTGTGGCACAGTTTGGGGTCATTGGGGCTGTGTGTGTGGCACAGTTTGGGGTCACTGGCTGTGTGTGGCACAGTTTGGAGTCACTGGGGTATGTGTGTGGCACAGTTTGGGGTCATTGGAATGGGGCTGTGTGGGGCACAGTCTGGGGCCATTGGGGTGTGTGTGGCACAGTTTGGGGTCACTGGCTGTGTGTGGCACAGTTTGGGGTCACTGGGGTGTGTGTGGCACAGTTTGGGGTCATTGGGGTGTGTGTGGCACAGTTTGGGGTCACTGGGATGGGGCTGCGTGGGGCACAGTTTGGGGTCACTGGGCTGTGTGTGGCACAGTTTGGGGTCACTGGGGTGTGTGTGTGGCACAGTTTGGGGTCACTGGGGTATGTGTGTGGCACAGTTTGGGGTCATTGGGGCTGTGTGTGGCACAGTTTGGGGTCACTGGCAGTGTGTGGCACAGTTTGGGGTCACTGGGGCTGTGTGTGTGGCACAGTTTGGGGTCACTGGCAGTGGGGCTGTGGCCCAGCCTCATCCCCAGTGGGTGCAGCTGTGAGCAGCAGGTGAGCAGCACTGACAGCAATGAGCCATGGAGTGCCCAGGTGTGCTGAGCAACCCCCAAAGGGAGCAGAGGGCACACAGGGGCAGTGCAGGAACACGAGGGGTATAAAAGGGTGGGTAAAGAACAAGAGGGGCAGATGCTTGCAGCCTTCTGAAATGAAATGTCTCTTTGTATGGGTTGAAACCTTCTGAATTTGTATGGTGACACTGTGCATCATGGCTGTCTCAACTGTGATATGTGCTGTGACAGGAAAGATACTGTGATTTTTGTGTGCTGTGTCCTACATCCTTCTCAGTCAGCTAAATGGAGCTGTGTTATCACTCAAAGAAGCCTGAAATGGATGTGGAGCTTGATGTGATGATGTCTCTGGAAAATGGCTGATGACAATGGCGTGGTGAGTGATTTACAGAAGTAGTTTCTATTTTTTGAAAACACCCTGTTTCTCTGCACACCATCAGACAAACAAGGCAAGGGACGTGGATGCATTATCAAATCTATGAAACAAACTGGGCTGCTTTACAAATGTGAAAAAGATACCTAAGAGCTGCCAAATAGCATTTTGTCATCTTGAGGAAAACAAGATGACAAACTGCTTTTGCTGTAGAGAGAACAGGCCAGGATTCAGAGTTGTGCATCTACCATCTCTAGAGAGGAGCACACAGAAATCTGTGTCACAACATTTCTATAATGAGCAAGAACAGACCCAAATGTAAGTGTGGGGTGCTCTGTCCTTTGGAAATCTGTCCCTCTTGTGAATCCTTACACTCAGAAATTCCAGCTATGAAGTTTGCCATTTGAAAAACCTTTGTAGAGGTGTGTGTGGAGCTGTGTGTCAGCCCATACCTGTGCTGTGGCAGGTCAAGAGAAGCTTTTTCTGCCTTTCCTGCATTGTCAGGAATCTTCCTTTTTACCCAGGTGTTGATTTTCCAAAAACATGTGGTGACTCTGCCTGGGAGACTTGCACCCATGTCTTGCTGATCCCAGCCAGCTGAGCACAAACCTTTCTGCGGCTGCAGAGAGGCTTGCAGGCTGTGATCACAAAGGAGCTGTATCTCTACAAAAGCTAACTAAAAATAGGAAATTATGCGGACTATCATGGCAGATTTTCAAGTTCTAGACAGTATTTTAATTTTATTTAAATCCTAGATCCCTTAGGAGGAAAGGATGTTGTGCTCATATGGGGCTGTGTGTTTGTTTATCCATCCACATTGACTCCTACATGCTGCTTTTTGAGCCCCAAATTTCAGTAAAAAAAAAAAAAGACATTTTGATAGTGTTCTTGAAGTTTATGAAACTCTAAAATTGTGTGAAAAATGCAGCTCAAAAGATAAAAAGCACTTCTATTAATAGTCCCAGATTGACGTCTAAGCTCACCCCTCAGCAGAGTGCAGAGAATCCACTCAGGGGGATGCTATAAATGCCCCAACCACAGAAAGAGTTTCAATCACAGCACATCCTTTATCAGGCACCAGAGAATCCAACCACAATGCAGAAATCCCCAGGAAACTACCCTGTGTTATTTCTGGGGCTAATAGAAAAACTCATATGGGCTGTTTGTTTATTTGTGTGTTGGGTGTTTTTAAAATTTTATGGAGAAGCCGCAGGGCATGACATTTTAAATTAAGATGAGATTGCTATAGGAAATGGTGAGAAAGGTCACAGCAAGATCCCTCTCTTGGCAAAGAAAGGCCTGTAAAACCACGTCCAGGCTTTGCTCTGCTGAGCAGGGTGTTGAAGATGTGCTCAGTGGAGGCGTGGGAACGGGGAGCCGTGTTCTGGGCAGCTTCTCAGGATGGAATGGGAATCTTTGGGATTTTCATGTGGCCTGGCAGCGCAGTGCTGTGCTCAGTTGCTGTGCTCCCTACCATGCTCCTTGTCCTGAGGAGAGGGAATTGTGCTTTAGGCTGGATCCAAGGAAACACCATCCTTTCACATGATATTGATAGTGGGAGTCACTGCACCAAACCTACAAGATAGCCAAGGCTAAGTTATTTTCTTTGTAATCAGAATAAATAGGCAAAAATAGAGTGATTTCTCCCCAGGAGGTGCTTTATCCTAAGACAGGTGGGGGCTCATCCTCTGGGGTGACTGCTTGTCATCATGGCCTTCACCAGTGCTCAGGGGGACAGGTTTAGATTTGGTCATCTCATCTGTAGACACCCTATTGAAGGCAGATGAATCCCAAGCTGTCCTAGTCCACAGTGATGGCTTCCAAAAAGGTGTTTTAGTGCAGGGTTTTAGTCCAGCTCTAGCAACCAGCTCAGCCTGAGACTGAGATCAACATGATGAGCAGATATTGCCACCAAATCTCATTGCTATGAGAGCCCCACGCTGCCCTGAAGCATCTGACAGGGTAGGATGCTGCTAGATGGACCTAAAATCTGAGCTGTCTCGGAAAATAAAGTGCAAATATCTTCTTGCATGGAAATTGTGATCAGGGTAAGCAGCTGGTTATGGGGGTGTGCTCTGAGGATTTTTATGTCCAGGTGTGCTTGATGCTGCTGATTATGAGCAGTTTAGCACTCTTCATAGTGGCAGCAAGGACAGGCATTGGAGGTGGTGAAATTCTACCTGGTAAGGGCTTTTCTGGTTCTGCTGACAATTAACAAGGATAATTTTCTCTTTATTTTTTTATTCTTTGCTCTCTGCTGATATTCTCAGCATGATGGGGAAGCAGTTCCACTGCTACTAATTGAGCCCAGCTGATTCTTTTAAACATTTTCTGCTTGGAATTAGAGCATTTTTTTGGTGATTATATTACAAGAACATGGCAGCCTCTAGTTCTCCTTTTGCCATTTCAATCTGTGGCTGTATATCCAAGTGTGGAGCTGTGTAACCATAAGTACATTCACTTTTTTATGAATACTCTGTCTCGGTCTGTTTTCACTGTTTCTATTATTTCTGTGTGCTATAAAAGTTATGAAACTTGAAGGAAGAAGCCAGAAATGTGGCCAGTTCTAGGCAGAGATGCGTTTTTACGTGGGGACTGGGGTGTTGGAAAGGCTGACACTTGTTTTTGTCATAAAAAATGCTTTTGCTAACTCCAGTCTGGCTCAGAAATACCTCCACGAGATCCGTGGCTGTTCCAAACACCCTTTTGCTACGCTCTCTTTATGCAATTGTTTATTTTATGGTGTCAACTACTTTGTATTGTTAGGACATCGTTGCAGGCCAATATTTTACTTGGCAAAACTCTTTGAGTCACAAGCTCAGTCCCACAAAATTTCCTAGTGTGAGTGCTCAGTGCAACCAAAGCATGCTCCGACATCTGTGAGGGGCTTGTGGGTGAAAGAAGGGGATTAGCAAAGAGGTGATCTCAGCTGCTTGTGCTTTGCATGCAGCACATGGGGTAATTGAGCCACTATAAAGTGCTGCGAGATGATGTTTGTGACTCCTCCCCAGTGTCTGCAGCTGGGAAGTGCTAAAGCACTCCACTCTCTGCTTCACTGGAGGCTGGAGACCAAAACCAGTTGGAAATTTGGAATGAAGAATTCTCCCTCGTTGAATTGGTCATCCCTGAGGGGTGATTGCACCCCACACACCCAGGGGCTCACAAAGAGCCATCAGTGACAGAGAGGGTGGAGATGGATCTGCTCTTGATGGGGTTTGCTGTCGCAGACATCTTTTATGGAAAATCCTTTCCTTAGGATTTTTCCTCCTGAGAAGCTGAGAGGCCGCAAGAACAAAGTGTAAACAATGGTTATCTGCTGCTGTGGGATGCAACACGTAGATATGTGATTAGCTCATGTTAGTTTGTTTGTAATTAATGGCCAATCACCATCATCTGGCTCAGACTCCATCTGAGACAGAAGCTTTGTTATCATTCTTTTCTATTCTTAGCTTAGCTAACCTTCTGATGAAACCTTTTCTTCTATTCTTTTAGTATAGTTTTAATGTAATATATATATATCATAAAATAATAAATCAAGCCTTCTGAAACACGGAGTCAGATCCTCATCTCTTCCCTCATCCAAGAACCCCTGTGAACACCGTCACAGTTTGGTCTGGTGGAGTTTATTTTATTAAAAAGTACTGAAACTCTCATCTGAAATGAGATGTGTCAGGTCTCCTGACAGGTAGAGCTGTGTGTGCTACAAACCTGGAGAGGGTATTTGCTGAATGCTGAGATGGCTCAGTCTGGATGTTTCATCCCCATGCCCTTGTCAGAGTTTGATACTGTAGGAATGATCACTCTATTCTTACTGAAACCTTGGCATGTATCTTGGTTTTACCATCAGTCTTCCTTCTGCTTGCTCTGAATGAGCCCTGTACCTGCTGCTTTTCAGAGAAATCACCAGGTGCTGGTGAATTGGAGCAGAATCCCGTTGCAAGGTAGAGTACACAGCAATCCTGGCAGTCTAAACCCTCTTCTTTCCTGACAATGCACTCCTCATGGTGCTCCTGCTCGTGGCAAACACAACTGGGCAAATCTCCTCCAACTTCTGTGCTCCACAAGAACTTCTTACCCAGTAAATGGTTTTTTTTCTGTCTTGCCAAACTGGTTCACCCCCAGCACTGACACCTGTGGTGGGGCCAGGTGCTGCTTCACGCTGGTTCAGGAGGTGCCCTGGCTGTAGGAGATCTCACAGGTGTAAAGGAACTTTCCCTGTGCTTGGAGGTTGAGGGCTGGTGACACCAATCACCAGCAGATGAGTCCTGACTGCAGAAACCAAGCACCAGAGCTCACAGCTCTGTTAGTCAGAGCAGGATCTAAGCCTGGATTGCTGGAGCAGCAGAGAGTGGGTTGTTTCATCCCAGGAGAATTTTGTGGGTTATTTTGGCAGAGCACAATGGAAAAAAGCATGGACTGTGGCTGCCTTTGCAACTCTTGGCTGTGTGGATGACAAAGTTTGCCTTCTGGCCTGCCAGGCCTTTTTGCCTTCATTAGCACAAACTTATTTTGGAGACTTTATTTATTCTTTTTTCAGTTATTTTTTTTTTTTTATTTTTACTTTCTTTTAGTCTCCTCTGGCTGGGCTTTGTCCCTGAAGCCCACACTGATGGGAGCATCCAGGAGATAAGAAAATGGTGAATTATGTTTTGCATCTTCTATGGCTGGAATTTCAGTGCTGCAGGGTCAGTTTTAAATTATCCCTGGAGGGTTGGTTGTGTTTTATAAGCTGGATGGCTTGGCTTGCAGCCCTTTGATTTTTCCAAATAGTATAAATCTATAGACATTTGCCTTTGGCACAAAAAAGCTCCCCAATTCGAAGTCAAGAATAATTATTTTCCCAGAGACAAGGTCAGCAGCTGGATTCAAATAATGAGATGGAAAAAGTCACTCTTGTTGCTTTTCACATGATTTTTAATAAGTAATTTTCAAAAGTAACCTCAGTGCATCAGGATCTGCCCCTTGCTCCCATGGCAGCCACGAGAGGTTCCTTAACCCAGGTACAGCTCCCAGTGTCCTCCACCAGGGCAGGAATTTCCTCTGAAGCTCCACCTGCAGCAACAAAACACAGAAAACCACAAGAAATAGTACACAGCCACTCTTCCCCATGCCTAATAGTGGCTGCTTCCCTAAGATTTTCCAAATTACTCTAAAAACACACAATTTCCTTCTTTAAATTTATTTTTTATGGTTAACTGGAACCAATGTAGTTCACATCAAGTGAAATCTTTCATTTACATTTTTACTTTTCCAGAAAGAAATACTCTTTGCAAGTAACTTGCACTGAAAATGCCAGTTTAGGGATGGGTCCCTGGACAGCACTTTCCACCTGGCTCTGCAGGGAGGACTTGGGATGCAGGAGGGAAGTGCCCCACCACTGGCCTGATGAGTGGTTTGGAGAAGAAAAATATACTCTGCATCTGTGCTGGACATGAGCTGTATCTAGCCTGATGTTCTTCTTGAAGCTATTGAGTTTATTAAGGATTATTATTCCAGGCATTCTTTCCCCTGCTACTGAAAGTCCATTAAGATGGAAAACAAACCCTTCTCTCTTTGAGCACGTGGATAGTTTTGGTCTGGACCAACTTTGTCAGAGTGACATAACCCAAAAAAACAGTAGGAACCATTTGACTGAGCTTCTGCTGCCAGAAATATTGAAGGTTAAAATAATTCTTGGCAGGGCCTCCATCCCCTGTGGATCCCAGGTGTTGGACGTGCAGATTCCAGCTCTGCCTTGGCCTCTGGTGTGTCTGTGAAGCAATTCATGGCAGAGAAGAGAAGGGTGAGGAGCTGTGGCTGAGGGGACAGGCCGGGCTGGGGCTCTGTGGCTCCCTGTGTGGATTTAGCTGTGTCCTTGTGGTGTTTTCCCTGGGCTGGAGTGGGAGGCACCTTGGGCTGATGTTGGAATCCTGGATGCTGAGAATTTTAAACTTTCTGTGCTGAAAGGCACAGATCCACAAGAGAACACTGTATTTGACCTGAGGCTGTGGAGAAGGCTTCCAAAATTGATCAACAGCACTGGAATTACAGGTGTGTAGTGGGTTAAAAGTGTGTAACATCACAGGGTGGAAAACTCAGAGTTTGGGATTTTAGAACGTAGAAATAAATATGAAACAAGATGGAGGTTTTAGGGTGGAGGCAGGTTGTTCTTCTTTACCTTCTTCCTCCTTCTTCGTGGGTTTGGGTGATGTTTTGTAATTGGACAGAAAAGTCTGCACTGGGGGCTCTTTGGGATCAGTTATTGGGTTAAAAGGGGAAATAATCCAGGTGTCATTTATTAATTGGATAGTTCAGTCTTGAAAGACCTTGTACCAAGAGATTGTTGGCCATTTTGTGCCTTCTAATGAAAAGCTGCAGAACTCACGGTTGTGAGGCTGTTTCACTGATAAGAAATAATAAACACCTGAGTCCCAACATGAATTACTGTCTCAGGTGCCTTCAATCCCAACCTTGATTGTTTTCCCTTTTAACCCAATAGTTGATCCCACAGACCCTGCAATGAGGAGTTTTCTGTCCAATTACAAAATGCCCCCCAAACCCATGGAGAAGAAGGAAGAAGAATCATGAAGAAGAAACCCAGAATGACACCCTGTGCCCTCCATCTTGCTTCCATCCACAACACACTAAAAATCCCAAAACCTCAATTTTTCACCAAGAGATACATCTACACTACTCTCCATAATCTATTTCACACTTGTGGGTTCCAGTCTATTCTGGAGTTTGGGAAACTTCCTCCATGAATGAGGGTCAAAGTCAGAGCTCCCCTGGGGGTCAGGGCACCCCAGAGCAAACAGAGAAATATTCCTGGTGCCTTGGGTTTCCACATCTGATCTTCAGCTCATGCTGAGAAGTCGGAGAGCTCTGGCAAAGCTGAGGGAGGAAACACAAGTTGGGTGATAGATACCCACGAGCCATACAGTTGTCCTTGGGATCATCATCCACCCCAAATTCCCAGCTCACCCCAGAGCCACTATCTCCATTGGGGCAGAAGGACCAGATTTGGGGTTCTCCTAATCTGTTTCCACACTGGCCATTGCCCTGTGGGCTGTTCAGTGTAATTCCTGGTATCAGCTGAGGAACCTCTGCCCATGGGAGCGAGGCTGACTCTTTCCCTGACCATTTCTCCATCTCTCTGCACCTGGTGTTGTCATTCCTGCCTGTCCTGAGTGGGTGTTTAATAGCTCCCACTCGCATTTCACAGGCGCCCTGGGTGGATAAACAAGGTGAGGGCTGCTTTGGTCTGGCTCAGAGAGATGAGATGAACAAATCTTCCTGCACAGCTGACACCAATCTCAGTCTCCCTGGCACCCATGGGTCATTCCCTACCCAGACACCCACAGAGTTTCACTATTTGTTTGAGTGCTGCAACAGCAAGGACTCCAGTAAATACCCAGCTCTCCCTCACCAGTCCTGAGCCCAGCAGGGCATTGATGGGTTTATTTAAGAGGCTGAGCAGGATATGTATTTTCCACATAGTAACGAGGGTGTTGCCAGCTTTGTTCACTTCAGGCTGCCCAAGGTGTGCATGTTTGTGGGCATGAACCCCCTAAACCAAGCAGGGCAAAGCCTTTTTTACTTTACACGGTGTGTGTACACTTGGTGTGAGCTGTCCCTTGCTTTAAGCCTCAGGCATTGGCAACATTTCTTGGGAAACTAAAAGTTAGTACCAAGTCTCTCTTGTGGATGATCACTTCTGGTTCCCTAAGCTTTTTACCCATGTTGGAAACTCTTCAATCCAAAGTCCAAAACCAGAGGAATTTTAAAGGAAAAACTGCAAAACTTCAGCCCTGATGAAGCCACCTTGGCTTCAGGTGGGATGGAAGGTGCAGATTAACAGCAGTTTCCAGCAGGCAGAGAGCAGAGATGTGGGGGAAGAAGGAGGTAGGGCTAAATCAGGCAAATCATGGCAGTGTCCCTTCAATAAAGTCCAAACTCTACAATAAAGTGAATAAAAACCAGAGCTAATGGTGGGAAGAAGGTGCAGATTAATAGAAAGTTTGGCAGACAGAGATTGGCCCAAGAATGGGGTAAATCAGGTGGGTCTCCCATCACTAAAGCCTGGATTAAAAACAGGACCTGGGATTTGGCGCAGAGGGGAGGGCTCTGGTCAGGCTTGAGGCATCTCGGGGTTACCAGACAGAAGAAGCCTGTTTCAAGCTAAGGGTGTCAGGATCTCTTGCATTGAGTTATCAAGAAAAAACTGTTCTCTGAGTAGTACTTTAATGTCAGATATGATATCAGTATCTCTTTGAAATAGAATTTGATTTTCTTTTTAGTGTTTTTTCTCCTCTGTGCTGTCAGTGCTGAAATTTGTAGGACCAATTTATCTGTCTACTGGTGCAAACTTAAGTTTAGATCCTGGTAAATCTTCTCTTCTGCTCATAGGACCCTCATAAACACTGAAATACATTTTCCTATGGCAGAAAAGACCAAAGAGCTGTTGAAGAGGCAAACACTGGACTGGAACAACAGGAAGAAATGGTGCCACTCAGAATTAAGCCAAACTTTGTTTGGCATTTTGGCCCCATGCAAATGAGTGGTAAAATTTGCATCAGCTTGGGCTGAGATAAGCCTTAATCCATTATAGATGGTAACTCCTTGCTGCTGGTATTGTGAGTAGTGTGGATATGGGTTTCTGGGCCTCAGGCAAGTCTGGCTGTGGCTTGGATCACAGCTGCCTCACTGAAGCCAGTTGCAAAAGTCGTGTTGACTTCATTGTGACCAGGTTTGGGCCCTGAAGCAAGCCTGGCCTTTTAGTCAGCCGAGATCAAGTGTGATATTAATTTAATACCTGATGAATCACCTTGTAGGATCTAATTTTTCCCATTGCAGGGAAAGGGGTGTATTTGACAACCCAATATGATCCCTCCCTCTTTAACTGCTAATCCAACTAAATCTTCTGGCAGCAGACATCTGAAAAACACTGGAAACTGCCATCCCACAAACGTGGTGATGTGCTGCAGAAATAGCTTTATGCTGAACTGCTATTTCATTACAGCAGTTGCTATAGTTTCTGGATCCAGCAGAGATTCCTTCCCCATAAACCCTGACTTAAAGGGGGGTGTTGTAAGTCAGCTGTTGTGATTCCCATTAGGCTGAAACTTGGCACTGAGTCCATCTGTAGGCTAAACTCATCCCCTGCAGGTCTTCTGAGCCCTCTCAAAGTGTTTGTGTGTGACTTGTGCGCAGGAGAAATACCAGCCCAGGTTCACTGGCTGCTCTGAAAGGCTCATTTCTGGGTTCCTGAGGGGCAGGAGCAGCCCTAAGAGCAGCCAAGGCCAAGAGAGACTCAGCGTAGGCGCAGCCATGTCAGATGAAATACCACGGTGAAGGTCAACTCCATTATTACTGTCTCTCTCTGCTTTATGTATTATACCTCAGTCCTTCCAAGGTGACAAAGGAGAAAATGAGAAAACCCACATGTGTTCCTGGCTCTCTGTTTCTCTGCACAGCCTCCATCTGTCCTGAGCTGTGAGATGTGCAAGCTGCAGGGAAAGGTGAGAGCCAAGGAGGCCTTTCCCAGCCAGGTCTCAGCTCAGTTTGAGCCCCAGAGCAGCAGGAGAGCAGGTGGGTGCAGAGAAATTCCCCACAGCCATCCCAGCAATGCCAGGGAGAAGCTCAGAATGAAGCATTGGTGCATCTTCCACCTCCCATGAGCTTGCAGAGGACCAGTGGTGGCATCTCTGTGGAAGGCAGATCTTCTCTTGGGGCTTATTCAGGAGGGCCAAGGTGTGGACAAGACAGCCAAATTGTTCATCTCCTGTCAGCAGTTGTGCACTTTTAGTTAGCAAGAGCCAAGTAAGGGTTTGTGGGGTTTTCAGTTAGCAGGAAGCAAGTCACCACTAGAAATGTTCCACCTGAAGGCCAGTGCTTCTCCTGAAGGTGAAGAGATGTCAGTGCACAATGTCAGGTGAACTAAAACCTGGGAGAGAATGGTTTGTTTGGAGTCACTGTAGCAGAAAATGCAGTTATTTATGACCTGTTGCTGTTTGTTTGGGTCCTGCACACAGCCTTGCTCATTGTCACACCAAGGATCAGGGGCTGCAGAAAGCTGCTGGTGATGGAGGGGGCTGGGCACCATCCCTTAGGGGGTGTGCATCCACACACAGCTTTTTGGGAATCCCCAGCCTGGAGAGGCTCTGCCATGCCAGAGCTGCAGGGAAGGCAAGGGGCAGGAATATATTTAAAAACATCAAATAAATAAATAAATAATCCTTCCCATCCCCTGGTGCCTCTGATCCCACATTGTGTCAATGCTCAGGAGCCACCCACATGGTAAGGGCAGTGCTGTGAGTTCCTGTGGCCCCACTGCAAGCAGGTCACTCCACAGGCCTGTCTTTGATGTTTAGGCAAGGTCTGGATATTTCTTTTCTCTTTTCTTTACTTCTCCCCTTGGAGGGACAAAGGCAGTGGTGTTGTCTCAGAGCCAGCTGTGCTCTATGCAAACCAGATGCCCATCAAAGGGAGCTGTCAGGTGTTGCTGCCCCTGGCTGGCTTGTGCCATGAGGGATCTGTGCTTGGGAGGTCACTTTGGGAAAGCTGAAGCTCTGCTCCAGTCCAGTGCTCATGCCATGGCAGCACCATGTCCTTGCCAAGGCACAGAGGCTCCACAAGAGCCACGTTTCTGCAGCATGTCCCAAAGATGCTCAGGTGGGACCCACCTGGGCCTGCTGTGACTGTGTTCTGCTGCCTGGGGGAACAGATGCTTTCAGGAGAAGCGAGTGCAAGGATAGGTTAGTGAGGGAAATGTGAGATGGCCTATGGAAATCCCTTGCTCCTGCAGAGCCCTGAGCAGGCAGGGGACAGGAGGTGCCTTCCTCTGCCTCCTAAGCCAGGGTTTGCTTATGAAAAATGAACCACATGCTCCAGTCCTTGCCACCAACGCCTTTCCTTGCGGCTTTCTGTGTGCTGCAGTTGCATTTTGCAGACATCTGGATTCAATATCCCTGCTGATACAGCCCATAAAATTAGAAACCGAACACTGTGGAAGGCAGAGGTCAGTGAGTGATTCATCCTGATATAATGTGCTGGGGCTGGAGCGCTCCATGACTCAGGATGGGCTCTGCACGGACCCTGGGGTGCAGCGGGGCAGCCCCCTGCCCACGGCTCCCTGTGCTCTGTGAGGAGAGCTGGGAAAGCAGGGGGAGGCAGTGCTTTCCTCCGGCATTTCCTTGACCTCAGAGGGAGAGACCTGGCACCTCCCGCCTCCAGAATCTCTGTGGCTTCCAGAGGAAGTGCTGTGCATCCCCTTATTGGGGGGAGAATCAAGGACTTGGAAAAATTGGGCTTGTTTCCTCTGCACAAACTTCTTGTGTAACTACAGACAAGCCCCTGCTTTCCTTTCTGCCTATAGACCCAGACTTGAGCCTGCTCAAAGTCCCATTTAGCATGGAGCAGCTCCATGTGTGCCTCAGCTTATCCCTGCAGAATGCTGGGCAGTGAGGCTGAGCTGCAGCTGGTGGCTGCTCTTCCCCGTCCTTGCAATGCTCTCCAAGCATCTGAGCCCCATCTCTGAGGAGGAGGAGGAGGTGGCTGCAGTGTCCCCAGGCTGGACAAGGCCCTGGCTGGAGCCAGGTTCTGCCCAACAGGTCTCCTGCCAGCAGCTGGCACTGGTGCTCGGTGCCCTGAGCCTTGGGTGGATGGTTTCACCACCCCAAACTCCTTCCTGCCCCAGTGGCTCTGGATCACCAGAGTCTCTGGCCACGTGTGGGGAGGTGAGAGCTCTGATTCTCTCTTTGCAGAACCCTGTGACTCCTGTCTCTGTGGTGAGCAGAGCTGGAGCTGATGTTTTCTTCTGAAATGCGCCAGTGCCAAGCTTGAGCAGGGACCAAGAGATGGGTTGGCTTAAAGGGAGGTTAAAGCTCATGCTGTAACACATTTAAATAGATAATATATTAAAATAGGGAATGGAAGCAGAGAGAAAGGGATGGAAAAGATCAGAGTGCAGAGAATAGATTTGATGCTGTACTGCTGTGCAGAAATTCAGCAAGCCCATGGATACCCTCCTGCTGCAAGCACAGCTGTGCCTGCTGGGTGGTGTGTGCTCATCACCTGGGATTCCCCTCCTGATTTCTGGGTCTCACTGGTGTTTGTCCACTTTGGTTCTCTCTGCAGCCAGAAGAGAGGGAAACTGTCATATTTTCGTGGTGACAGCATGCAACTCACTGTCTCCAGAGAGCAAAGCACAGCCAGAGGGATGAAGGATTGTTTTCATCATCCTGCACGCGGGCAGTGACTCACACGGGGACGCTGGATGATGAGGGAGGGATTTCAAAGTCAGGAGGAGAGCCAAGGGCTGAATCCTGCTGGCAGCCCTTACCTGCAGGGCTGCACGGACTCTGGGATGGTGTTTGCTACAGCAAGATGTCCCTTGTGACCTAGGATGGAAGTGGGTTGTGACCCACATGGTGACCGGGCTCTTGTAGGACGTGCAGGTCAGAGCAAGGACTGGAGTCTGGGCTGGTGGCAGCAGCAAGAGGGTGGTGATGTCACACCAGCTCAGACTGGGGGTGTGCACTGGCCAAACTGGGAAGCTGGGCCTGGCCTGGTAGCATGGCTTTGGTTCTCATAGAAGTCTGCAGGACCCAGTCTAGGCGAGAGGTGTTTTATAACATTGGTTTTATCATAATGATTCTCAGAATTTTCACTCCTCAAACACATTGAGACCACTGGTCCTGTTGGCCTGAAACCATCTTTTCCTGCTGCTCTGTAGTGAAGATGATAATCTCTGGAGCCACTTCCTGGGCAATTTTAGGGTGAACAATATCTGTGGTTTCCCTTGTGTTTGCACAAGTATTTTATATCTGCAATCACATAGAGAAACTCAGCCCCTGGTAGTGCAGAGAAGCATCTCATACTGCCAAGAGCTGACATGTCAAAGACTTTTCCTTCCCCCAAACCTTCAGCTGGGGTGAAGCTGTTAATCTCCTCTCCTGAGACACATCCCTTCTGCTTAATCCTTGCCTTGCTAGGAGGGAGCTTGCCTAAAACCTGCAGGGTTTAGAGCTACCCAGGGGCTGTGGAATGGGGTTCTGCACCTCATGTCCCTCCTCAGGGCTCTCAGGGGAGGAGGCACAAGGCACATTGCCTGGGGGCTGCCTTCCCCAGTGTGTTTTTTGTGGAAATGGAGCCTTGTGGCACTGCATGAGCACAGCTGGAGCAGGGGATAATGGGATGTAAGAGGTGGTCACCTCCAGGTTGCAGGCTTCATCTGGTGTGAAGTCCTGGGCATGCTCCTCATCATCATTTGCACTGTTGGTGGTGGGAGGGGCATTCATAGAATTCACAGAATCACTGGGTTGGAAGAGACCTCAAAGATCATTGAGTCCAAGCCAGCCCCAACACCTCAACTGAACCCTGGCACCCAGTGCCACATCCAGGCTTTGTTAAACACACCCAGGGATGGGGACTCCACCACCTCCCTGGGCAGCCATGCCAGAACTTTATCGCTCTTTCTGTAAAAATCTTTTTCCTGATATCCAATCTGTATTTCCCTTAGTGCAGCTTGAGGCTGTGTTCTCTGGTTCTGTCAGTGCTGCTGGAGAAAGAGCCCAGCCCCAGCTGAGCACAGGCACCTTTCAGGAGCTGTAAGAGTGATGAGGGCACCCCTGAGTCTCCTTTTTCTCCAGGCTGAGCACCCCCAGCTCCCTCTTTAAGGTTCAGGTTGTCTACAGAAGTGTCATCATCCAGTGCTGATAAATGAGTTCCAGGAGAATGTTTTCCCATGAGGCTCTAGGCTGGACTCAGTAGATTGAGCTGGGCTCTGAAGGCAGAGAGACTCCTTCTGCTTCAGCTGATCAGCTGATGATGGAATTTAATGCTGGATTAGCAGGTGCTGCACTAGCCCAGAGCTCAGCCAGGAGAGTGTGACGTTTGGCTGCCTGAAGTGCTGCTAATGTGTGCCCAGAGTGTGCCCAGGAGCTTCCCTGTGGTGCCAGCTCAACACCTCTCAGCTTCCAGGGACATCTCTCCATCACTTCCACCCTGTGCAGACCTTGCTCCTTCTGAGGCGACTCAATCCCATCTAACTTCACTGAAGGAAAACTGATATTCCCTGGGGAGGCACAGGCAGGATCAAAGAGGAGCATGATCTTTATTCTGGAAACTTTGGCTGGATTAAGCTCAGCTTTTATAAATATGCAGATCAAGTACCATGACCTACATTTCACTTCAAGGATATTTTATTAACTTTATTTTTTTGACTTGTCATGGCTTGAGCGTGGCTTGGCTGAATGGCTTCAGTCTGTTAACAGCCTTGGCCTTGACATCAGCTTGTGCTGTTAAGTAATTTGCAATGGGTTTCTTTAATTACAAATGCTCTTATTTTTCATATTGTGACAGTCTGCATGGAAGATACAGATTTTTAAAAACCACGTGCCTCAGCCATGAGGGATTTGTAGAAGCTGTGGCTCAGCTGGGAGTGCAGGCATGGGGCACACATCCATCAGGACATCTGCAGGCAGAGGAGAGGTACTCACTGGGAACACCAAGGAGAAAAGTGGGGTGCAGAGCTCTCAGCAAGAGGATGGAAGCCCAGTACTGCTGAAAAGTCACACCTAAGGAGTTCCAAATGATGCAGCCACAGTTGTGAGCTGCAGATGAACAAACCCTGTGTTTATCTCTCCTCAGCAGAGTTTCTGCTCTGCAATGACAGCTGCGAATGTTTTGGAACCTCCAGAGCCATGAGGAGGCTGAGGCACCTTTGCAGGGAGATGTCTGGGGAGGAAACGCCCAGCCAAGGAGGAAAAACAAATTAAATAAAAGCTCTTGCTGTTTTCCCAATTGTTGCTGTTTCAAGTCAAAACACAAACAAAGAAACCTCAGAGGAGTTCACGGTGGGACAGGAGCTCAGTTTGCTGGGCTGTAGCCCTGGCTGGTTCCAGTAATGCTGCTCTCAGCACTGGGGCTGCTGCTGGTGCTTTTGGGGACAACAGGAGCAAATGGGGCTGTTGGGAGAGGGAAGCACTGAAACAAAAGACTGTGCTGGCAATTCAGTGGGCTGGAGAGGCCATGGAGCTCTGGCCCTGAAGAACTCAGCCACAGAGGGAAGGAGAAAGTTAGATGGAATAAATCATGTCCCAGAGTGTGCTGGAACTGGGGCTTGGGGGATGAGGGGCAGCTGTGTATGGGGGCAAGGGCAGGCAGGGCATCCTTGTCTGGCCACACTGTCCCAGAATTAGGCTGAGGGTGGGCTGAGCCCCTGGCACCAGGGACATGTTCAGCAGAGCCAGTGGGAGGCTTTGGGCAGGGCAGGTTTAGCCTCAAGGTAAGAGGAAAATGTTGGGATATTTGGCAGGTCCAGCTGCCCTTCTCCTGCTGCACTTTTTTGCCTCAGCACCAACCCCCAGCAGGGGACATTGTCAGGGTGGTGGCCCAGGCACGACACAGGGGACTGGAGCACCTCTGCCCTGGAGACAGGGCTGGGAGAGCTGGGGGTATTCAGCCTGGAGAAAAGGAGGCTCCAGGGAGACCTAAGGTGCTAAAGGAGCTCCAGGAGAGCTGGAGAAGGACTTTGGACAAGGGATGGAGGGACAGGACAAAGGGGAATGACTTCAAACTGACAGAGGGCACGGTTAGATGGGGTATTGGGAGGAAATTCTTCCCCATGAGGGTGGGGAGGTCCTGGCACAGGTTGTCCAGAGAAGCTGTGGCTGCCCCATCCCTGGAAGTGTTCAAGACCAGGGGCTTGGAGAACCTGGGCTAGAGGAAGGTGTCCCTGTCCATGGCAGGGAGTTAGAAGAAGACGATCTTTAAGGTTCCTTCCAACCCAAACCATCCTGTGATCCTGTGCCATGCGGGCACTGTGTGGCTGAGCCCCAGGGCTGCCTGCAGGCTGGCTCCTCCATGGGCACTGGCCATTCTGCTTTCATGTCCTGGTCCAGTCCCATCCAGCCTGGCTGTCAAGCACAGCAGGAGCTTCTTTATCCTGCTCTGGCTCTGCCTGGCCAAACCACATATGCTCCAAAGCAGTACAACTCCAATCTGGATAAATAAAAAGCTCTTCCAGTTCCCCCCATCCCTCCCTTGCTTCACCCCCAGCTCTGAAAGAAAAAGGAGAGCTCAAGAGTTTCACACAGCATCCAGTTTCAGGCAAATGTTTTCTGTAAAGCTAATTGAAAATGTTCCTCTGTGCTGTTCCCACTCACACGAGGCTGTGGTGATGTTCCTGTGCACCCCGGCTCTGGGACTCAGTGGCCACAGTCCAGCACATGCTGCTGAGGAAGGTCCTGAGTGATTACAGCAGGAGCTGGCAGGTTTTGTCAGATCCTCATAAACTCCTGGAGCTTTACAGCAACTGCCCAGCCCCAGAGAAGCGCCATCCCAAAGAATTTATGATGCAAATCTATGTCCCAGACCTGTCAGAGGCCAGCACCAAAAGGCTCAAATCAAAGGATTTGCATTGCATGAGCTGATAGGGATGTGCGGCTCCCTGTTTTCAGCAAAGCCTCTCTCCCTTATCTCTCTCATCTTTGATGCTCCCCTGGCTCAGCAGGGCCCTGAGAGTGCCCAGGCTTGGGAGCCACCCCTAGGAGACAGCACTGGAGACAGGACAGAAGGCAGTGGCTGATGTCTGCATGTCCCCAAGGGTCCCTGGGCTGTTTGGATGGGCTGGATGTGCCCACAGGCAGCTGATGGGTCCCCTTGCCCCATGTCCTGCCTCCCTTGGTGCCAGGTTTGGGCACACACAGGGGCTGTGGCAGGAGAAAGGCTCCATGCAAAGGCTCAGGTTTAGGGGCTGGGCATTGACTCTTGGTGAATTACCTTCATATTCTTAGTTCTCCACTTGCTCATGAGTGTCACAACAAGAGAGCCTGGAAAAACGCCCAAACACACCAGCAAGGAATCTAATTTCTTTTCAAGGGAGTTGCTGCAGAAAAACATTTGAGTTATTTGCTAAGCTCTAATAATGATACTTTACATTTGCATTGCAGCTTCCACCTAAGGGCATCTTGGCACAGCCAGTAATTAAACCTCCGAGTCCTTGTGAGGGAGACAAAGCTCTTTTCTAACATTTGACAGACAGCTAAACTTTGGGCCAGGGTCAGATTAAGTGGCTTGCTCAGAGATGTACATTGAGTGTGCAGCAAATCCAAAATCAAACAAGAGCCTTGCTCAGCCCAAGGAGACGTTTGGGATTCTTCTCCCTCTCCTCTGCTCCAGTTGGCTTTTGTAAGGCTCTGTGGTTTGATGGCAGTTCAGAGACATCCCTTCTTGGTATTAAATGCAGGAAGGTCTTTTGGTGGATTTAGGCAACAAGGCGAGCTAATTGCAAATTCAATTTTGGTTTAGGAAATTGAAGCTCAGTCTCCATCACCTTAGCAGCCACAGAGTTATCTCCCAGGACTTTGCTCCAGCACTAGATTCATTTCAGGTCTGTTTTCTTTAGAGCTTTATGGTCAGTAATTAATGGTATAATTACACATTGACATAATGACGGCTCCTGACACTGCAAAGCTCAGGGGCAGGGCACTGAGTGTGGCTCATTGTTTGCTCCTGTTTCTTTATTTTGGAGGGTGAAAGCAGGCAGCCCTGGGCTCTGACAGCCCAACTCCAGTGGGGGAAACCCTTCTGCACCAAGTGCTGTGTCCCAAGGCACCAGCAGCCCTCAGAAACCCACAGGTTCCTTTGCTGTGCTGGAGAGTGTCCTGTCATTTCTTATGGCTCACTGGGAAAATCCTGAACGGGGCAAACCAGGGGGAATCCAGCACACCTGGACTGGGGAGCAGAGCTGCTTGAGCTGAAGGATTTTCTCTGTGCCTCTGGGTTCTTCCTGGGGTTTCCAAGTTTCCCTTCCATGCAGTGTCTTGGCTGAACACAGATCTGGGTGCTGGGTGCTCTCAGGAGGTTGCAGCATGCAGGTACAGACAAGCAGGGGCATGTGATGGACTCTCAGGGCACCCTTTCCTGCCAGGAGCTGCACTTGGTCATAGTTTCACTGCAGTGGTGCTGCTGGCACCTGGACCTGGATCTGCTCTCTGGTGCTCTTTAATTTCCCCATCAGGCAATGGGGACATCCGTAGTGAGGACAGATCTCTCCACCCTGGATTATGGGGGACAGACAAACCCCAGGGACTTCTGGTAGAGTTATTTTAGAGTTTATTCCTGCCCTGGCGGCCCTAGAGGTGACACTTAAACTCTGGGGTATTTCTTCTGCTTCCAAGTCATGCCATCCCCGTCTGGCCCTGCACTTGGCCAGTACAGCCATCAGTACCCCCTGAGCCCTGCCAACCATCAGGACACAGCCAGGCTGGAGGAACACGGTTGCCCATGGCTCAGATCTTGGCTGCTCTTCCATCCCCATCTACTGGCCAGCCTGGAAAAGAGCTTCTGGGGAAATTCCACGTGGCTGCTCAGCTTGGGGCTGGGCATGCTGGGTCCTTGTGCCATCCCTGCTTGGCTCCCATCAGGATGGTGGGACCAGTGGTGAGTTTGTCTTTGAAGAGAAGGCAGTTCACTCTGATTTTAGGTGGGATCTTGCAAGACCCTGTGGTCTGTACGTAGAGAGGGAAACTGCTTTGTGCTCAGCTCTCAACTCTGATCAATGTTGGGTCTCTAACTCTCTCTAGGAGTTTCCTGTCCTCTTTCCTGTGCTGAGTTTTAGAGGAAAAAGTAATGCTAGAGGGCCAGGAGTGGGACAGCATCTCCACTGCCCTGGCTCATTGGGAACTCTACACACCTTTGGTCAAGTTCTCTGCTTTCTCTGTAGCTTTTTCCCCTCCCCAGGAGTGTGCCCATATCCCCACAGTCCCCCAGGGTAGCTGTGCTGGGCTCTGCCTGCCACCCCAGCAGGATGGGGAGCCCTGCATACCAAACCCAGGGAGAGGGTGTGTTTGTGTGAGCTCCAGCAGTGGTGGGGAATCACCTCTGAGGCTGTGGTGAGTCCCAGGTACAGGCTGTCTGTCTGTCCCTGATCTCTAAATGCACACTGGGACTGACTGCCAGTTCTGTAACACACCCTATCCTTAAAATTATCTGCGATCCCCAGTGATACGAGACATTTAATCTGTGTCTCCTGACTTCTTGTCAGATTAATTACCATCAGCAGGAGTGTTTTCTGCTGTTTGCAGGGGAATCCAGTCATGGGAAAGTGAAGAAGCAGCTCTGCTTATTTCAGCAGGGCTGGGAGGAGGAAGGAGGGCACTGAGGGTCCTGTGGTGCTGCAGTGGGGCTCCTGCAGCCCTGGGCTGCTATCTTGGAGGTCTTTTCCATCCTCACTGATTCTATGGCCCCGTGGCTTTGCAGGCAATGTCAGGAGTGTAAAAATAATATTAAAATGGTCTGTGGGGTAGAAAGAGCAGAAAAAAAAAAAAATTGACACCTGATGCTGTTCTTCTCCCTTGTCTGAAATCCAATAGCTGAGCTCTGGGAACAGGCATGTCCATGCCATTACAGCTCAGACACTCCCAGACCTTGTCTTGAACAGAAACTGGAATGAAATTATCTTTCTAGAGGTCTGAAATGTTTTTAGGAGGTTATTGAAGCAGCAGGTATGGCTCTGCCATCTCACCCTGGGACCACAGCCCATGGCTCTGTTCCACCCTCCTGCAGCGGGGAGAACAGATGAAAATATCAAAACCCACAAGGCATTAAGGCGCTGTGTTAAAAGGCAGCATTATAAAAACCTAAATGCTGCAGGAAAGCCTAATTTTGTAACATTCAAAGGTGTTTTATTTGCAGACACATCTCCTTGTGTGCAGGGCTCGGCGGAGCAGCGGCGGGGGCCCTCAGGGCTCAGCCCGGGCAGGCCCCGGCCCGGGCCAGCGGGGACGGCGTGTGGGGAGAGGGGGGAAAGGGAACGGGAAAGGGAAAAAGTGTCTGGAGAACGGCACGAGGCTCTTCCCTCTTCCTTCTGTGGGCAGTGATAAATTTGACAGCTGCTGCAGAGACTGCGTGGGCTGTTTTCGTGTGTGTGCGACCCTTGCTGGTTTCTCAGGCTGCGGCCCCCTCCGAACGCGACCTGAGGGGTGGAAACCTAATCCTGTGTGTGGGCGGAGAGCCCATCCCGAGCTTTTGGGATGGCCGGCTTTATCCTCGGTAAATCCAAAAGGATGTTCAGCAGGGAGAGCCCATCCTGAGCTTTTGGCATGGCCGGCTTTATCCTCGGTAAATCCAAATGGATGTTCAGCAGGGAGAGCCCATCCTGAGCTTTTGGGATGGCCGGGTTTATCCTCGGTAAATCCAAACGGATGTTCAGCAGGGAGAGCCCATCCTGAGCTTTTGGGATGGCCGGGTTTATCCTCGGTAAATCCAAACGGATGCTCAGCAGGGAGAGCCCATCCCGAGCTTTTGGGATGGCCGGCTTTATCCTCGGTAAATTCAAATGGATGTTCAGCACTGGGGGATGCTCGTGGTACCCATCAGGGATCTGGGCAAGAAAAGCAGAGAAAGGAGGGAGATGCTGAGGCTGTGGAGAGCAGCGAGCAGAGCTGCCAAGCCCTGCTTCTCCCAGATCTGATCAGGAACCCGACATGCTCTGACCAAACAGCAGCAGGGGCTCATCACTGGCTGGGCTCTGTGTACAAACCACAAACAGGACAGGACTGCTGGGAACGTGCCTTGAGCTGGTTTATTTTCCAGCATCAGTCTCATTACATGGTTATGACAATGGGAAGATGCAGGGAGAGCCCATCCCGAGTGCTTTTGGGATGGCTGGGTTTATCCTCTAAACGGATGCTCAGCATTGGGGGATGTTCGTGGTACCCATCAGGGATCCGGGCAGAGAAAGGAGGGAGATGCTGAGGCTGTGGGGAGCAGTGAGCAGAGCTGCCAGGCCCTGCTTCTCTCAGCTCTCCTGATCAGGAACCCAACATGCTCTGACCAAACAGCAGCAGGGGCTCATCCCTGGCTGGGGTCTATGAACAAATCACCAAATTTGTACACAAATTTGGACAGGACTGCTGGGAATGTGCCTTGAGCTACTTTATTTTCCAGCATCAGTTTCATTCCATGGTTATTACAATGGGAAGATGCCATCAGCTCACATCCCAGGCAGCAGACTAAGAACTTAATGTTAAAACTTACCTTAAAAGGTTTTTGACCAATCACACAAAGCAAAAGCACATTGACAGTAGTTCCATCCAACCACTGTAAGCACAGGTACCTTTGGTTAAACAATGCTTGCTTATTTAAATACAATACCTGCGTGTAAGCCTTAAAACACAATGCACAGAGCTCCATTATTGAGCTTAGAACTTCCTAATATCTCACCAGATAAACTTTTCTGCAGCTTAAGGAGTTTTTCCAGACAAGTGTTAATACACAGGCCATTGTTCTATTTGTCCTTACTTTTCTACTTCTTACATAATTTTTCTGCTGACAAATCTTATGGCTACTGCTTAGCTCTAACCACAGTTCTGCTGTCTCTGAGGCTTGCCTTTTGCAGCTTTTCCCAAACCCTCTGATTTTATGGATTCCCACAAGGCTCACCATTTGCACAGGTGTCGCTCCATGCCCTGGCAAATGACACTTTTTCTGCTGTGGGTTGGGACGGTGCTGTGATGATGTGCTGTCATTCACCACCTCCTCCTCCCCACTGGCTGCAGCCAAGGGATATCCTGGAGAAAAGGAGACTCAAGGGTGACCTGATCACTCTCTACAGCTCCCTGAAAGGTGCCTGTGCCCGGGTGGGGCTGGGCTCTTTCTCCAGGCAGCACTGACAGAACCAGAGCACACAGCCTCAAGCTGCACCAAGGGAAATACAGGTTGGATATCAGGAAAAGTGTTTTACAGAAAGGGTGATAAAGCTCTGGAATGGCTGCCCAGGGAGGTGGTGGGGTCCCCATCCCTGGGTGTGTTGGACAAAGCCTGGATGTGGCACTGGGTGCCAGGGTTCAGTTGAGGTGTTGGGGCTGGCTTGGACTCAATGATCTTTGAGGTCTCTTCCAACCCAGTGATTCTGTGGATTCTGTGAATTCTGGATGCAATGCCTCCAGCCAGCAGCATCACTTGGGATAAAAAAAAAACCCTTGTGAGCTCATCCCTCTGATGTGCATAGCAGACCATGGCTGCAGGCAGCTCTGGGTGGATGTGTTGGAGAGGATAAACTGCAGCTCACAAAATATAACCCTAAATTCACTCTTTACTTAAGGCAGAGTCTCCCTTGAACAAATCCATGAAGATGCTGAAGGGGGAACAGCTAGCTCTGCATGGAGTGCAGGAAATGCCTGCCTGGGAAGGGAAGCTCTTGAGTTCAGTGGTGTGGTTGGAGGCAGTTTGTTCTTTTCCAAAAATTAGATAAAATCTAAGGTATTTTCCCAGAAAAATCTCTGTGTTTTTGCCCTCTCCCTGACAGAAGCTGCAGAGCAGAAGTGCATTTGGAGCCCGTTGGGCTTTTCCCATGGAGCACTTGGCTTGTTAAAATATTTGACATCAGAGTTCTTTATTACCTGCAATAAAAAGCCTCTGCTAATCTTTAACATGCAGTGTGTCAGAGAAAATGGATTGCATTAAAAACTTGTTTATGGGAGGTTACTAAAACTTGTAAAAAGGAGTAAAAGTGAATGATGACTGAAAAACTTCACTTTGTAACAGCAAAGGTGCTGCCCAGCCAGGCATTGCCCAGTGTAGTCCAGACCTGAACCCAAGGCTCAGTGCAAGGAGGAACTTGCACCTCTCCCCCTCTCCACCTTTGATTTGCAGAGATCCCAGGCCTGCTGCTTTGCTCCCCAGCAGTCTTAATTCAAAACTTCTTCAGCAAACCACCCCCAACACATGTCTGTGTTGAAGAGCACAGCGTGTCTGGGGGCATGACTGGACCTCCAGCACTGCCCTGTTCCTCTGGCACTTGGGTTCGGTGCTTTATGACATCTTTCCCTTTTTTATGTAGATTGGAGAGTTTGAATGTTACAAAATTAGGCTTTCGTGCAGCATTTAGGTTTTTATAATGCTGCCTTTTAACACAATGCCTTAATGCCTTGTGGGTTTTGATATTTTCATCTGTTCTCCCCGCTGCAGGAGGGTGGAAAAGAGCTGGGGGCTGTGGTCCCAGGGTGAGATGGCAGAGCCATACCTGCTGCTTCAAGAACCTCCTAAAAACATTTCAGACCTCTAGAAAGATAATTTCATTCCAGTTTCTGTTCAAGACAAGGTCTGGGAGTGTCTGAGCTGTAATGGCATGGACATGCCTGTTCCCAGAGCTCAGCTGTTGGATTTCAGACAAGGGAGAAGAACAGCATCAGGTGTCAAATTTTTTTCTGCTCTTTCTACTCCACAAACTATTTTTAATATTATTTTATTGCATTGTAGATAAACAGCAAATGGATGTGTTCCCATGAGAATCAGGGTCTATCCACCATTCACATCAATTTAGCCAAAGGGAAAGTACAGTTGCATGAGACACTTCAGTTCTTTAGTGCTGAAATTTCCCCTCTTTTTATGATTTCATTATATTTACCAAAGCTGGTTCACATTAAGCCATGAAGCCAGTGCTGCATCACCCCATGGCTGGGGGGAGGAATGGGAAAGGGTTGTTTCAACAACATTGTCACCCCAAAGCAGCTCTCAGCAGGGCAGGGGGTTTGAAGGGGCTGCAGGACCCTCTTCTGACTTCTCCTGCATGATTGCATGGTGGGATCAACATGTCCTTGCTTTCCCCAATGCTTTCATCTGCAAGAGGCTGTTTGAAGTGGTCCAAAGCAGAATATTTATGGCAGTATTGCTCTAACTTAGGCTTGGGAGATGCACCATGGCTCTGTGCACCTCTGTGCCATCAGACCCTGGAGAAAAATGCACCATGACTCTGTGTGCCACCAGGCCTGGAGAAAAATGCACCATGGTTGTGTGTGCCACCAGCCCTGGAGAAAAATGCACCATGGTTGTGTGTGCCATCAGACCTGGAGAAAAATGCACCATGGTTGTGTGTGCCATCAGACCTGGAGAAAAATGCACCATGGTTGTGTGTGCCATCAGCCCTGGAGAAAAATGCACCATGGCTCTGTGTGCCATCAGACCTGGAGAAAAATGCACCATGGTGTGTGTGCCACCAGCCCTGGAGAAAAATGCACCATGGTTGTGTGTGTGCCACCAGCCCTGGAGAAAAATGCACCATGGTTGTGTGTGCCATCAGACCTGGAGAAAAATGCACCATGGAATGTGTGCCACCATCCCTGGAGAAAAATGCACCATGGTGTGTGTGTGCCACCAGCCCTGGAGAAAAATGCACCATGGCTCTGTGTGCCATCAGACCTGGAGAAAAATGCACCATGGCTCTGTGTGCCATCAGACCTGGAGAAAAATGCACCATGGTTGTGTGTGCCATCAGACCTGGAGAAAAATGCACCATGGCTCTTGTGTGTGCCACCAGCCCTGGAGAAAAAGCTCCAGTGCATGCGTTGTGCTCCTCATCCCCAGCTGGGAGGGAAATGCCAGCTGCCTCAGATGCTTGTACGGGACTGGGATGTTGTTTTTACCTTGTTGGCCTGGGTGTGATTTGGGCACTCTTGGTCTGGTCATGAATTCAACAGATCAGCTGACCTGTGGATGTGCTGGTCTTATCAATGTGTGGTGAATTCCAGGAGGTCCCAGGTGGATACACTCTGGGAAAGTGGTTTTTGAAGGACAGATGCTGTTGAGTGCTGGGACTGGGTGTGCTGGGGCAGGGAGACTGAGCATGAGGTCAACAATAGGATGTGTGTGACCCACAGGAAATCTCCATCCACGTGTGATGCTGATGAATTTGGTGACAGGACAGCAAACAGCAGTGTAAGGAGTGGGAAGAAGATGTGGGAAAGAGCTGATGGATGCAAAAGGCATCGGAGAGCTGGAGCATCTTCTGCAACTGCCATCAGGATAATGTCTGGAGGTGCCATGAGGGGAGATGAGTGATGTCAGACAGACCCAGAGGGGACCCTACTCTGTGCTACATCTAACCCTGGCAGTTACAGCATTAGATCTGGAAGAATTTCTTGCTCTTATGCTGGAAGCTGAGACCTCAGAGCAAGGACCCTGCCAGATGAGGCCTGGAGAGAAAAATTCTTTTCTGTGGTTGGATTTTTGAGAAGCCAAAAGTCAGAGGGTGGTTCTTCAAAGGCAGGCCCTGCTCTGCAGATGGGCTGCCTCCCAGCCCCAAGCATCTCCCTCTGGTGAGCACAGACCAGGCTGGAGCTGCTCAGATCTGAGCTGCTTGCTGAAGTCATGTGTGAAACAGCTGTAGGAAATCTGTAGGTGAAGGGTTGGAGGTGGAGCTGGGATCTCCCTGAGGGTGTTCATATGGCATTTAGAACAGGCTGTGGAGGATGAGGCTTTGGTCTGGAGCCCCAGCAGGGTTCTGGGGGGTGTTGTTCATCCCCTGTGTCCCTGTTGGGGCTGGCACAGCCCCTGATCTCCAAGGGATCAGTCATTTATCACTGGGGCACCTTTTAATGGGATGGCAGCACTGGAATCACAGTGATGTGTGAGCCCAGGCTCACAGGGTGCTCAGACCTGTGTCCTCTGGGCCTGCTTCCAGCTCCTGGCTTGGCCAGTGTGTCACCCTTCCACGTGACCCAGGGGTGACACACAGGCTGTGTCCCTTCCCCTGGGCACTGCCTTGCTCTGAGCTGTGTGCAGGAGCTGAAACCCCATGGATGAGCAGAGCCATGAACCTGCTCAGCAGGAAATGCAGCCTCCTTATGTCACTGAAATCTGCTCCCCACCTCTTGGCCTGAGGCTAGGGCTGGGCAGGGGGGATAAACAGAGGCGAAGTGCTGTCGGTGAGGAAGTCAGGAGGTGAGGTGGGAGCAGTCTTGGTGCTCTGGGGGGTGACAAACCTCTCACAGGAGGAGTTTCTGAATGTCTCCCTAACTGCAGCATGGTACTGTGCATGCTGCATGAACAGAGGGAAGGATCCTGCATTTGAGCTCCTCCTTGTCCCTCACCAGAGCCAGGAGCTGGTGGCACTGGGACTGCGCTCTCCATGTGTGTGCCCAAGCATCTGTGCTCCCCTTTCTGCCACAGCCCCATCAACACAGCAGGGCTGGAGGCCAGCTGGCCACTGGAGACTCTGAGTGTTTCCCAGTTATCCGTGCCCTGCCTGGGCTGAGTCGCCATCTCCTGGCTGTAAAACCCAGCAGAAGGTTTCCCCGCACCCTGCTGCCTCTTCCTGGCTTCTTGCTGCTCCCTCCAGCTGGGAGATGCTGAAAGACTCCAGTGCCTCGCTGATCTGTCACAGAGGGGAGCAGAGATTTCCCCCTTTGTGCCTCAATTAAACACGGAATTTGCCTCCTGGAGCAGGGCAGAGGGTTGGTGCCCCCAAACCTTCTCTGGCAGGAATTTATGGCACCTGTTGAGACCTCCCCACCATGCTGTCCTCCCTCGGGGGCCTCCTGGCATCTGCTGAGAGGGACCAAGCAGCACATGGGGCCCTCAGGCCGAGGTGGAGCTGAATGCCTCCTTTGACACCAAGAACCAGACCGAAACTATGTCAGCTGAGAGAGCCAGGGAGGATTTTCCTGTTTTTCCTGTTGGAGGCTTTGAACTGTGTCCTGCAGGGTCAGTGCACGGGGAGACACCTTGGGCTGGGATGGGGAGGGTCTGAAATCTTAGACCCTGGGAAAGGGGAGACCAGTTTGCCTGGGAGAGCCCTGAGAGCCCATCCATCTCCAGGGCATTAGCCAGGAAGAAGAATTTGGGGGCAAGTAGTGACCCATGATGTATTCCAAAAAGCTGCAATGCCATTTTGGCTGGTTCAGCTGCTACAGGTAAGAGTGGGGTTTGGAAAGAAAGCTTTGAATGCCCCAAAGCCTTGGGCATCTCCACACACTGGTGTAACTTGAAGGGGACCCCTGGGCTGCAATCCAGCTCTGGGTTTAGGGATCCCACATGGATGTTCTGGATGTGCTCTAAGATGCTCTCTGCCCAGAACAGGCAGGTAGCCCCAAGTAAAGGGTGCAATGAATGTACACCTCAGTCTGTAGGGGCAAAATTTTGGGGTGGGGGGGGGTTTCCCATGGCTCAGTGATCCGTACTCCTGCTCTTGCACAAAGAGGACCTCAAATCTCCCAGCTCTCAGTCCTGTCCACAAGTGGGTAACAGCTGCTGGGAGAGGGTGACAGCCCAGCTGAGGACAAGCAGGTACAGCTGTGGGGTGGCTTGTTACACTGATTCAGTCCCTTCTGCTGCAAGGGCTGCCCTCTGAGTTTATTGCTGCATAAACCATAAAGATACAAAAGCTGATAGCACAGCACTGTTTCTCCTGGTGTAGAAAGGTGTTTTGTACTGTGGCTTGTTGTTCTGCCAGTGGAGCAAGGGGCAGGTCATTCCTGCAGGGCTCCTTCACAATCCCCAGCTTCAAATCCCCAGCAGGAGAAGCTGGGGAGCAGTGCTGGGGGGTTACACCAGCTCTGCCAGAAATGCTGGGCCCTGGGCCAGCAGCAGATCCCCCACCACCAAAAATGGGTGTGAAAAGAAATGCTCTTGCTATCCCTGGGTGTCTCAGGATTCTGCTGAGGCAGACGAGTTAATTCAGGGTTGTGGCTTTCTCCATCCAGGATTTAGAGACACCAAGTCTCCCCTGGGTGGGTTTTCCCTGCCACCCTTTGCCCAGTCTGCAGCAAATGGATTTATTGGTGTCAGGCAGTTTTAGTGGCCCAATGGAAATCCTTGCCAGGTTTGAGCTGAAGCACCAGAGTGATTTTTATTCTTCTGCTGACATCTAGTGTGAGAAAACCTGTAGCACAGCGTACTCAGTGGGTTGGGAAATCGGGATATGGGAAAAAAAGGGGGTTGTTTCTTGCCATATTCAGATACCAGCATCTTCCTCCAGCTCCTCTGAGGGAGCCTCAGTGACCCAGGTGACCACCAGCAAGGGGGATCCTGCAGGCTGCTGCTGGCTGGTATTTCCAGGTAGAGCTGCTGAAAATCAATCCTAATCAGAGCAGGAGCATGAATTAGAAGTGGATTGTGATCCAAGCCTCTTGCTTGAGGCACGGTGTTTGCTGGGTGTGAATGTGTCAGTGGAAAGGAGGAGCTGCTGTGTTATCACAGGGTGACATTACATTTGTGTCCTCTGCCCAGGGCTGGGATGGCAGCTTGAACAGGAGGCTGAGAGCTGTGCATCCCTGCTGGATGGGGAGGACAGGGCAAAGCAAAGTGGAGCAGTGACTCCTTGGGTTTGGCTTCTCCCCCTTATTCTGCTTCTGGCCTGGTTTCCAAAAGTTATCTCAGGTCAGCGAGTTCCCCTGTTAAATAAGGACATTTTAATGTCTGGTGATGAATGAGGCCTGTTAATGCCAGCAGATATCCTGGGCTGGTATTCCTGTGTGGTGGTTGTGAGGTCCCTAGGACAAGGTGAGAGATGAGGAATTTCACTCCATATTTTTAGAAGACTGATATATTATATTATATTATATTATATTATATTATATTATATTATATTATATTATATTATATTATATTATATTATATATTATATTATATTATATTATATTATATTATATTACATTACATTACATTATATTACATTATACATTACATTACATTATATTACATTACATTACATTACATTATATTATATTAACATTACATTATATTACATTATATTATATTTACATTACATTATATTACATTATATTATATAATGTATATAATATCATATTACATTACATTATATTACATTATATTACATTACATTATATTACATTACATTCATTACATTATATTACATTATATTACATTATATTACATTATATTATATTCTCCTATACTAAAACTATGCTAAAGAGAAAGAATACATCAGAAGGTTTAACAAGAATGAATAATAAAAACCTGTGACTCTTTCTGGAGTCCTGACACACTGGCTGTGATTGGCCATTGTTGAAAACAATTCACATAGAACTAATCAAACATTCACTTGTTGGTAAGGATGTGTGTGTGACCCACAGGAAATCTCCATCCACGTGTGATGATGATGAATTTGGTGACAGGACAGCAAACAGCAGTGTGAAGGGAGGGGAAGAAGATGTGGGAAAGAGCTGATGGATGCAAAAGGCATCGGAGAGCTGGAGCATCTTCTGCAACTGCCATCAGGATAATGTCTGGAGGTGCCATGAGGGGATATGACTGATGTCAGACAGGACCCTACTCTGTGCTACATCTAACCCTGGCGGTTACAGCATTAGATCTGGAAGAATTTCTTGCTCTTATGCTGGAAGCTGAGACCTCAGAGCAAGGACCCTGCCAGATGAGGCCTGGAGAGAAGAATTCTTTTCTGTGGTTGGATTTTTGAGAAGCCAAAAGTCAGAGGGTGGTTCTTCAAAGGCAGGCCCTGCTCTGCAGATGGGCTGCCTCCCAGCCCCAAGCATCTCCCTCTGGTGAGCACAGACCAGGCTGGAGCTGCTCAGATCTGAGCTGCTTGCTGAAGTCATGTGTGAAACAGCTGTAGGAAATCTGTAGGTGAAGGGTTGGAAGTGGAGCTGGGATCTCCCTGAGGGTGTTCATATGGCATTTAGAACAGGCTGTGGAGGATGAGGCTTTGGTCTGGGGAGCCCCAGCAGGGTTCTGGGGGGTGTTGTTCATCCCCTGTGTCCCTGTTGGGGCTGGCACAGCCCCTGATCTCCAAGGGATCAGTCGTTTATCACTGGGGCACCTTTTAATGGGATGGCAGCACTGGAATCACAGTGATGTGTGAGCCCAGGCTCACAGGGTGCTCAGACCTGTGTCCTCTGGGCCTGCTTCCAGCTCCTGGCTTGGCCAGTGTGTCACCCTTCCACGTGACCCAGGGGTGACACACAGGCTGTGTCCCTTCCCTGGGCACTGCCTTGCTCTGAGCTGTGTGCAGGAGCTGAAACCCCATGGATGAGCAGAGCCATGAACCTGCTCAGCAGGAAATGCAGCCTCCTTATGTCACTGAAATCTGCTCCCCACCTCTTGGCCTGAGGCTAGGGCTGGGCAGGGGGGATAAACAGAGGCGAAGTGCTGTCAGTGAGGAAGTCAGGAGGTGAGGTGGGAGCAGTCTTGGTGCTCTGGGGGGTAACAAACCTCTCACAGGAGGAGTTTCTGAATGTCTCCCTAACTGCAGCATGGTACTGTGCATGCTGCATGAACAGAGGGAAGGATCCTGCATTTGATCTCCTCCTTGTCCCTCACCAGAGCCAGGAGCTGGTGGCACTGGGACTGCGCTCTCCATGTGTGTGCCCAAGCATCTGTGCTCCCCTTTCTGCCACAACCCCATCAACACAGCAGGGCTGGAGGCCAGCTGGCCACTGGAGATTCTGAGTGTTTCCCAGTTATCCGTGCCCTGTGTGGGCTGAGTCGCCATCTCCTGGCTGTAAAACCCAGCAGAAGGTTTAATCTCACACCCTGCAGCCTCTCCCTGGCTTCTTGCTGCTCCCTCCAGCTGGGAGATGCTGAAAGACTCCAGTGCCTCGCTGATCTGTCACAGAGGGGAGCAGAGATTTCCCCCTTTGTGCCTCAATTAAACACGGAATTTGCCTCCTGGAGCAGGGCAGAGGGTTGGTGCCCCCAAACCTTCTCTGGCAGGAATTTATGGCGCCTGTTGAGAGCTCCCCACCATGCTGTCCTCCCTCGGGGGCCTCCTGGCATCTGCTGAGAGGGACCAAGCAGCACATGGGGCCCTCAGGCCGAGGTGGAGCTGAATGCCTCCTTTGACACCAAGAACCAGACCGAAACTATGTCAACTGAGAGAGCCAGGGAGGATTTTCCTGTTTTTCCTGTTGGAGGCTTTGAACTGTGTCCTGCAGGGTCAGTGCACGGGGAGACACCTTGGGCTGGGATGGGGAGGGTCTGAAATCTTAGACCCTGGGAAAGGGGAGACCAGTTTGCCTGGGAGAGCCTGAGAGCCCATCCATCTCCAGGGCATCAGCCAGGGAGAAGAATCTGGGGGCAAGTAGTGACCCATGATGTATTCCAAAAAGCTGTAATGCCATTTTGGCTGGTTCAGCTGCTACAGGTAAGAGTGGGGTTTGGAAAGAAAGCTTTGAATGCCCCAAAGCCTTGGGCATCTCCACACACTGGTGTAACTTGAAGGGGACCCCTGGGCTGCAATCCAGCTCTGGGTTTGGGGATCCCACATGGATGTTCTGGATGTGCTCTAAGATGCTCTCTGCCCAGAGCAGGCAGGTGGCCCCAAGTAAAGGGTGCAATGAATGTACAGCTCAGTCTGTAGGGGCAAAATTTTGGGGTGGGGGGGTTCCCATGGCTCAGTGATCTGTATTCCTGCTCTTGCACAAAGAGGACCTCCAATCTCCCAGCTCTCAGTCCTGTCCACAAGTGGGTAACAGCTGCTGGGAGAGGGTGACAGCCCAGCTGAGGACAAGCAGGTACAGCTGTGGGGTGGCTTGTTACACTGATTCAGTCCCTTCTGCTGCAAGGGCTGCCCTCTGAGTTTATTGCTGCATAAACCATAAAGATACAAAAGCTGATAGCACAGCACTGTTTCTCCTGGTGTAGAAAGGTGTTTTGTACTGTGGCTTGTTGTTCTGCCAGTGGAGCAAGGGGCAGGTCATTCCTGCAGGGCTCCTTCACAATCCCCAGCTTCAAATCCCCAGCAGGAGAAGCTGGGGAGCAGTGCTGGGGGGTTACACCAGCTTTGCCAGAAATGCTGGGCCCTGGGCCAGCAGCAGATCCCCCACCACCAAAAATGGGTGTGAAAAGAAATGCTCTTTTGGTATCCCTGGGTGTCTCAGGATTCTGCTGAGGCAGACAAGTCAGTCCAGGGTTGTGGCTTTCTCCATCCAGGATTTAGAGACACCAAGTCTCCCCGGGGTGGGTTTTCCCTGCCACCCTTTGCCCAGTCTGCAGCAAATGGATTTATTGGTGTCAGGCAGTTTTAGTGGAGCAATGGAAATCCTTGCCAGGTTTAAGCTGAAGCACCAGAGTGATTTTTATTCTTCTGCTGACATCTAGTGTGAGAAAACCTGTAGCACAGCGTACTCAGTGGGTTGGGAAATCGGGATATGGGAAAAAAAGGGGCCGTTTCTTGCCATATTCAGATACCAGCATCTTCCTCCAGCTCCTCTGGGGGAGCCTCAGTGACCCAGGTGACCACCAGCAAGGGGGATCCTGCAGGCTGCTACTGGCTGGTATTTCCAGGTAGAGCTGCTGAAAATCAATCCTAATCAGAGCAGGAGCATGAATTAGAAGTGGATTGTGATCCAAGCCTCTTGCTTGAGGCACGGTGTTTGGGTGTGTGAATGTGTCAGTGGAAAGGAGGAGCTGCTGTGTTATCACAGGGTGACATTGCATTTGTGTCCTCTGCCCAGGGCTGGGATGGCAGCTTGAACAGGAGGCTGAGAGCTGTGCATCCCTGTGGATGGGGAGGACAGGGCAAAGGAAAGTGGAGCAGTGACTCCTTGGGTTTGGCTTCTCCCCCTTATTCTGCTTCTGGCCTGGTTTCCAAAAGTTATCTCAGGTCAGCAAGTTCTCCTGTTAAATAAGGACATTTTAATGTCTGGTGATGAATGAGGCCTGTTAATGCCAGCAGATATCCTGGGCTGGTATTCCTGTGTGGTGGTTGTGAGGTCCCTAGGACAAGGTGAGAGATGAGGAATTTCACTCCATATTTTTAGAAGACTGATATATATTATATTATATTATATTATATTATATTATATTATATTATATTATATTATATTATATTTATTATATTATATTATATTTATATTATATTATATTATATTATATTATATTATATTATATTATATTATATTATATTACATTATGTTATATTATATTACATTATATTTATTACATTACATTATATTATATTAACATTACATTATATTACATTATATTATATTTATTCATATTATATTATATAATGTATATAATATCATATTACATTACATTATATTACATTATATTATTACATTATATTATATTATATTCATTACATTCTATTATATTACATTATAAACTATACTAAAACTATGCTAAAGAGAAAGAATACATCAGAAGGCTTAACAAGAATGAATAATAAAAACCTGTGACTCTTTCTGGAGTCCTGACACACTGGCTGTGATTGGCCATTAAGTTGAAACAGTTCACATAGAACTAATCAAACATTCACTTGTTGGTAAACAATGTCTGAGTCACATTCCAAAGCAGCAAAACAGGGAGAAGGGAATCAGATAATTATTGTTTTCATTCCTCTCTGAGGCTTCTCAGCTTCCCAGGAGAAAAGTCCTGGGCAAAGAAGATTTTTCAAAAAATATAACAAGAACATTCCTGCCCTCTGTCTCAATACACAGAATTTTGGGATCTGCAGGTTGCTGGTGGTGCCCTGGAGATGGGGTTGGGAACTGTGGCTCCATCTCCTGATGCTGCTCATGAGGGGCACAGTGCAGCCTGTGGAGGTGACAGCCCACTGTCTGCCCTTGGCACATTTCCCTCCTGGTGCTTTAATGTTTTTTCATTTCCCTGTGTTTCTCCTCGGCTGTGACAGGAGCCCAGCTTTCATCCTGCAGAGCTGTTACCACTTTATCACCCTTATCACCCCTCCAGCATTCACCTTGCTGCTCTGGAGCACCAGGAATGACCTCAACTCAGGCTTGAGATGGGAAGCTTTGCACATCCCTGTTGGAATTCAGAACATCCCTCTGGCTGTCCTGGATGGCCCAAACTCCTGCCAGGGGGCTCAGAGACCCTGGCACAGAGCCCAAGACCCCTGTGATTTTGATTAGGAACCATGGAAAAAATTACCAGCCTTATATGAGGATCTGCAAGCCACGAAAGTCTAAGTAGAATAATGATCAGTTTGTCACAGGGTGAAAAATGGATTTTTGGGGTTTTTAGAATGGGAGTTCAGGGGACAAGATGGAAGAATCTGGGCTTGTCCAGCCTTTCTCCTTCTTCTTCTTCTTCTTGGCCTTCATCTTCTGCTGTGATGTTGGCACTTTGGGATTGGTTTAGAGTAGAAGCTCACTGTCTAACACAGGTGATAGGTATTGGAAAGTCATTGTAAATATTGTACATGTTGTTTTTAGTATAAAAAGATAACACCACCCCAGGGACAGGCACAGTGCCTCTGTCTGACCTGCTGGACAGACCTTGGCAGGCCAGAGAAAGAATTTTATAGATAAGAAACAATAAACAACCTTGAGACTGAGAATAGAAGAGTTCTGACTCCTTCTTCAACCGCCGGGCTGGAAAAAAAGACTTTCTAACACATCTTGGGGTCACTGGGAGCAGCAGAAGCCCTGAGACATCCCAAAGAATCATCAGGGATGGAGTGACCTGCCCTGGTCTTGTCCCTATGGCAGTGGTGACCCATATGAGAGTGCTGGTCCCTTGTTCCATCCTGGTGAATCCTCCTGACACTGCCATGGGACATCTGGTGGCTTCAGGGCTCTGTCATGTCACATCACAGGATGGAGCCAAGCAAATGCTCCCCTGTCCTCACACGTAAAATGTGCTTTAAGGTACAAAGTGCTGTGGGAAATCTCATGCTGAAGGTTTTACACTGCTGCTCACGTGACTTTATTTTGTACAAAACCTCTCAAATCTTGCCAGAAGTCAAAGGTTATTTCCCCATCCTGAGGGTATTTAATCCTCATCTCATTAACTTTGATTTTCATGTACAATTGCTGAGGAGAGAAAACAACCAAAACATTTTGGATTAGGGAACAGATCAGACATAAATTTATCCTGCAGCCATCCAAGATGCTTATCAGCATGTTCTTCTCTCCTCCCTAGCTGCATGAGCTTGCAGAAAAACTGGTTTTGCTTGGCTTTGGCTTTCTGAAAAAAGAAATGATTGCTGGAGAAATTCCTTGGGTAGCACACCCCTGATTAGGATGGGTTGGTGGTTTGAGATGGGATCAAATTGAGGTACCCTGGGCAAAGGAAGGATTTGGATCTTGAAAAGGAGAGAGTTTTTTTTTCCCAACAGTTTATTAAGAAAAGTGACCTCTGAATGGGGTGTAACTTATTTCTGCAGTTAAAACCATCTGCTTCTTGCTTTCAGCCACAACCAGCCCAGGTTTATAAAATAAAAAAAGGTGTTAAGTGTGATTATGAAGCCAAATCTCACACTCTGCCTCAGATTGTGCTGGGGCTGTAGCCAGGCACAGGCTGTCTGGAGGCAGAGCACATCAGGGCATTCCCCCAGCCCAATACCCAGCTTTGCTCTGAGCCATGGGTAAAACCAGCTCTGGTAAAATCACAGTTTTGCAAAGTTGGAATGAACTCTGCTTTAAAACTGCTTGAAAACCAAAGTTCTGCCAAAGGAACTTTTGCCAAACATCATGCCAAAAAAAAAAAATAGGAAAGGGCAATTATTTCTCCCCATTTTGGTATTTTCCATCCACCATTCCCTCGTGATTCCTACCACATGTATGAGGTTAGAACAGAGAAAAATCCCCCCACTGTACACACTCCTTTTCCCAGCAGTTTTTAAAGTCTCACGGATGGCAGGATTTGCATTTATACAAGGTGCATAGCCTGAGTTTACTTAGTAACAAAAGTTTTTTCCCTGTTGCTGCATCTGCAGTGTGCCATTCCCACCTGAAGATGCCTCTGATACAAGCATGTTGGCCAAAACCAGGGAGATTTTTCTGTTTATTTCATGGCTAGGAGTGCTGGGAACTCAGGAATTTCTCCAGGTGGATGCTGTTCCCAGTGTTTACATTGGGCTGAAGGACAAACTGTCTCCAACCAGCTGAGCTGTGGAGTCTGATATCTGTTTTTACTTAATTTTTCCAAAGTTGCATCTGAGGGCTTATCTTGCTTATAAACAGCTCAGTGCTGTCACCAAGTGGAAAAAGCAAATCCCAGAAAACTGCACATGAGCCAGCACAGCCCACCAGTACAGCATTGCCTTTTTCTGCATGGTAAGGTTTGGATTTGCAGCATCACACTGGCTGCTGGGACAGCAAGCACAACAGGCCAGCAAATTCATGGATTGTTTTTTTTCTTTAATTTGCTAAAAGTGGAACTTTCCAGAAGTCCTGATAAAACCTCCCTGGAGAACGTGCTTCAGATCCAGGAGGGGCTTTCTTGTCAGGCCCAGAGAGAATGAGAAACAGCCAGATAAAAAGGGCATGAACCCACAGTGTGAGCAACAAAGACCAAACTCCCTGCCCATCTCACTCCAGACAAGATGCATGAACTCAGCATCCTGGGGAGTCCCCCAAGACCAGGGTCAGGCTGGGAGCTAACTCTGCTTTATCTCCTGCTGAATAATTCCAGGTCTCATCTTGACAGGGAATGGGAGAAGCACGGTGATTACAAGATGTTTTCAGAGCTGCCAGCGCTGTTCTTGCCCTGTTTTACTGACAGGTTGTGATGAGGCGTTAGCAGGTTGTGGGATGATCAAAGGCACAGGAGAGGAATTCCCTGCACCAAGAGGGATGCTGGGTCTCTCTCCAATGCCACCTTAGAGCAGAGGGCAAGAAACACCGAGGTTTTATGCTTCCCCACTTTGACTTTGTCCTGGTCTTTCCTCACAGTGATAAACAGCAGCAGTCAGCCCATAGTGATTTAGTATGTGGAAAGCCTGAGCTTTATCGGTGTCCCTATCCCGGCTCCTTTTAAGTCTCCAGTAGAAATCTCAGCAAGATAAAAACTGTCTGAGTTTGGATCCACACAGGGTAATGTGGCTGAGCCTCATAAATCCCAGCAGGGTATAAACATCACCCCATTTTCCTCAGCAAAAGCAAAACTGCTGGGGACCAGTAATGAAGAGAAAGGTTTGTGCTGGCTGGATCAGTGTTGGAAAGTGCTTTGCACCCCAAATGTCAGCAGAGATGTGTCACAGACATGTTTTATGAAAAATCTTTTCATTAGGATCTTTTTTCCTGAGAAGCCTCAGAAACAAAATGTAAACAATGGTTATCTGCTGTTGTGGAATGCAACAGGTGCATCTTTGATTGGTTTCATGTGGTTGTTTCTAATTAATGGCCAATCAAAGTCCAGCTGTCTTGAACTCTCTGGTCAGTCACAAGATTTTATTATTCCATTTCATTCCATTCCATTCCTTGCAAACCTTCTGATGAAATCTTTTCTTCTATTCTTTCAGTATAGTTTTAATATATCATTTTCTTTTATTATAATATAGATCATAAAATAATAAATCAGACTTCTGAAACATGGAGTCAAGATTCTCATCTCTTCTCTCGTCCTGGACCCCTGTGAACACCACCACAGAGATGGGATTCCAGCACTAATCTTGTGGCGTGTTCTCGCAGTTTCAGGCAGGAATAATTTCTCATTTAAATAAGAGTTGAGCCATGCAAAGCAGCCCTAATGCCTGTAGGCGGCAGGAGAGCGCGTCTGATGCGAGCTGGACACAGCCGTGCGCTGGGAGCAGCTCTGCAGGATAAAACAGATGCCACCCGCACAGCCTGGCAGCAGGAAGACCCTTCTGCTCTCAGACCCCCATCCCTGTGTGTGGCTGTGGGTTGGAGTGATGCCTTGTGAAGGCTGACCTGCAGCAGAGGCTGGGCAGAGTTAGAGAATAAAGCAGGGATTTATTCAAAGCATCTCCTCCATGGATCCACCTTGGGCAGCACAAGAGCCCAGCCAGGGCTGCACCCAAGATGAACCAAAATGGCCCCAAAATGCACGGCCGGGCACGGGGTCTCTCACTGTGATCAGTTCTGCTCCATTTGCACCTTGCAGTTCATTGTCCAATTCCAGCTTTAGCCCATCCAGTCCCATCGTTGTTTTTCTCTCTCCAGCCCACGGTGTTTGTGCTCCTGGGCTGAGATTTGGATCATTTGTCCTTGGTGCCCAGCTGGAGCAGGAATTGTTTTGTCTCCCTGCTCTGTGCACAGAGCTCACCATCCCCTGATGTGAGGCTCAGACCCACACACTAAAGCAGCACAGAATGTGAAAATAGAAAAGCCAAAACCTGAGGCATCAGGAGGATGCAGGGGTGCAGGGCAGAGCACCCCGAGCCCCAGGGGTGTTCCCCAAAGTGCCTTGAGGCTGATGTGGGGTTGCCCAGAGTGAAGCTGGAATCAGACCCCACATCTCACCAAACCCTCCCTTTGGATGGAACCTCTGCAGTGCTGGCCAGCAATTTCTCACCCTCTTGATAACACAAGGAGCTGTTTCTGCACAGCCAGGGTCCATTGTCCCAGTCCCCACACTGAGAGAGTGCCACATACCACAGACCTGCTACTGGGGCAGCAACCACTGCTCCCTTTCCTTTTATTCCTGAAGACACCTGTGGGATCAAAATGATGGAGTTTGCAACTGCACCCCCCACCGTCACACCTCTGTCCCCCAGGCAAAGACAGAGAGTGATTTCCTCAAGTTGGGTTGGGTGGTTTTTGTGCTGCCCTGCATTTCAGGGGGAGGTTGGTGAGAAAGTCCTGGCTTGGGTGGTTTTTGTACTGCCCTGCATTTTAGGGGGCGGTTGGTGAGAGATTCCCTGGAGATGCTGAGTGAAATGCCTCTCACCTGCCTTGGGCACACACCTCTGCCAGCAGCACCTTCCAGAGGCACCTGTCTCCTGCCACTGACTCCGAGAGAGCCTCAGGTATTGGCTCAGGCTCATCAGGACACTTTGGAAAGAAAATCAAAATTAAATAAATGTTTATGGATTAAACTCCTTGGTGGGAGGCTCTAACACAGGATTCAGTTCCCTTTCATTCATTTCAGGAGAACTAAACTGAGCTGTGGTCATTTTAATTCTGCTAAAAACACTACAAAGAAGCATAATGTGACTTATCTTAATCCACTTGAAAAATCAATTCAGTTTAATTTTCTTGAGTGTCTTGCATAGTTTGCCTTTGATTTTTCACGTTAATTAGTTTTATTGTGGCTGATTGAAACCTAGCATGACCATAGCTCCCCTCAGCCACAGAAAATGCTCCTGTGGCTGTGTGCAGAGGGGAAATGCAAAGCTCCTGTGTTGGGTGCCCAGGATGGAGGATGATCCTGTGCAGGATGACAATGGCACAGGATCACTGTGGTTAGGAGGTGCTTCTGGAAGGTTCAGGTCCAGCCCTTAGAGAAGGCTCAGCTGGAACAAACTGCTCAGTGCCATGCCCAGTTGGGTTTGAGTATCTGCAAGCATGGAGATGCCCAAAACCTCTTTGGGCAAATTTTTTCCCTCAAAATATTCCCATTTGACCACCCTAACAGTAGAAAAAATGGTTTCTCTGATGTTTCAAACTTACTATTTTTTATTTTTCTGTTTCCTCCAGCGTGTGACACATAGCTGGAGACAACCAAAAAGTGACCATGACTGCAGGGGAACTGATACAACAGAGAGGATCCAAAGCCACTTTTGCAGCCCCTTATACCCAGGGCCAGGACAGAAATGGGTGGGAAGATGAGAAAAATCCCTGCACACACCATGGCTCTTCAGCAGGGTGGATAAGTTGAGAGCAGAAATTGGTGGAGCTGCCACAGGCTGCTGAGAAATTCAAAATTTCCACCTCCAGAAGTCAGCAGAGCCATAAGAAAAAGAGGCTTTTACAAAGCACATTGCAGAGGAGGTGAGTTCATCATCTCTTCATCCTGCAGGTGGGGAAGATGAGGCAGGAGTACAAGAAACCATTTGCCAGTGGTTACCTGGCAGAGAATTGCATCCAGGTGCCAGTGTGAGTGCCAAGCCCTGCCTTTATCCCAGGTATGATCCCACAGCCCTGGGGCTCTGATGGGTAAATGCTCATTGTACAAAACAAAACCAGAACTGCCAAGGTGGGGTAGAGGGAAAGAAAAAGCACCAAGGCATGGGAATCTGCTCATGGTTTTAAAAAGATTTGGACAAAAGCCAGATTTTAATTTTTGATGGTTTTCCTGCAGAGAAAAAATACCAATAAAATGCTTAAAAAAGACCAAAACAAAGTAATTGGTTGTTGAAATCTGAATGTTTGAAGTTTATTCTCATTAAACCCCTATAGGAGCATGTGAAATGGAAAAAGAAATCTGCTTTCTTATGATCCAATAAGTCATGAATCATTAAGGTTGGAAAAGACCTCCAAATTCATCAAGCCATAAAATGGTCCATGAGAATCTAGCGTCTTGGAGATGAAACTGGACAGTGGCACCTGGAAAGGAGATGCCATTTCCAAAGGAATGGCAGGAACCACCAGATCCCCTTGGCAGCCCTGGGGTGGTTTCTCCTCTGCCAAAGGCCAGGAATGAGGGAGCAGCCAGAGGAGAAGCTGCAGTGGAGCTGGGTGTGTAACAGCTGCTGCCTGGGGAGGCTGGTTGCTCTGTGCTCTGAGGAATGCCAAATTACACAATTAAAGCAGTCCCTGTTGGATTTAAGCCTTATGGATCCGCATTCCCAAGGGTGGGCTGATGGATTTACTGCTGTTTCCCCAGTGCTCATTACAGGAGTGTTTTGTTCCAAGATGGGAGGGGGGATGAAAATTGCACCCCCATCAGCCCCAGCTGAAGAGGATCTGATGGTGAGGAGGGTCCAAAGGGAACAGCGTGGATGAAGCAGAGGTTTCCCACTGGCTCTGCAGCCTCAGGGGGCTTTGAAATGAGGATTTGAGAGCATCTAGCAAGCCCAGGCACAGGGCAGAGCTCTTCTCTTCTCTTCTCTTCTCTTCTCTTCTCTTCTCTTCTCTTCTCTTCTCTTCTCTTCTCTTCTCTTCTCTTCTCTCTTCTCTCTTCTCTCTTCTCTCTTCTCTCTTTCTCTCTTCTCTCTTCTCTCTTCTCTCCTCTTCTCTTCTCTCCTCTTCTCTTCTCTTCTCTCTTCTTCTCTTCCTTCCTCTCCTCTCCTCTCCTCTCTCTTCCCTCCCCTTCCCCTCTCCCTCTCCCAGTGTTTTCTGCTCCTGTGGGTGCCCCACAGCTGGAACATCCCCAGCTGTGTCCAGGCTTGTGCTTGTCCTGCAGGAAATAATATTTCATGAAAGTGAGAAGTGCTCCAGTTCACCCAGACATGGACAAAAGGAGACACCAAACTCGTGCATTTGAGCTGTTGCAGACACGAGACCATGCAGGGACTCAAACCCCACATTCAAAACCAACTCCTGTATCCAGGCTCAGCTTCTTCATCCCCAGCCAGGCCACACAGATTCCATTTCCCAGCCCCTGTGTGTGGGTGTCCCAAGGTGCAGGAAGGGATCACGCTGGTGACACTGGGTGTAGCTGAAAGCTCCACCCAGGGCTGGCCCTGCTGCTCTGCTCAGCTCTCCCCTGAGCTTGGCAGCCCGTGCCTGCAAGTTACATATTTCATCCCCTGCATGCCAGGCTGCTCCAGGGATTGCCATGCAAATAAGCCCACTGCTGCCTCAGACTGTGATAATTAAAAGTGAAGTTGTAAAACAAGCAGCATCAATTTGTGGTGCACGTCCCCAGCACCACATGGTGATTGCACTGAGTGGGGAGACATTTCCAGCTACGCAGCAAACTCGAAATAGCCTGGAGAGAATACATGGGAATTCAGCTTGTGCAGCGATTTCAGATGTCAAAACAAGTTTCCTTGTTAATATGAAACTATTTGGACTTTGCATTTTTAATTAAAGCTTTTAATTATCCAACGGTATTTTATTAGCTTTTATGAAGACAGCTGCTTTAAATGCTACCAGCCAAATCTGTGCTATTGGTCCGAGGCAGGGTTTCAGATGCAAACAGCCTCCATTGTGACTAAATGGGGCAGTTTAATTTAAACTCGACTTTACTGTCCCAGCTTGATTGAAACCCTTTTATGGCAGAGACAATAAACAGTCCTGATGGGAGAGTTTGTGCAGCCACAGCTGGGAGGGGATGCTGTGCCTCTCAGCCCTTCCCAGGTGAGCATCAGCTGCCTCTGGAAGGGATTTCTCTGCCCACCCCACCTCCATTCTCACCTTGTTTTGTCTTTGAGACTGGAAGGTGCTGGCTGGAAGCCTTTTGCACCCCTGAGATGGGTTTGGAGGTGCTGAGGCCCTAGAGCTGGTGCTGCTGGTGGGTTCCCAGCACAGGAACTCAGGGGAGCTGAACTCACTGGCGCTGGTCTGCAGGAGGCCAAGCTCCAGAGATGTTCTGTGCTGGTTCTGTGTCAGAACCCAGGAAATCCCTCTGGCTGCCCTGGAGGGCTCCAGCCCCTGCCCAGGGGGCTCAGAGACCTTGGCACAGAGCCCAAGACCCCTGTGCCTTTGATTTAGCCCTTGGAAAAACAATTACCAACCTTATATGAAGAATTATGAGCCACGAAAGTCTAAGTAGAATGATAGTGAATTTACCATGGGGTGAAAAATAGGTTTTTGGGGTTTTTAGAATGGGGGTTCAAGGGGCAAGATGGAGGAATCTGGGTGTGCCCAGCCTTTCTCCTTCTTCTTCTTGGCCTCCATCTTCTGCTGTGATGTTGGCATTTCTAGATTGGTTTAGAGTAGAAGCTCACTGTCTAACAAAGGTGATAGGTATTGGGAAGTTATTGTAAATATTGTACACGTAGTTTTTAGTATAAAAAGTTAACACTGCCCTGGGGGCAGGCGCAGTCCCTCCGTCTGACCTGCTGAGCGAACCTCGGCAAGTCAGGAGAAAGAATTTTATAGATAAGAAACAATGAACAACCTTGAGAATGAGAACAGAAGAGTTCTGACTCATTCAACCACTGGGCTGGGAAAAAGAGATTTTCTAACACATCTCAGGGTCACTGTGAGCAGCAGAGATTCCGGGAGTTCTGCAGCACTGTGATCACACTCCTCACCAAGGAACAGGTGGCACTTGTGGCCCTGAGTTATTTATTCGTGGGGATCATGTTGTTTACAGCTGCAGTGTGGCCTCCCTTGGTTTACAGCTGAACCAGTTGTGGAAGCCTTTATCCTGCCTGTGCAGGAGGCCAGGCAAAGGACAGAATTCCTGGATCCATTGCAAGGGAAGAGCTGACAATCAGAGCAGGTTTCTGGCTGGAGCACAGCCCTGTGCTGAGTGCAGTGCTCCAGTTTGAGACCTTACTCTCCATCACTGTCAAAAATCATCAAAATGTTCTAAATCATCAAAATGTTCTAAATCATCTGTGTTTTGCCAAGAAGAAAGGCAAAGCAGGCAGCTTTTGAGCAGGGAGCTAGCAGGATCAGGGGCTGAAGGGAAGATGGCTGTGCCTGAAGCTGAAAGGGCAGCTCCAGACCCTTTGTCTTTTGAAAAAAACCCCAATCTTACATAAAAAAGTACTGTAATGACTCATAAGTGTCACAGACATCTTTTATGGAAAATCCTTTCATTAGGATTTTTCCTCCTGAGAAGCTGAGAGGCCTCAGGAACAAAATGTAAACAATTGTTATCTGCTGCTGTGGAATGCAACAGGTGCATCTGGGATTGGCCCATGTTGGTTGTTTCTAATTAATGGCCAATCAAAGTGAGCCGGCTCGGACAGAGAGCTGAGCCACAAACCTTTGTTATCATTCTTTCCTATTCTATTCTTAGCCAGCCTTCCGATGAAATCCTTTCTTCTATTCTTTACTATAGTTTTAATGTAGAATATATCATAAAATAATCGATCAAGCCTTCTGAAACATGGAGTCAGATCCTCGTCTCTTCCCTCATCCTAACACTCCTGTGAACACGGTCACACATAAGAGTTGGAAATGATGAACAAATGTGTCCAGTTCCACTTCAGGTGTTCCAGCTGAGTCAGAAAAAGCCTGAATTCAGGAAAGGCTGAATTCCGAGCACTCAGCAATGAGCCTGTTTCCGTGCAGAAGTCTCTGTGAGGAGGAAGAAATGAGGACCAAGTGGTGTGCTGGGTGTTTGGTGTAAAGCAGAGCATGCCAGGTTGAGGAGCACAGCTGTGGTCACCCCCTGGGTGTCCCTGTAGGATATTTTGGGGGGACAGATCCTTTTCCCTTGGTTCTCTCTGCTCGTGGAGGTTAAAACCTTGCACATGGCCAGGCTGTCCTGCAGCACCAGCCATGGTGGCTTCATCCTCCTTCTTCCCAGGGCTGTTGGCAGGGAAATTCCTCCATCAGAAATGCTCTGAGACAGGGCAGATCTTATCCTAACAGCACCAAGGCTGGGAAGGAGACCCCAGGTCTTATAATTCCCTTTCCAGCAAGTAGATGTGTTCCAATATCAAACCATGAGGTTTTATTCACCCCTTTTTTGTTTCTTCTTCCCCCCTGGGATCTCTAAGGGAAGGTTTCCAGAAAAAGATGCAATATTCTGTGTCAGTACCCAGCCTTGCTGCAGTCTCTCAAGAGCTGGTAATGATGAAGATTTAATGCAAATCTAATGGACTTTTCATCTTAGCAGAAAAGTATTTACAGCCCATTAAGTAGATGGGAAAACTGGTCTTTTTTTTTTTATTTTTTTGGAGGGGAGCAGAGGAAAAAAAAAATATTGCTGTGTAAAAATGTGGCCACAGAAGGCTCTTAGCTCGAGAAATTTATCAGCTTTGAGGATGGAAAACTCATCATTTATATATAAAATATATATCACTTTTAATTGCACAGCCCAACTTCAGCTTTACTCATTAGCTACTCACGCTACTCTGCCAAGTTACACAGTGGCGAGCTGGCTGGAATATTTTATTTCATATTTCATCCTGGACCAGAAAAGTCAGCATATGGCTCCACCAGCCTTTGTTTTCTTCAGTCACAGGACAGGGAAAGGAAAGCAGGAAAAGGGAGAAAGGCTGAGAAGCGGGAGAGGAAGAGGAAGGTGAGTGCCTGGGAATGCTCCAATGCCTCAGGCAGGGATGAGCAGCTCCGGCCCCCTCAGGTGTCTTTGGGGCTGCAGGGCTCTGTGGCTGCTCCGAGGCTGTGTACCAGGGCTCACGGTGAGGTGTCAAACACAAGAGCAGCTTGGTGAGTGGGTTTTGAACTACCTTCAGGATGTCTGACCCCTCTCCCTCCCCAGGTCACACCTGCATGCCCTCCCAAGGTGTGTTTACACCGCCTTAAATGCCTCTGATAAGGGCCTGACTCTTCAGGAATGGCCAATTTCTGCACCTAATCACTCTCACTTCTCTGACAGTTTTTCTTAATGCCTTGTCTGAAATATTTCCATTTGTAGCTCCTGGCCCCAGCTCTCCTTGTTTTACTGTTTCCAGATCATTTGAATAATCCCCCTTTCTCTTTTGATGGTATTTCCCTGGAGGTATTTATAGCATCATCACACTCCCCATTTAATCTCCTTTCTTAAAAACCTTATAAAATTAAATTTCCCATCTCCTCTCCTTTGCCTGCTGTGCTCCTTCAGCTTTGTAGCACCAGGTGGCAGGAGATTGAGGGGTGTGAGGGACCTGCAGAGCTTTGGGGGTGTTGGGGATCTGCAGAGCCTTTGAGGTGTTAGGGACCAGCAGAGACTTTTGGGGTGTTTGGGACCTGCAGAGACATTGGGGGTGTTGAGGACCTGCAGAGACTTTGGGGGCTTTTGGGACCTGCAGAGACTTTGGGATGTTGGGGACCTTCAGAGACTTTGGGGTTTTTAGAACCAGCAGAGATATTGGGGATTTTTAGGACCTGCAGAGACTTTGGGAGTTGTCTGGGACCTGCACAGAATTTGGGGTGTTGGGGACCTGCAGAGACTTTGGGGGTTTTTGGGACCTGCAGAGACTTTTGGGTGTTGGGGATACTGCAAAAGATTTTGGGACCTGCAGAGTTGGGGACCTGCAGAGACGTTGAGGGTGTTGGGATCCTGCAGAGATTTTGGGGGTGTTGGGATCCTGCAGAGATTTTGGGATGTTTGGGACCTGCAGAGACTTTGGGGTGTTGAGGACCTGCAGACATTGGAGGTGTTGAGGACCTGCAGAGACATTGGGGGCTTTTGGGACCTGCAGAGACTTTGGGATGTTGGGGACCTTCAGAGACTTTGGGATGTTGGGGACCTTCAGAGACTTTGGGGGTGTTTGGGACCTGCAGAGACTTTGGGGTTTTTAGAACCAGCAGAGATATTGGGGGTTTTTAGGACCTGCAGAGACTTTGGGAGGTGTCTGGGACCTGCAGAGAGATTGGAGGTTTTTTGACCTGCAGAGACTTTGGGGGTGTTGAAATACTGCAAAGATTTTGGGGGTGTTGGGGACCTGCAGAGACATTGAGGGTGTTGGGATCCTGCAGAGAATTTGGGGGTGTTGAGGACCTGCAGAGAATTTGGGGGTGTTGAGGACCTGCAGAGAATTTGGGGGCTTTTGGGACCTGCAGAGACTTTGGGATGTTGGGGACCTTCAGATACTTTGGGGGTGTTTGGGACCTGCAGAGACTTTGGGGTTTTTAGAACCAGCAGAGATATTGGGGGTTTTTAGGACCTGCAGAGACTTTGGGAGGTGTTTGGGACCTGCAGAGAGATGCCAGCAGTGGGGGGACATGGAGAAGGTTTTCCTTTGAGATTTTTGGTATTTTCTGAGCACAGAAACCCCATCAATGTGAGCTGTTCTCAGCATGAGGGACACTGGCAGGGCACCAGAGCACCTCCACGTTGCTGTGGAACCACACAAACCCAGCCCGGGCAAACACCTGCCCTTCTTACCCTTGGGAAGGACCAAGCAGAGAGCACAGAGAATTAAAAAAATGATTTTGGTTTCCTGCTCCATCCCTTCCACGTGGCTGCTGCTCCTGTTCCTGGAGATTTAATCCATTCACACGGAGTCAGCTGCAGCCCCCAGCCCCTGGGGGGAATTTCCACTGAGAAATTTTAAATTGAAGTGGGTTTTTTAGGGGCAAACCACATCTCTGGAAACAAGTGTCCCATAGGAAATGTCCGCTCCGTATTTTGCATTCTGGAGAAAAGTAAAAAAATAAAAATCCAGTGAAAATGGAAAATGGTTGGTGAAGCCTGAAGCTGTGGGCAGCAGTGGGAAATAAAGGGGGCAGCTCAGGGGAAAATGCCTGCATCGAGGTGGCTGTGATCCCCCTCAGTGGTAAAACCAACTCTACTGGGGAGAGGGAAAAATAAATCTTTGAAATCTGTCACTGTCATATTTTCTGGAAAAATCCCTTCGCCAGGATTTCTTCTCCTGGGAAGCTGAGAAGCCTCAGAGAGAAATGAAAACAATAATTATCTGATTTCTTCTCCTGTGTTTTGTTGCTTTGAAATGTGGCTAGAAATATTTTACCAACAGGTGAATGTTTGATTGGTTTCATGTGAATTGTTTTTACTTAGTGACCAATCACCATCAGCTGTGTCAGACTCTGAGGACTCAGTCACGAGTTTTTAATTATTATTCTTTATAATAATTAAAACCTTTAATTAGTTTTTAATTATTAAACCTTCTGTCTGTATCCTTTCTGTATTCTTTAGCATAGTTTTAGTATAGCGATATGATATGATATGATATAATATAATATAATATAATATAATATAATATAATATAATATAATATAATATAATATAATATAATATAATATAATATAATATAATATAATATAATATAATATAATATAATATAATATAATATAATATCAGCCTTCTGAGAATATGGAGTCAGATTCTCTTCTCTCACCTCGTCCTGGGGACCCCTCACAAACTCAACAGAAATCCTTGTGTCTAATCAATAACTTTGCAAAGATGAGATAGCAGCAGCCTGATGCTGACAGACAGGAGGTTTTGGGTAATATGGGGTAGATGAATACAGATTTTGCATTGAATGTGAAATATTGCCTTTGAATTTGAGGAAAAAAATCATTTTCCTTCCCCACTTTCTGGCAAAGAAATTGGAAATGGGAGCCTGTGGACCAGGTCCAGTGTCAATGTGCAAACTGAAGGTTCTTGCTGAAACAAAGAGAGAGTTTGTGGCTCCCCATGGCTGAGCTCTGGTGGGAGCTGCCTGGTTTTGTCCCTCTCTCTTGCTGTGGCTGTTTGTCCCCACTGGCAGCAGTGGTGTCTGTCTGTCTGCAGGACAGGAGGCCGAGAGCTCTGCCCCACGTTCCTTTCTGCCTCATAGCACCCAACACCTTGTGCCACCCAGCAGACCGGGATTAATGGGAAAAGTTCACAGTAGCATCATTGTTTTGTGGCTGTGGGATGCTGAGGGCAGCCCTCCCTTCCACAGCTCAATCACTGGCAAGAAATCAAGGGACGCTCAGAGCAAAAAGAAAAAAAAAAAAAGAACCAAATCACAACAAACCTCTAAAAGCCTCACGTCTCATGTCAAACCTTAAGTCACAGGACAGAACAGTAAATAATGGACCTGGTGACCTAGACTTGCAAATATTTACATTCCCTTGGCTTGGCTGATAGCAGGGGTTCCTCTTACCCTGTCTCACCTAATTAGCAGCAGGCTGCAAGAATCCAGGGGTGGGTTCTGGTTTCTTTTTCACCTCCTCTGTGCCTCTCTCTGCCGGGCCATGGAGTTTGCATGTCAGGAATAACATGAGGAAGGTGTGTGTGGTTGCACCAGAGACTGGCAGCACTTGGGAGCAAAGGACCAGTTTCCACTGCCACCCAAGGAGTGCAGGCATTGATCCCGTTCTGTCCTGATGGTAAAACCTGTCTGAGGGCTGCCACACGTGCAAAGGGATGAGAACTCCTTGATTTTAGGGCTCTCTCACCCCAGAGGCTCAGTCTGTTCTCCCAATAAAACCTTGGCTCTGCCACTGCTTCAAGGCAGGCATGGTTTGGGAGGGTACTGGTTGGCACGTGCCAAAATTTGTGGTCAAGAATGTCAGAAACAATCAAACTCTGCAGGTTTCAAGTTCATGTTCAGGCAAAGAGGAAAAAAAAAATCCCAAAGTTAGTCAAAAATTTTTAAAGTTGTATCATTTCCAGCAGTGTGGGCTGGGGAGTTAAACCCCAAAATGTGAACCTGCACAATTGCTAAGGCTCCCTAAATGGGCACTAAGGGAAGAGCACTGTGTGAATTGCTGTTGGTCTTTTTATTGGACCAAAGGGCTACATCCAAAATACATCCTGAAATGCTACAGAAGAGAGGGAAAAGCTGCTTCTCTTTACTCTTGACAGGGAATTACAAGCAAAACAACTGGCTCTTGGACAAAATCTGGAATAATCCCATCCTGCCATCTACCTTCAGTGGCCTTTTCTCACTCGGGTGCTTTGTGCCAAGGACAGAGGTCATTAGGAGTGCCCTGGAGCAGCTGAGGACTGGAGATCCAGCCAGAAGATGTGGAGATGGAGCCAGTGGTGCAGCAGAGCCCAGGCTCTGAGTGGGGCTCTGGAGGTGCACAGTGAGGAGGTGGACACGAGGGGACATGGCAAGGACATCAAAGCACAGGGTGTGTTGGTTTCCCTGAGTGTCCATGTTTTCCATGGGGATCACATAACTTCCTTTGGGTGTTCTGCTCCCTAAGTCACACATTGTCTCTCCAGGGCTGATGGTGGGGGGTGTTCCTCTGGCTTTCAAAGGTGAGTTTGATAATGACATTTTGTGCAGTCAGAAAAGACCTGATGGCTCAGGTTTTGGCTTTTCTATTTTTCACATTCTCTGCTGCTTTAGTGTGTAGGTCTGGGTTCACATGAGGGGATGGTGAGCTCTGTGCACAGAGCAGGGAGACAAAACAATTCCTGCTCCAGCTGGGCACCAAGGACAAATGATCCAAATCTCAGCCCAGGAGCACAAACACCGTGGGCTGGAGAGAGAAAAACAAGCAGGATGGGACTGGATGGGCTAAAGCTGGAATGGGACAATGAACTGCAAGGTGCAAATGGAGCAGAACTGATCCAAGGGAGAGACCCCATGACTGGTCATGCATTTTGGGACCATTTTGGTTCATCTTGGGTGCAGCCCTGGCTGGGCTCTTGTGCTGCCCAAGGTGGATCCATGGAGGCATTTTCATAAATCTCTACTTTATTCTTTAACTTTATTCTTAACTCTTTAATCTCTAATTTATTCTTTAGCTCTGTCCAGCCTCTGTTTTAGGTCAGTCTTAACAAGGCATCAGAGCCACATTTCCCTGGGCTAGTCCAAGGGCATGCATTGAAATTGTGGCCCCCTGGGCCTTCAGCTACTGTGTGTAGGACCCCACACAGGCCTGTGAATGCCTCTTTATCTTCCTTTGCTCCGTGCTCTCAAGGCTGGGGGCCTTGCATCATTCTTACAACACTCCTCAGCCTGACCTGCAGTGCCCTGAGCTGTACAAACAGTCACATGAGGGAATGTTATTCATGTCTCACACAGAGCTTGCACTATGTCCTGGGCACTGTATTACAAACTTCTTGAAAGAAAAAGCCACTGAACAACATCCAGTCAGCTTTACCCAAGGGCCAGCCAGCATCCCCTCTTCTTGTGCTGCAGCCAAGGAGGCTCTGCTGGGGCTGTGGTTTGCTGCTCACAAGAGCTCTCTGTGCCAGCCAGGGGATGGAGAGAGCTGCCCTTCAGCAGGGGTACAGCCACAGTGAGCCTGAGCCCGGGCAGGAGCACCCTGGGGCAGCAGCAACTGGGGCTGCCCAGGGTGTTGGATGCAGAGTCTGGTCACTCCATCCCAGCTCCCAGGGGGACGTGCTTAGGTCTGCACAGCTCCTCACCATTTCCAAACAGATGTTTAATGCCAGGGAGCTGAAATCCTGGGGCGACCCATCCCAACTGGCCCAGCCAAAGGCCCCCTGCACACCCCCAACAACACAGAACTCCAAGCACAGGCATCAGCCACGTTAAAATCTGAATTGTCATTGCCAACTCCTTTTCCTAAATTTGCAGGTTTATGTCTTTCAGAACTAAGTAAATGATGTTGAGAGAGGCTGGCTTGGTGATAAATGGTGTGTTGAGAGATGCTTTATGGGGCCACCACAGGCCACTTTATCTGCTGCCCCTTGCAAGTTACTGATTCATTCCTTTTTTATTTTCTGAGTTAATTTTTATTGATTTCTTCCCCTTGCTTTCCCCCAGCCACAGAAAACGAGAGAAGAACGAACAAAAGTGGGTGCAGGAGGATGGAACATCATCAGAATCCTCTTGCCAGCCTGGGTCACGGGGTGAGCTGGGCTGGAGGGGTGCTGGGCACTGGTACCTGGCTCCCTGGGACCTGGGTGACACCAGCTGCTGGCCCTGGCTGTGGCTCCAAGTGCAGCTTCTGCTCTAGAGCCCATTCCCCAGGCAGGGAGGGCATCAGGGAGGATGAGGGTTGGATAAACAAGGGATAGGATAAATGGGAAGGCGTTTGGATGTGGGAGATCTGCAGCCCCACAGCTGCCAGCCAGTCCAGCCCCCATTTTAACACCGACTTTGGAGTGGGGTGTGAAATGCCAGATCAGAGGTTTTTAAAGAAAGAAATAAAAAAGCCCTGGCTGGAGCAGGCATGGAGGCAATGCTGGTGAGCAGCTTTTCCATGTTGGCACCCCCAGCCCTGTGTGGGTGCAGGGACTCTGAGCATGGCATGGGCTGGGGAGCAGGCCTGGGCTCCAGGAGGTCAAAGCCACAACAAGGGGTGAGCCCCTGAAGGGCTCAGGGCTGTGGGGTTTGGGGCTGTGCAGGGGGGAAAGGTGAGGGAGCCTTGGAACCCCTATGGGAAAACACATGGGGACCCCACAGAGGGGGTGGGAGGCAGGAGCTGTGGGTTCCTGCAGGGAATCCCTCCTTGGTGGGACCTGAGCCCAGCCAGGCTGGGCAGTGACCATGCCTGTCGCTGGCTCTGGTGCCTCACACTTGCACAGAAAGCCCACACTGGCCCAGAACCCCCCCAGTGGCAGCTGCTGCTTGTCTGAGGGCCATCCCCATTCCTCTGGATTGTGTGGGTGGGTGCTCCTGACCACGGTGCCACCTCCTCCCTGTGCAGCACCACCACCTGCTCTGCAAGACTGATGGGAGGGCACTGCAGGAATCGCTGCAATTAACCTCCGGTGCCCTGAATAATCCACTGGCACAGCATCCAAACACATTTCCAACGAGCCTGGGGAGCAAAAGAGGGGGGAGAGCACTGAGTGGCCTCTTCTGTCCCCTCCCCATGGACATGCACTTGCATTAGAGGGCTGAGTGCTTTTATTTTGCTGAACCACTTTGAAGTGGAAACCAAATTGCGCCGTCTCCCTCCCGGCTCCCCTGAGCCCTCCTGGTTTTAATTAGTTCCATCTGACGTTCAGAGGCTTCCAAGAAATAAATGTGCTTTCAAACTGCTTCAAGAGCCCGGTGGTGGCCGAGCATAGGGAGCAGGCTCAGTGACACACAGTGACAGGGGACACGTGGGCAGCACAGCAGTGCCTGCAGCCAGGCTCCATCGCCCCTCTGGCCACTGAGAGGGCTCTGCTGTGCATGTTCTCCATGTCCACGGGCTGAATTTTTTGTGCTGAGGCCCAGGATCATGGAGAAATATTAGAATAAATCACAGGCTTCACCTCCCCTCTGGCCACTGAGAGGGCTCTGCTGTGCATGTTCTCCATGTCCATGGGCTGAATTTTTTTGCACTGAGGTCCAGAATCCTGCAGAAATATCAGAATAAATGACAGAGGACTCCATTTTCTTCATGGTGGAAGAAGCTCCTTCTTTATTCACATAACTCATTTTTATATGGTTTTACAGATCTTGTGGGTGACTCCAATTGGTCAGGAGCTCTCTTGCAAATCACTTTATTGGTTAATAACAAGTTATTATCTTGTATTGGTTGGTCACTCAAAGTCTTGGTGTGTACCTGCAGGAAAAGTTGTTTGTGAGAGAGAGTTTTCATTTTTTCAATCTAACAGAATAAAAGCAGTTTCTACAGGTGCTGGTTGTTTTCTACCCAGGAATAGATTGTTATGTTAATGAACTGCTCACACCAGGATTGCTTTCCTTGGGAATTTGTAAAGTACCAGCTTGAATTAGAAGAAATGACAGTCCAGCCAGAGCAGGCCTGATTTTATAAGGCTTTTCTTTATAATTTTTCTACCTTAGTGCAACAGAGAAAGATGCTTTCACCTTTTTGCTGCACAGGCATCAGAAAGATGCTTTAAGTTTTTTTGCATCACAGGTCTTCTGCTCCTCCACCCACTCCTGCTTTGCTCTAAGCTCTCTGTCTGGAGTTCAGCTTCTCAGCCCAGGCTGAAGGAAGAATTAATGGGAAAGCAGCTGTCTTGTGTCAGTGCCTACAGACACGTTCTGTACACAAATCTTTGCTGAGAAAGACAACATCATCCCTGTTGGCGTGTGGAGTAACTGGAAAATGAAGTTCTAACTCACTGAGTTAGCAGGAAAAGGCCACAGTCTCACAGGAACTGTGCTAGCCAGAGTCCTCTGAAACAACAGGGACAGATCCTCCTTTGAGGCTTGCACCCCATTCCTGTGCTCCATGAAATCCTCAGGACAAGCTGCCCCAGGAGGGTTTTATTCCCACATGTATAAAATTTACCTTGATCTCCCTTGTTCTGCTGATAAGCAAAGCCAGTCAATCTAAGCAGTGTTTGCTCTTTGGATTTGGGGAACAGTGAGTTGGAGTATGTCCCTCTTATCTTGTCCTCATTAATGTGCTGGTTTCTGTTCTGGCTGTCAGGAACTGGGCTGCAGTGTGGCTGGGACTGTGGATTAGGTGAATGAGCTGATTGCACCAACACCTCCAGCTCTTGCCAGTGTCCCTGGAAAATTCCAGGTGGAATTTCTCTCACTGACACCTGGGCTCATCCAGGAGGGAGCAGCAGCCTTCTTCAGACAGCCCATCCCACGAGCATCCTACCCAGGCACCTCAAAGCTGCTGGAAGGAGCCAGACACCCAGGAGTACATCTTGTCCTGCCACCACAAAAGGTGTGGATTTCTGATGCCGGCAAGGGGGGGCTATTTACAGATGGGAATGAGACAGGGCTGCTGTGGAACGTGCCTTGAGCTGTTTATTTTTTCAGCATCAGTCTCATTACATGATTATGACAATGGGAAGATGACAGCAGCTCACATCCCAGGCAGCAGGCCAGAAAACTTAATGTTACAACTCACTTTAAAAGTTTTTTGACCAATCACACAAAGCAAAAGCACATTGACAGTAGTAATACCCAACCACTATAGGCACAGGTACCTTTGGTTAAACAATGCTTGCTTATTTCAAATCCAATACCTGCTTGTGAGCCTTAAAACACAATGCACAGAGCTCCATTATTAAGCTTTAGAACTTCCTAATATCTCACTAGATAAACTTTCTGCAGCTTAGAGAGCTATTCAGAAAAGCGTTAATACACAGGCCATTGTTCTATTTGCCCTTGCTTTTTCCACAGTTTAAATAATTTTTCTGCTGACCCATCTCATGGCTGCTGCTTTAGCTCTACTCACAGTTCTGCTGTATCTGAGGCCTGCCTTTTGCAGCTTTCCCCAAAACCCTCTATTTTTCCCTCTAATTTTGTGGATTCCCACAGATTTCCTGGCTGCCTTCCCTCCCCAGGGCACTCCCAGGCTCCCCTTCTGCAGAGGGCCCTGCTGCAGCAGAGAGCTGCCCCTGCTCTGGGGTGGGGATTCCCTGGGGGATCCTGGATCAGCCTGTCCCAGACACCACTTCAGCGCTGCCTTGTGTCCTTGTCACCCGCTCTGCTCTGTCCATCTCGTGTTCAGGGACACTGTGACCCTCTGGCTGTGGGTGACACCCCCACAGGTACCATTTGGGGTGTCCCACACTGAATGTCACCCAGCTGCTCCAGAGTTACTTGCAATAGCTGTTGTATTTGTGGGATGCCCTGATGAAGGAAGGAATGGTGAATCTGACTCCATGTTCTCAAAAGGCTAATTTATTATTTATATAATTATATATATATAATATATATATATAAAATATATATAATATATATAATATATATAACATATATAATATATATAATATATAATATATAATATATAATATATAATATGTATTATATATAATATATATAATATATATTATATATATATAATATTATATAATTATATATATTATTATAATATTATATATATATATAATATATTATTAGTACTAAATTATATTAAAGAATGCTATACTAAACTATACTAAAGAATACAGAAAAGATACTTACAGAATCCTAAAAAGATAATAATGAAAACTCATGACTCTTTCCAGAGTCAAGAAACAAGAAAATAATAAATTCAGTACTTTATTTCCATGACTGATTTTGAAATATCTATTTAATTCTTGAAATAGGGATAAATACCTGCAGGTATGTTGTCTAGAGAGAGACAAAAATAGGTCAGCACACCACAGTGCCTGCTAAATAACAATTAGGTCCCATGGAAGCAAAAGGGATCATAAAGGAGAGCTGCTCTAATAATATATTTATTTATTTTATATATGTATATGTGTATATATTTATATTTTATATATATGTATGTATATGTATTGGCCAAAGAGTCAAAACAACTCACAGCAGAATCCAATGGAACAATCACCTGTGGGTAAACAATCTCCAAACACATTCCACATGAGCAAAACACAGGAGAAGCAAATGAGATAAGAATTGTTTTCCTTTTCTCTGAGGCTTTTCAGCTTCCCAAGAGAAAAATCCTGGGCAAAGGGATTTTTCAGAAAATGTGAATGCCACGCATACCTAAGGAATGCCATAAACTCCATGGGACTGCCCGGTCCCCAGTGTGTCCTTGGGTCCATGTTTTACACTTTCCTACATTTCTAGAGATGCTGTTAGGCTGGGAGGGGTCCCCAGGCTTCCTCTCCTTCAAATGCTCCCTCTCCGACACCAAGGCAGGTTTTATGAAGAAAGAACCCAACCTGTCCTTGATCACTAAGAGCTGGATCTGATGCACAGAAAATAACTGTGAGAGCTTGGTAACCACAGCCAGCCTCTGCTCTGGGGAGGATGCAGCTCAGCCCCTTCTCCCTTCCTCCCCCAGTGCCCCTTGCAGATTTAGCACCCCAGAATTTGGGTTATTCCAGCCAGGACCATGCCTCAAAGAGTGCAGACAAGCAGCAAAATTATTTTTTTCTGGACTTGCTGTTTGCCTTTCAGGTTTATATCTGTATGTATTATGCAATTGTTTTTTTTTTAATTTTATATTTTTCCAGTTCAGTGCACTTTTCAGGGTATAAGATCTTCTATTTTGTCAGCAAAAGCTCAACAAGCACAGAAATTTTGGTGGAGTCCTGCTCAATTACAGCCCATCTCCTGGAGTGATTTCCTCCCCCAGAGAACTCTTCTGTTATCAAGTGTGATTGTGTGGTGTCGCATTAGAGAGAGCTTTGCAGCTGTGATTCCAGCTGCTCTTTCCTGGACAGTATCCTGTTTATGATTAAAAAAATATATGAAGCAACAAGCAGATTTAATCATTTGGTGTCCATCTTGTATCTACAGACAACAGACTGGGAGGAGGAGAGGAGGCTTTAAGGGAAGTGTTTTAGAGCATGGTTCAGTGCTCTAAAATATTGTGTATCACTTAATTATGCAAAAAACCCCCCAAAAACCAACCAAAAACCAAACACACACACAAAAAACCCCAAACCCCTGGAAATATTCAGTTTTTACAACCAGACATTTTCATTTTCTTTTCAGATCTGGTTCAAGACCTGGAATTTGCTCTCTGAAGCCCTGGATGATTTGGAATCAGTGGAAGCTCAGGAAAGAATGGAGGGGACAGTGTTGGTTTTCTCTGGATTTATGTTGGACCTGGAAACTTGTAAATTATGGCTCAGCACAATCAGAGTAAATTAGAGGCAGCCTGAGCTGGTGTTGGAAATGCAGGCACCTAAAAAGGAAATAGAAAACACCATTCTCCCCAAACCTGTTGATTACCGGGCTTGTTTCTGGTTTACACTTCATGAACTCTTCCTCTGCACAGCTCTGAGGTTGATTTGAAGAAGGAGCAATATTTCTTGTTGTTTGGTCTTGGAATTTTTTTCTGGGCTTGGAAGCCAGCATCCACAGTCTGGCTGATAGCTGGTTAATGGATTCTTTGCTTCTTTTCAGCCAAGGTCAGGATTAAACGTGTGAGACGGAATTTCTTGTTTGGACTCAGATGTTTATTAGTTCTTATCTGTGTTACAGTCTCACAGGCTGTGAGATCTGCAGCACTTCACTCCAACAAACTGAAAATGGAGCCCTATCTCTTTCACTGAGGATGAGATTTGGTTTTCCAGCAGCTGGAGGCTATATCCAAGCCTTTGCCTAATTTCATTGGCTGGCCAGGATAAGTTGCCCTACAAGTGAATGCTAAATCTTACTGAAGTTTGCACAAGCAGATTATTATAACTAAATTTAGGTAAAACCTTGGTCTTAAGATCTAGTCAAATGAACCAACAAGAGAACTGAGCTCTCTAAACACAACTGCCAGCTCTCTATGTTTGCAGCTATATTTTCTTTTCTTAAAAAGTAGTTTTTCCTTGGAAAAGGTACACTGTCTTCATTGCTTTGGGAAGCTGGAATTGCCTCTTTGGAAAATGTTATCTTATGTATTTTCAAAGTGTGCTGGATTTGCTTTCAGATTAATTTCAGTTGCAATAATATTTTCACAGTTGTTCCTTACAATTCTGTTCCTTACAATTTGTAGATCTGTAGTGGCTGTTGTCTCTAATCCTAAACAAAGCTCTTAGGGCTTTGGGGTTTCATGGAAGTTGCTTTTCATCATGTCTTATATAGCTATAATTTAAGAGCAAAATGATGTGAATTCATAGTTATAAAACTGATGCTCTTGCCTTTAATAAATACTTGATGCTGTGATTTAGGATCTTGAGTTAAGAGCAGAGCAGTTCCTGTGCTCTGGATTACCAAAATACAGCCTTGGACAGGGCAGCACTGTTTGTGCTGAGCTTCAACCATAGCAGGAATTGCACTGAGCTCAAAGCATCAATACAGGTTTGAAATAAAGCACTTGCTGGACTGTTTTGAGTGGTTGGAACATACTAAATTTCCATCAATCAGAAATGCCTGCGTTCCACCCTGCAGGAACCTGCTCTCAGTCCTTTAACATTCATATTTTGCAGCATCCTCCCATGCAGGGAGCTGCCCTGAATGCTTGCAGGGAGTGTCTCACAATCTCACAATCATCTTCAACAGGTTGTGCAGGAGCTGAAGAAATTCAGATTATTCTGAAGAAAGTCAGAAATCAGCCATCTATTGTGCTGCTTCTGCAGGCAGTTGTACATGAGCCCTCATCCTGTTAGGAAAAAAAGGAGCTTGTCTGCAAAGCCTTCCTCTGGGAAGAAGTGCTCTCCTGCCTCAAAGCAAGCCTGCCTGCTTTTAAAAGAGTATAGCTCTTTAAAAAGCGTTTATTAAAACATCTTTCCCATATTCCTGCAGTGGGAGATGTGAAATCCTTTTCCTTTCATGAGAGGCAGAGGGCTGGGGGGAGCAGGAGGTGACTGCTTTGCTTTGCAGCTCAGCTGGTAGACTGCCTGGAAGGGAGCCAGGGGGCCTGGCTTCACTCCTCTGATAAGTCATCAATTTCTTTCTCACCAAAACCATCTGGTTTTGGATGCTGAGTTATGAGCTAATATTAAATACAAAAGTTTATAGCATCACATATATAATATTGTTGATTAGAAGCATCAAGTAAAGTAATTGACCAGAGGGGATTTGGTGTGAGCAGCTGGTAGAGCATCTGGAGGGAAGCCAAGGGGCCTGGGTTTAATTCTCAGGTCATCTATTTCTTTCTCACCAGAAACATCTGGATTTGGATGATGCAAAGCTACAGACTATTGTCTCATGCAAATGTTGCTGGACTCACACTTTAAAATTTTTTTTTTTAATGATAATGTGTTTCCAGGAACACTTCCATTAAGTATTTACACCCAGAGAATCCTGAGAGAGTGACAAGGAAAAGACGCATTCCCAGCCCCTGCAAAAATCAAAAGCAAAGTTTATTTTGGTGGAGCTGTGATTTTTAACTGGACTCTGCATTAATGGTGCTATGAGCCTGAAGCAAATATTTAGTTCCAAACACAGCAGAGTCAGTGCTTTGCCAGCACCGTGGTGCTGATGGCTGCCAGGGCTGAGGGTCTGTCCTGGTGTGGCACAAGGAGGGGCTGGAGCTGCCAGCCCAGGCTCTGGGCATCCTGGGCACCATGTTATATGTATGTTATACATGTTATACATGTTATACATGTTATACATGTTATATGATCATTCTGGGAAATGTCCCAGTGAAGACAGGAATGATCAATCTGGCTCGATGTTCTCAGAAGGCTAATTCATTATTTTATAATACTACATTATATTAAAGAATACTATACTGTACTATACTAAAGAATACAGAAAGGATACTTACAGAAGGCTAAAAAGATAATAATGAAAACTCGTGACTCTGGAAAGAGTCCCAGTACAGCTTGGCCCTGACTGGCCAAAGAGTGAAAGCAACTCACAGCAGAATTCAATGGAACAATCACCTGTGGGTGAACAATCTCCAAACACATTCCACATGTGAGCACATCACAGGAGAAGCAAATGAGATAAGAATTGTTTTCCTTTTTCTCTGAGGCTTCTGAGCTTCCCAGGAGAAAAATCCTGGGCAAAGGGATTTTTACAGAGAATGTGAATGCTACAATATTATATTTTATTAATATTCATTCACAAGGTCACCCTTGTGCTGGGTGAGGCTGGGTGGCACTGCCAGGGCTCCTGAGCTCCCAGAGCCCAGGGCAGGGTCTGTTCTCAGTGCTGTTTGCAGGAAATTCAAATCTTGTCTCTCTGCAGATGCTCTGGTAGAGGCTGGGATGTTGGATGATGACAAGGGTGCTGTGGCTGCTCTCTGCTTGTCCTGGAGTCAAAGAATGGGTTGGGTTGAAGGAATCTTAAAGCTGATCTCAGTCCCACCCCCTGCCATGGACACCTGCCACTATCCCAGTTTGCTCCAAGCCCTGTCCAACCTGGCCTGGAACAATTCCAAATGTTATCCTTAGCTCCTTTCCCCCTGGGATTGGAGAGGGTGGAGGCCTCTGGTTTCTCTGTGAAACAAAGGGTAAATCCTCCCAAGGAGAAAGGAGGCCCATTCCAAAAAGTTGCATTTTACCCACACTGCAAAGTCCTGCCTTGATTTCCCAGGCAGTGGTTGCTGTTGGCAGCTGGGTGGCCTGGATCTCACCAGATTAGTTTGTTACCTGTGGTAAGGTGCCCCTGATCAGCAGGAGCTGCAGGTCTGGCCTCTGGGAATTAAATAAAGGAGTAATTAGTGGCTTGACAACAAGTGTGATTTACAGGTGGTCAGTCAGGACTGAGATATGGCACAGAGCTTGGGAAAACTCTTCTGTTACATGATTCTGTCAGCCTCTGCAGTTACTTTTTACTGGCCCTGTGCCACCTGCCAAGGTCTCTCCAGAGCCAGTGGAGGGCTCTGGGTGCTCTGTCCCCTGGAGAGGCCGATGGTTGTGAGCCCCTGTCTGGCTCACTTTGATTACTGGAGCTCATATTCTCCATTATTTACCTGTTGATGGTTGTCAGTGTGAGAAGACAGTAAGGAGTGAGCCATCCTCCAATCCTTTGGCTTTTTGGCCTTTATTTTATTAGGAAGGTACACAGCCATATCCTTAATTATTGTGCTAGAATTCTCACAAGGGTCTCATCTCAGTTTTGGTTAAAGAAATAAGAGGCCAAATGGAAATAAAATATTAGTCTACCTGACTTTACCAGCTGAAATGATTTAGAACATCATTATTAGGCTCATTCCTGTCTCTCTCTCACACTAAAAATACCATCTAAAAAAGAACCAGAATGGGACATTTCCAGAGGAATATTACATTTCATAAGTATGGATTTTAACAGCCAATCTCAACCAAACAATGCACTACGTGGTGCCAGAAACAATAAATAAATGCTGCCCTCAGGACTGAAATGGGGAATTGCCTCTCCTCTTGTAGCTCTTTGGAGCTTTAATCTGAAATATGCCGCGAATCAAAGGATAACTTATTGGTGCACAAGAATTCCCATGCTTAATCAAATCTGATTTCCACAGGGTCTGGTGCTTTGCTGCTGGTGGTGGCCAGAGGCAGAGAAAAGACCAGAAGGAGTTGTTAGTGCAGGAATGTTTGCAGAGAACACTTTATTTGGGTAATGTTCAGCATGTAGGAAGGACTTCAATACACCTGATCTGATGTGGGAATTGCTGCCTGCTCCTGCTCCTTTTTCAGTGGAGAGACACACAGGAGAGTCTAGGAGGTAATTCAACCCATTCTAAGATATATTAAAGGTTTTTATTGATTTGGTTAGATAAAACCTTAGTGTTGTCTAAATACAAGTGTCTCAACTGTGGCAGGAGGGATCCCAGTGACATTTTCTGCCCGTGAGGGTGGCACTGCTGTCACAGCATCCCGCAAAGGTCTTGGCTATGGAAGGACCCACTCGCCTCCAGATAATTTCATTTTACTGGGAGGGCTTTAAGTTTTTTGTCACATTCACATTTTCTGAAAAATCCTTTTGCCCAGGATTTTTCTCTTGGGAAGCTGGGAAAAAAAAGAAAACAATAATTATCTGATTTGCTTCTCCTGTGTTTTGCTGCTTTGGAATGTGTTTGGAGATTGTTTACCCACAGGACATTGTTTCATTGGATTCTGCTGTGAGTTGCTTTGACTCATTGGCCAATACATGTACAAACATATATATAAGATATAAATATATACATATACACATATATAAAATAAATAAATATATTATTAGAGCAGCTCTCCTTTATGATCCCTTTTGCTTCCATGGGACCTAATTGTTATTTAGCAGGCACTGTGGTATGCTGACCTATTTTTGTCCCTCTCTAGACAACATACCTGTAGATATTTATCCCTATTTCAAGAATTAAATGTATATTTCAAAAGCAGTCATGGAAATAAAGTACTGAATTTATTCTTTTCAGTTTTCTTGTTTCTTGACTCTGGAAAGAGTCATGAGTTTTCATTATTATCTTTTTAGAATTCAGTAATTATCTTTTCTGTATTCTTTAGTATAGTTTAGTATAGCATTCTTTAATATAATATGGATCATAAAATAATAAATTAGCCTTCTGAGAGCATGGAGTCAGATTCATAATTCCTTCCTTCATCTGGGCACCCCACAAATACAATAGTTTTTGAGGGGAATGTTTCTCACACAACAGCTGCCTTCTGCAATTTAGGACATATCTGATAGCTTCAAAGCAGTTGGGAACTTGTTTCTAATTTATTAATGCAATGAAAGTGGTCACAAAACAGTTCTTTCCCATGAAAGTTTTGCAGGGTGGGAAATGCCCTTTTTGTGTCTGGTCCATCTGCCCTCCTCAGGAGAGGTTTTTAAAGGCATTCCCCTGGTATTTTATTTTTTAATCCCTAATCCAGCCCTGGTTGTGCTGCTGGGGTGAACAGTGGGGATAGATGAGTTTGGTTTCTTGTAGATGTCATGGCTCAGTTCATCTGAAAGATTCATTTTTGTGCACTGAGGAAATGGAATTCACCTTGGCTATGCATTATTCTGTGTGCTGCTTTTCAGCTGTTTCATAACTGTAGGAATTTCAGTGAAAAGATCATGATTTTTGTGATCACTCCATGTGATTATCCCCACAATTATTAACCAGAATTAAAATCATTCCTGCTCTTGGCTGGGAGCTGAGTGTGAATCTGTCTGTTCCCTTCCTATCCTGGCTAAAATTGTGCAGACAGGGCACTCCAGGGCAGGGTGTACACAGAGTGCACCTTGTGTTTTAGTGCTGCTCTCACTTGCATTTCCCAGCATTTACCTTTAGTTTGCTTATTTTGACCACTGGGCAGTGATTTATTTTTTTTTCCATAGCTGCCCACAATGCCTGCATTTTTTTTCTGATATACAGAATTCTTTCAGGACTTGTTTACTTCAGCTGCTTTTCAGTATTTGCCGGGCTGAAATTTGCTCTTTATGAGAGAGGGAGGTTGTTATTTCCTCCTGACTCACCTTCCTCAATAATTACCCAGCCCCAAGCTGTGTGAGATCTCAATATTATCATTACTAATAGCACTGCCTCACCCCCAGCATGGGCAGCAGCTTCCCAGCACAGCCAGGCAAGGCCAGCCACTGGATTATTCGTGGGTTTAAGTGTTTGCAGGCACTGAAGTTTAGATTTTCACAAGCAATTAGTGCTGTTGTGTGCCTGGGCTTTGATGCCTCCTTCAGCACCTTTCAGACAGGGCTGCTCATTGCAGAGCTCTGCCTCTTTGGGGTGTCTGGATGGGCCAGAACTCCCCCATCAGAACTGGAGGAATTTTCTGGTCAGTCAGCTCTTGGATCAAGAGCTCTGGCTGGGAGCTTGTCAAATGGTGTGTGTCTGTAAATGCCTTGGATGGACTGAGGCTAAATGAATTACCCCTCACTTCTCCCTTTCCTTTTCGTAGAGACACCATTCCCTTCTGTGTCTATATAATACATAATATATAATATATAATATATAATATATAATATATAATATATAATATATAATATATAATATATAATATATAATATATAATATATAATATATAATATATAATATATAATATATAATATATAATATATAAGATATAAGATATAAGATATAAGATATAATATAATATATAATAGATATAATATATATTATACAGTAATAATGCATGGCATATAATATATAATATGTAATATAACTAGTATATAGTATATAATATAATAGATATTATAATATATAATATATAAGATATAAGATATTATATATAATACATATATATATATATATATATATAAAAATAGGTAAGTATATATATATAAAATATATTATTAGAGCAGCTCTCCTTTATGATCCCATTTGCTTCCATGGGACATAATTGTCATTTAGCAGGCACTGTGGTGTGCTGACCTCTTTTTGTTCTTCTCTAGACACCATACCTGCAGGTATTTATCCCTATTTCAAGAATTAAATGTGTATTTCCAAAGCAGTCATGGAAATAAAGTACTGAATTTATTCTTTTCAGTACCACCTGATCTGTCCTTACAAAACTCTGCTTGCTGGCCTGAAACAATAGCTGTTCAGACAAATTAATGAAATAGCTTTTCTTTAGGTATATATCCTGCATGTGTGTTTTAACAGAGGATTTTCTGTGACAGCACTGCCAGGCTTGCTCAGGCTTGGGGTAGGCACATCCTTGTTCAAGTCGAGTTTTACACTAATTTATTTTTTTAAGAGAAGAAATCTTGGGTTAAGCTTAGAATTGCAGAAGGATTAAAAGGCTTTTGAAGGGGAATAGTGGCTGTCTGCTGGGAAAGGCAGTGCAGAAGCATGAGACCTGGGCTTGGCTTGTGTTTTGATTGAGAGCCAACTTCAGGTGCTGCTGACTAGGATTTGAAAATGGGATGTGTAGTGCTGACTGTACAGTCTGTGCAGCCTAAGCTAAAATAATAAACCCCAGGATTATGCAAATATTTCTGTGGGGTTTGGAAGCCCCAGCTGGATCTGGAGCCAGTTGTGTGTGAGGAGCTGGGGCTGTCTGGTGGCCCAAGCAGAGGGAACCCATCAGGAGATGGTGTCAGGGATACAATGAGCTCTGCTTGATTCTGGATTAACTTTGGCTGGCAGCTAACATGTCAGGCATTTTGGCAATGGTGAATCCTGTTCTTTTTCTCCAGTCTCTCTCTTTAGGGCAGATTTCTACAAAAAGTGAGTTCTTTGTACGAGCTGAACTCTCTAGAAGACTTAAGGGCCCGTGGTTCAGATGCAGCTTCCCCAACAGTGCCCAACAGATGTTCTGAAGTGCTCATGAACTACACAGAAGTGCTGCTGTTTTGAACTCCTGCAAACAGTCAACAGATTCACATGGGAAATTAAATGAGTGCAATTTTGTGGAGAAATGCTGAATGTGGCTGCTAAATGAGCGCCGCCAAAATAAAACACAACCAACAAGGGCTGCTTGCTGGAGCAGCTGGGGAGGGACATAAATGACAACTGAAGGATGTGACTGCTTCTAAACTGGCTCCTCTGACTGCTTAAAAGCTTCACTTTAGAAAAGACTTGGTACTTAGCGGGAGCCTGTAAGGAAATATTTGGGGTGCAGGGGCCTGGAGGAAGCGCTGGGGAGAAGGGATTTGGAAGCTGGTGGAAGAGCAGCAGGAACCAGGGAGATGTAAAGTCAGGGAGAGCCAGAGAGACTTGGAGGATCTGAAACACCCTGGGGAGAAGGGGGCTGTGAGGGTAACTGGGGATGATATCCTGGGGTATGGCTGTGCCTCCAGGTCATGGCCTCTGTGAGGGCTCCATCTGCGCTGTGCATAAATCCAATGTGTCCTTTCATGTTCCTTGCTGTGCAAGAATGCCAAGCTCTTGGATCATGACATTTCAGGATTTTGTGGTGTTTTCCTGATGTCCTGGGTAAGTGCAGGCTGTCTCAAGTTTGTATAACCCCAGCTTCTGCCTTTGCTCAGTTTTGAATCTTGCCTTCATCTGTAATACCCAATTAGTGTTTTATATGTACAAGGCAATAAATAAAATATAATATAGGCTGTTGATGAATGGCTTTTTATTTGATATGGAAATATATAATATATAATATTTAATTTGTAATGCCTATTAAAAAAAAATATAAGATATAAGTTATAACCTGAACCATATAAGCAATACTGAATAATATATCATCACCTGTCATGTAATAATAAATCAGGCTTTAACCCTCTAAATATTTTGGTATTTTTAATTCAAATTTAAAAAAGAACTTATATTATAAAAAAATAAACTTATGCAATATGACAATATATTGACATGAGAACAGTTTTAGGGCAATTTATTTATTATATATATTTTGGTCCTATCTTGTTTTCTTGGAAGGAACAATAAAAAATATGAGCTAAGGCAACTCCTTTGGGTCCTATTTTTAGAAGCTTCAATATCACATACTGCTTCAATATCAATCTGCTGGTATTTCTACTGTGGCTTCAATCTCAATCTTTTATTCCTCTGCTTAACTATGGTAAAACCCACAATATTTTTTTTTTCTCCAGAATTGTTTCCTGCATTCCAAAGCAGTGACTGGGAAAGCAGTGATTATGGCTGCAGCTCACTGGGTTCTCCTGGAAACAGGGCTCTGGATTGCCCCACCTGAACAATAGCTGGGTTCTTCCCATTCTCATGCCCTGTGAGAATGGGAGAATTCCTGCATGGGTGTTGGGAAGGATGAAAGTTTGACAAGAAAGTCTCAAGATATATGTGTGCTTAGCAGAAAGATTTTTGAATGTGGAGTCTGATGAAGGAATAGAGTTGGAAGCAATTTTTTGATATAGAAGAAAAGAATTGCTGAGCCAGTCTCACTGGATAACCAAGGAGGCAAAGGTGTGTTAGTTAGAAGGGTTTTATGGCTTAGAGCAAAGGATAAACCCACCTCAAACAAGAAGATGTTTTACCAAGAAGAAAGACAGCACAGGCAAACAAGGCAGTTTTGCAATTGAGGAAAAAGGTCTCAGAATTTTCCACTGAAAAAAACTTGAAAACGACTTTTAGATTAAACTGAATGTACTGACTGTTAGTGATTGGAGAACAGTAACATGAATATGGTAATTACATTTATGATGGGCTATAGATAAAAGTTAAGGCATGGATTGGTTCTAGTTGTATTAAGATGCTCAGCTGGGGTCTAGAATGCACTGTAACCAAAACCAAAAGGGTCCCATCTGCCTGCAGCTGGGCTGACAGCTGTGGGCACAGCTCTGTCACCCTTGGCCCTGGACTGCTGTGACATCCTGGGTACAATGTCTGCATTTTGGATACAATAAATCCTGCATTTTGAGAGCTGCCTGAGGTCCCACATTCTCTCATTTCAGCTCCTGCAGTGGCGCCCAACGTGGGGCACCATCAGAAGAGCCTGAATGGGGATGTGGACTCAGGGCTGCCTGCAACTGGAGCTGACAGCTGTGGGCACATGCTCTGTCACCACAACCCTGGACTGTTTTGACATCCTGGATACAATAAACTGCATTTTGGATACAATAAACTGCATTTTGGAGATGCTGCCTGAGTCTAAACATCCCTCATTTTGGCTCACAAGGGAATACCCCCTGACCCTCTGGACTGTGTGTGGTCCTGCATGATGAGGAGGAGAAGGTTTGGGAAGGGTCCTGTCCTCTGACTGGAAGCCAAAGCCCTTTAGGAACAGTCTTGGGGCTGCAGGAGCCTGTGGAAACCCTGAGGGGCCTCTCCAGTGGAGGAGCTCAGTGGTGTGCTGCAGGAACCTCTGCTCTGGGCTGGGTCAGGGACACCAGAGAGACTTGGAGGACAAAATGGGGAGAAGGGGGGGCCACATTCCTGGGATGATATCCAATGGCTGTGCCTCCAGGTCATGGCCTCTGTGAGGGCTCCATCTGCGCTGTGCATAAATCCAATGTGTCCTTTCATGTTCCTTGCTGTGCAAGAATGCCAAGGGGTCCCCTTGCATGACATTTCCAGGATTTTTGTGGTGTTTTCCTGATGTCCTGGGAAGTGCAGGCTGTCTCCAAGTTTGTATAACCCCAGCTTCTGCCTCTGCTCAGTTTTGAATCTTGCCTTCATCTGTAATACCCAATTAGTGTTTTGAAGTATGTACAAGGCAATAAACCAAATAACCTTTCAGGCTGTTGATGAATGGCTTTTTATTTGACTGGAAATCACTGCTTACAAAGGTATTTTCATTTGTAATGCCTATTAAAAAAAACAAATAAGTTGTACCTGAACCATCCAAGCAATACTGAAATTACTCATCACCTGTCATGTAACCTGTAAATCAGGCTTTAACCCTCTAAATATTTTTGGTATTTTTAATTCAAATTTAAAAAAGAACTTATGGCGAAAAAATAAACTTGTGCAGCTGACAATATATTGACATGAGAACAGTTTTGAGGGCAATTTGGATTTCATTTTTGGCTGCTTTTGGTCCTATCTTGTTTTCTTGGAAGGAACAATCAACACCTGAGCTAAGGCAACAAATCTGGGTCCTATTTTTAGAAGCTTCAATATCAATCTACTGCTTCAATATCAATCTGCTGGTATTTCTACTGTGGCTTCAATCTCAATCTTTTATTCCTCTGCTTAACTATGGTAAAACCCACAATACTTTTTTTTTCTCCAGAATTGTTTCCTGCATTTGAGCAGTGACTGGGAGAGCAGTGATGTGGCTGCAGCTCACTGGGTTCTCCCTGGAAACAGGGCAAGGATTGCCCCACCTGTGTGAGGTGGGCTCCTTCCCATTCTCATGCCCTGTGAGAATGGGAGAATTCCTTGCAGGGTGTTGGGAAGGATGAAAGTTTGACAAGAAAGTCTCAAAGATATGTGTGCTTAGCAGAAAGATTTTTGAATGTAGAGTCTGATGAAGGAATAGAGGTGGAAGCAAGTTTTGATATAGAAGAAAAGAATTGCTGAGCCAGTCTCACTGGATAACCAAGGAGGCAAAGGGTGTGTTAGTTAGAAGGGGTTTTATGGCTTAGAGCAAAGGATAAACCCACCTCAAACAAGAAGATGTTTTTACCAAGAAGAAAGATAGCACAGGCAAACAAGGCAGCAAATGTGGCAAGTAGGAAAAAGGTCTCAGAATTTTCCACTGAAAAAAAACTGAAAAACGACTTTTAGATTAAACTGTAATGTACTGACTGTTAGTGATTGGAGAACAGTAACATGAATATGGTAATTACAGTAATTATGATGGGCTATAGATAATAGTTAAGGCATAGATTGGTTCTACTGTATTAAGGTGCTCAGCAAAGAAAAGTCTAGAATGCACTGTAACCAAAACCAAAGGGTCTCCAGGGCTGCCTGCAGCTGGAGCTGACAGCTGTGGGCACAGCTCTGTCACCCACGGCCCTGGACTGCTGTGACATCCTGGGTACAATAAACTGCATTTTGGATACAATAAATTGCATTTTGGAGAGCTGCCTGGAGTCCCACATCTCTCATTTCAGCTCCTGCAGTGGCGCCCAACGTGGGGCACCATCAGTAAGAGCCTGAATGAGGGATGCAGGACTCCAGGGCTGCCTGCAGCTGGAGCTGACAGCTGTGGGCACAGCTCTGTCACCACGACCCTGGGCTGCTGTGACATCCTGGATACAATAAACTGCATTTTGGATACAATAAACTGCATTTTGGAGAGCTGCCTGGAGTCCCACATCCCTCATTTTGGCTCTTACACAGGGAATACCCCCCTGACCCTCTGGACTGTGTGTGGTCCTGCTGATGAGGAGGAGGAAGGTTTGGGAAGGGTCCTGTTGCTCATGGAAGCCAAAGCCCAGCAGGAACAGTCTGGGGGCTGCAGGAGCTTCCTGCTGATCCTGAGGGGCCTCTCCAGTGGAGGAGCTCAGTCTGTGCTGCCCCAGCCTCTGCTCTGGGCTGGGTCACACCAAGGAGCTCTTTAAGGACATAATGAAAGCCACATTCCTGAGATGGCACAATCTGTGGACACAGCTCTGTAACATCACTTTTTGAATAGGATACAAATTGGACGCAGAGGTTTTGCTTCTTTGGCAACAGCTTTTTGAGGATTATTATTTTTATTTATAATATGATTTTGGTTGATTACCTCATCTGAAGCCCTTGTATTTACCTTGGGATTAACCCCTTAAAGCTCTGTGTATCCTGACCCTGCCTGCTAGCTAATGGGAGGCCGAGTCGGGCTTCAGTAGTTTTCACATCTGGGTGGATTAATAAAAGTTATTAATGCCACAAACCCTTGCTCTTCAGAGCATGAAGGAACCACTGGTTGATGAGGATTAGCAAGGAGTGTATGGTACAAGTGTTTTTACACCCTTTCCAGAATGAAATCCCAATGGCCAGGCAGCAGAGAGTGGAAAGCTGCTCCATGTGCACAGATGGGCTCTGCAGAGGATTTGTTCTGCTGGGAGGAGAGCCACCACTGCCCCCTGCTCCTAGGGAGAGCGGAGACACAACAGCCTTGTCCAAAGAGCAGCAGCTTTCCCCTGGTGCTGCCAGGGAGAACAATGGGGCAGAAATCTCTTCCTCTCACAGCTGGTGCTCGGGCTCTGCTGTTCTGATGTGGAATTGCTTTGCTGCTCCTCTTTAGGATGAAAGGTTTGATTCTTTCTTTTCCTTCTTTCTTTTCCTTCTTTTCATCACTCCAAATGGGACAGCACAAACACAGCCATCAGAGCCACATCAGCTGAGGGATTTTATAAGCTGCTATGAACTTGAATTAAAAATTGGGACTCATATTTGAGCAGGGAAGCTGAGAAAGAATGACACTCGACTGCAACAAGAATCAATTTCCTCTCCTTGCATTCCTGGCTATTTTTTCTCTCCCCTGATGATTACAGGTACTGTGGTTTGGGTTTAATTGGGAATTTTCCCACCCAGTACTGAAGCAGACTGAGATGTGCAGCCTTCCCACCCTCACATAATCACCACTGGGCTTTCCCAGGGAGGCTTGGCTCACTTCTCATGTCATCATCATCCTGTTTGAAGTGCAACAAAACATTCATTTCTTGAACTGCACTGAAGTCTGCACTTGAGCTTTTTATTCCTCAGCTGAAGCTGTGACTTCTCTTGGGCTCTGTAATCTGTAGGTTTGAACAGTTTTTAACTTCACACCAAAGGCAACAGAAGGGCAAAGTTGGAGTTTGCCTTGCCCTGACAGGGATACGTTCAGGGCAGATTTTCCTTGGACATCCCAAAACTGAGATGTTGTTGGCTCTATCTCACAAATGCTTGGTAGAGGCACAGAGAGGTGATTTCCCTCTCATTTTTTAGCAACAGAGTGATAACATCAGCCTTAGGTTGCTCAAAGTTTTGAGCTAAAGGTGAAGGCAGGGATATGAATAATCTTAGTGTGACTGTGTTCACAGGGGTCTCAGGTTGAGGGAAGAGATGAGGATTTAACTCCATGTTTCAGAAGGCTGATTTATTATTTTATGATATATATTACATTAAAACTATACTAAAAGAATAGAAGAAAGGATTTCTTCAGAAGGCTGGCTAAGAATAGAAAAAGAAAGAATGATAACAAAGGTTTGTGGCTCAGGCTCTCTGTCCGAGCCAGCTGGGCTGTGATTGGCCATTAATTAGCAACAACCACATGAGACCAATCCCAGATGCACCTGTTGCATTCCACAGCAGCAGATAACCATTGTTTACATTTTGTTCCTGAGGCATCTCAGCTTCTCAGGAGGAAAAATCCTAAGGAAAGGACTTTTCATAAAAGATGTCTGCGACATCTTGTCTTTATTTTTCAGCTTTCTTCTCAGTTTTGCTGACCTATTTGTCCACCCTTTTCTCCACTTCACTTGCAGCAAAAGATGGTTAGGATAGATATTTAAATTTTGTTGTCTTTTGAAGAGGAAATTCAGAGTTTTGCCATCATTTATTTCTTGGATTTGAGCTGATCTATGTACATGTCTGTGCACCCAGGCTCCAGCTTGCAGACATGCACACATAAAACAAAATCAACAAAGAGCTGTTTAAATAACAACCACAGTAAGAGCAGCAGCATTAGCAACACCAACAGAGGCTGTGCTCCCCAGGAAATTCAAGTTTTGAAACGGATCTTGAATTCATTCATAAAAAAAGTCTGAGTTCTGCAGGGCTAAATTCCCACACGAGGCCAAGAGAGGGCTCCAGTGAACTGTGTTTGCTTTATTCTGAATCAGGGGATTTGGGAAGATCACAAGGGAGGAGGAAGAATGAGAGAGAGGAAACGTGAAAAGTGCAAAGGCATGCTAGAAAAGGAAAAAGGGAGAGAAAGAGAGAGGAAAAAGAATAAAATCTCTGCTTATTTCTAGTGTTCTGTCTTTATTTTCTGTAAGACTGTACAAAACCAAACCATGCACATAAATAAACTGTGTACATGAACAAGGAGCAAAAATACAGTGGGAGGAGGAAGAACGTGCCCTGGGAAAACAACTTTCCTGATGGAAAAATACTGAAAAAGTCAGAGAAAACTCTGGACAAGGGCAGGAAATTTGGCAAATCCACGGTTTTGCACAAAGCCAAGTCTTTCTGTCAAGCAAAATGTATAATCCACCTTTAACTAGCTACAGCCACATTTTCATTTAAATTGGTAGGAAAGTACTGATGTTACTGTGGGTTGCAGAGGAAAATTTAAATGCCTGACTTCCTAACAATTTTTTCAAAGAATCCCATCTCGGAGCCTTCTCATTTTCTGAAGCTTAAGGACAATGAGGTGCTTGTGATGGGACTGTTGCATTTTGTTCCTTCAGAATTTCTCTCTCTTTGCCCAGAACAGTTAAAAACATCTGATACTCTGAGGCAAAACCCAGTTGGACCATGGAGAAAATCCTTCTTTGTTCTGCCTTTTCCCTTCTCAGAACCACCTTCAAGGTGACAGCACTTGATTTTTGTAAGAATTTTAACCATTCACAAGAATTTTAACTATTCACTGAGAATTTTAACTTCAAAGCCTTTCACACAAGTGTTCCAGTGAGTTACAATAATTAAGTATGAAGTGCATTGTTTAGTTTTGGGACACTTGTTCAACATGAAGAGCTCGTGGCAGATCATGTCACAGCAAGGACTGCGGATAGTGGTCAACAAAAATAAAGCTGGAAGGATGTAAAAAGACAGCAGGCATTCAAGCTGCTGACTGGTAAGCAAAAATTGCTATGGGGGAATAAAGAATGGAAAATTTAGGGGAAAAAAAGCCTGAATAGCCTTCAGAATTTTATATTTGATTTAGAAGGTCATACAAATCCAGTGGAGGAATTTCAGGAGAGATTAAACACCACTGAAACACAGGGTGGGAAAGGTTCCCTTGGCAAGAGTGCTGCTGGTTTTCTTCTTGCCATTTTAAATTTCTAATTCTATGACTGAGAGGTGCCATTTAAAGCCTTGATGGCCCTGCAAGGTGACAATTCCAGCTTCACCAAGGTGCAGTCCTGCCTACTTAGAATAATAACCTTTATGTGCCGGGAAATGAAGGCTGCCTCTAATTGGCCTGTTGAGAATTGATCACTGCAAAAACCAATCCAAGTCATGAGTGCAACAATCTTTCTGAGCAGCATTACCCTGCCCCAGTCTGGGCAAGGACACTGAGCAGGGATTTTAAAAGTCTTTTGTGAAACCTTCTTTGACAGTTGCAGTTTCAGGAGCCCTTTGATCCAAGCATCAAAAATAGAGGGAGGTGCCTCCTGCTGAAATGCCAGTCCCAAGCACTGAGAGAATTCTCTGCTGAACTTCCACAACTGACACAAACTCCTTGCTGATTTTTATTTTTCTGTGTTACTTTTAGACCAGGTAATATGAAACTCTGAATTTTTCCCCTTCTAGCATGTCCACTGTCAAGGGGGAAATGTTTTGGTGTCCTGGAGACTTTTTTTATGCATTGGGCAAACAGGTCTTTGGGGTTTGTGCTGCCCAGGTGCAATACAGGACACCTGAGTGCAACATCAGCTTCTTCCCAGCCTCAACAAACTCCAAGACAACACAAGCAGAGCAGCTTGATGGAAGGGGAGTTCATTTTCCCATGTGCTGCCAGCCTTGGCAGCCAAAAAAAGGCTGACAAGAGTCCCAGGCAAAGAAATTTATTAACTGGTGATGTGGGCTTTGCTTCTTCATGTACACACACTGGATAATGTAAAGAGAGTGTTGTAAAACTTGCTTTATCACACTGACTTGTTGGAGCGTTGCAGGGTAGCGCGGTCGGGATGGATGGAGATGAGAGATCTCTGCAGCCAGGGCTGGAATTTGGGGTTTATTGCAAAGGGCCAAGTGCAGGGCCCTGCTGGGAGCTGCCAAACACAGCTCAGAGCAGGCCCCAGAGAGGGAGAGAGAGGTAAAGAGAAAGAAGGCAAGAGCGCGGTAAAGAGAGAATGAGAGAGTAAAAGAGAGGATCAGAGGGTGAGATTCCCTCTAATCAATAAATACAATACAATAAATCTTCTTCTGCTCTAGGAACTTGGGGTTTATTGCAGAGGGTCAAGTGCAGGGCCCTGCTGGGAGCTGCCAGCCACAGCTCAGAGCAGGGCCCAGAGAAGAGAGGGGGAGAGAGGATGAGAGGGTAAGAGAGCAAAAAAGAATAAAAGAGTGAAAGGGGTAAGAGCACAGAAAAGTAAGAGCTAAGAGGCAAGAGGTAAGAGCTAAGAGCATGGAAAAAGTAAGAGAGCGAAGTTCCCGTTACAATACCATAAATCTTCTTCTGTGTTGAATATTCTGATTCTCACTAACCAATCTAGTACAAGATACAAATCCTACAGCATTTACATACAGCCTATAAGAATCATTACATTACTATACTGTGTTACATTTTAAACCCTAAAAACTCCTCTTTGGGCCCCTTCTGCCAAGCTGTAGGGTCTGCTCTGACCCTTGGGCCTGTCTGCAAGCAGAGGGTGTTGATCCATCCAAAGGGGATCACCTTCAGCTGGCCACACCATTGTTTTCCAGTTGTTCAGTAACTGAGGGATCTCAAAGCTTGCTTTCATTTAAATCTCCCTTATAGTTTCCTTATTCTCAAAATCTTTTGCCAGGCAATCATAATTGTAAGGCTTTCCTGTTTCATCTTCCCCAACAGTGACTTCCCTTTTTCTCTGTCTCTGAAAATGAACTCCTTGCTCTCTCCTGAGCGCACTTCTGAGGATTGCCATGTTTGCTCTCTGCCAGGCAGTGAAGGTTGAGCTGACACCTTCAAGGTCTGTGATCCTGCCACGGAGCAAAATTCATCCCCTGTCTAGATTCTGAGCTGATTTGTGAAGTGTGGTGGGTGTCCTCCTTTCCTGGAGGAGCTGATCTTTGCAGTGTGTCTGGACTAGCTTGCTGTAACTGGTTTATTAGCAGTAATTTGGTGTTTTCAGCTCATGTGGCCTCTTTTGTATGTCTGAGCAGGTTGTTTCTGCTTCCCTGATTTGTTAGGCCCACTGAAGATTTGCCCTCGTGGCCTCTTGGGTTTTGGTTGTTAACTGCTGCCCCGAGATGTGCAGGATGTCCCTGCTCCGGCCCACACAACTGAAGAACGAGTCTGGACTCTTCACTTTTCAGTCTTCAGGTTGTTCATTAATTCTTATCTATAAAATTTTCTTTCTGCCCAGCCGAGATCTGCTCAGCAGGGCAGCCACAGGCACTCTGACCGCCCCCGGGGCGGTGTTGTCCTTTTATACTACAAACTACGTATAACATATTTACACTTAATTCCCAATACCCATCACCTGTGTTAGACACTGCACTGCTACTCTAAACCAACCCCAAAGTGCCAACATCACTGCAGAAAATGGAGAACAAGAAGAAGAAGAAGAAGAAGAGGATGAAGAAGAAAGAAGAAGAAGAAGAAAGGAGAAGAAGAAGAAGAAGTAAGAAGAAGAAGAAGAAGAAGAAGAAGAAGAAAGAAGAAGAAGAAGAAAGGCTGGACACACCCAAGTTCCTCCATCTTGTCCCCATAACCCCCATACCAAAAATCCTAAAATCTGCATTTTCACCCTGTGATCATTTTGTTATTATATTTTTCAAACCTGTGTGACTTTCACATCCTCACACAAAGCTGGCAACTTGCTCCAAGGGTCAAAATCAAATCCCCAGGTGCTCTGGGCTGTGTGCCAGGGTCTCCGAGCCCCCCGGCGGGGTCCTCAGTAACCATGGACACCCAGAGGGATGAACTGAGTGCCGACAGTGGCCCAATGTTTGAACATGGCACAGGGATGGTGCTGAAGGTGCTGCCTTGTGAAGGGCTCAAGTCCATGTGGATTAGCAAAGTGTTCTTGAGCAAGTTCCACCCCAGCTGATGCTGTTTGGCTCCTGCACCAGGGATGGGACATGAGCTCTGAATCTGGACCATGGCTCAAGTTTACCCAGAAAAAAGCTCATTTTCACCCCATTCTGCCTCATTCTCCCAGTGTTTGAAGGTGTCTAGAAGGCCTGGCTGTAGCAGTGGAGGGCTCTCATTTCACCCACAGGATTTTTGGTAAGGGATGGTCCTGTCCCTGTGCACCACATGGTTTCTGAGGTAGTGTAAATAACCCCAGAACTATCTGGAGATCCACACCTTGTCCCTCAGCCCTTGAGGGTGTGTATAATCTCAGCCTGAGTTTACGCCTGTGCTCCTGAAATAATTCATATTCCTTCTAGCAGGGAGGAGGGGAGAGAGGAGCCCATTTGCAAACACTTGTGAAGAAGGAGGCAGCGTGGATTTATGTCCTAATGGGAGGGATTTGGCTGTGGGACATCTGAATGAATCCAATCTGATGAGTTTCATTAAGGCTACACCTCATTCTTTTAATTAACTTCTTGTTCTTGTCCTTGGTGAAGTAGTAATTATTTTTTAATTAGCCCAACACTGCATTGCAGAGCTAGCCAACCCTAGCCTCATCTTGGAGAGGTGTCATAAGAATTAAGTTAATTAGCTTGTCACCATCCCTGTAAAATATGGCTGTGTTTGGCAAAAAGGAAGAAAAGAAGCCCCTTTGCTGTTCCAAGGTTAATTAAAAACCACAGTGCAAGAGTCAAGTGGGAGAGAGGCAGATCCTGGGGTTTGGTGAGTGCTGTGGGTCACATCCTCTATGGGCTCTGAGGTGGAAACACAACAGCACAAATCCCCAGTTCCTGGTGTTCCTCCTGCATCCTGGGGCTGAGAGGCAGCTCTGGATTGTGGCACCACAGCTCTGGGGTTGTGGCTGCAGGTGGAGAGGGCAGGTCCAGGGGCTGTGGCCAGCCTGGTCTGCAAAGCAGCGTCACTGTGGCATTTTCTGAAAAATTCCCTTGCCTGGGATTCTTCTCCTGGGAAGCTGAGAAGCCTCAGAGAAGAGTGAAAACAATAATTATCTCATTTGCTTCTCCTGTGTTTTGCTGCCTTGGAATGTGTTTTGGAGATTGTTTGTCCAACAGGTGAATTGTTTTGATTTAATGACCATTCATGGTCCAGCTGTGTGGGGACTCTGGAGAGTCACAAGGTTTTAATCACTATCTTGTTAAGCCTTCTGTCTGTATCCTTTCTCTGTTCTTTAGTATAGCTTTAGCATAGCATTCTTTAAGGTAGTATAATACCATAAAATAATAAATTATCCTTCTAAGAATATGGAGTCAGATTCATCATTTCCTTCCTGCCATGGGGGACCCAAGAAAATATCACAAAGCAGAGCCACAGAATTAGGGGATGGGTTGGGTTGGGTTGGGTTGGGTTGGGTTGGGAGGGATCTCAAAGCTCATCTTTTTCCACACCTTCCACTGTCCCAGGTTTTTCCAACCCCCATCCAACATGGCCTTGGACCTTCCAGGGATACAGGGGCATTGTGGATGCTCTGGGTTCTGGCTGGGATTGTGGGGGTGGGAAGGAATCTCTGACCTGAACCTGTCACCGTACACTTTTTTGTGTGTTAATTCTGTGAAACTGCAATTTCTACAGTTTTAGCTGGTGAACACAGAATTGACAGAATCACTGGGTTGGGAGAGACCTTCAGGATCATTGAGTCCAACCCAGCCCCAGCACCTCAACTGAACCTTGGCCCCAGTGCCACATCCAGGCTTTGTTAAACACACCCAGGGATGGGGACCCCACCACCTCCCTGGGCAGCCATGCCAGAACTTTCTCACCCTTTCTGTGAAAAACTTTTTCCTGACATCCAACCTGTATTTCCCTTGAGGCTGTGTGCTCTGGTTGTGTCAGTGCTGCCTGGAGACAGAGCCCAGCCCCAGCTGAGCACAGGCACCTTTCAGGAGCTGTGAGAGCGATGGGGGCACCCCTGAGTCTCCTTTTCTCCAGGCTGAGCACCCCCAGCTCCCTCAGGGTTCCTCACAGGGTTTGTGTTCCCAGCCCCTCACCAGCCTTGTTGCCCTATTTCATGTTCCAGCATCTCAAAGAGTCAATACCAGAGGGAAAAAACCCCACAAACATTTAGGAATTTGTAGAACTCATCCATCCCCCCCAGTTGTTTTCATTAAACTGAAAGAAGTTCTGTGAAAATGAACTTAAGAGTTAAAAAAGATATTTTCTCTTGCAGAGCCCATCTCAGTGAGAGGTTTTCCACCACCTTTTGGCAAACCCTGGTCCCTGCACACCTGTGATTCTGCAGGAAGCGCACTCACAAATGTTCTGGTGTGCTGTGGCAGCTTCTCTGCCCAGAGAAATCAAACTTTCTCTTCAAGCCTCATCTCCTGCATTTTGACAGTTCAGCATTAATTGGGTTTTTTAAAGGCAATTTCTATCTCTTCTGATTGAAGAGATGAACTTGAATATATGATTCCTGAAGGATTTAGAGCTGTCTCCTAAATCTCTCCAGCTGATAATGGCTCTGCTCTCTTTGCTCCAAGGGAATCCTTTTCCTTTTTCTAGGAGTTTTGCTAATTGCTGCTTCTCCTGGATGGACTCAGAGTGTTCCTGGATACTTTTCCTTGTGCAGCTTCCCAGGACAGAAAGATGGTCCTGGCCCCCTCCTGCTTGCCAGGGACAAGGAGAAGCATCAGAACATTCAGAGTGCAGCCAGGAGAAGGTGTTAACCCCTCATTGTCTGTCTGTCTGTCTGTCAGGTGTCCCCTAGGCCATTTGGGTCCTGTGGCATCTTTGAGCCAGTTTAAAAAAGACCAGTAACACACAGAAAACTTCATTTTTTGGTGCCTTCTGGGATTTAGGACAAACCTCCATGGAGGAACTTGTACCACAACTTTCTGTCTGACAGTTCGCAAGGATTTCTTTAGGTCAGAGATGAAGATATTTTGAAAAGAAAATTTGCATTATTTTTTGGGGGAGGCTATTTTAATGGAAAATATTGATAAATAATGAACATAATTTCATATAACATCTTTTTCCCCAGAAAATTCTGACTCTTCACTGAAAAGCAGTTATCTTTTGGATAACTGGAACAGATAAATAAATAAATAAATAAAATAATAAAACAATAATAATAAATGGAAAACTTTCTGTCCAAATTACAGAATCATTCATGTTAGAGAGCTCTGTTTTTTTTGGTTTTTTTTGTTGTTGTGGAATCACAAATTTTGTAGGCAATATGCTTCCTTTTTTTTGGTGAAAATATTATGTATTAAAAAAATAAAAAATATTATGTATTAAAATATTATGTATTAAAATATTATGTATTAAAAGTAAAGCTTTGACATAAAACTCATGCTCTAGAGCAGCTGGCCACCATCAGAGGCAGGATACTGGGTAGACAAAGCCCTGCTCTGATCCAACAGAGTGATTTTTATATTCCAATGTAAATAATCATTTCAGAAGTAACTGTTTGGGGCTCCCTTAAGCTTTCAGCTGGGGGTCTGCAGGCTCTGTTTTTAACTCAGCAGAGAAGGTTCTTAGCAAAAAACTGAAGGGGAAAAAATAATTCCAGCAACCCCAGTGGTCTCCTTCAGAAAATAAGGATATTAACTTCAGCTTTAATAAAAACATAATGTTAACTAATCTACTGTGAAGAGCTCCAACTGCAAACTGGAGTGATTTACTCGTGAAAAATTGGAAGGGGACTGAGAGTTGGAGGGAACCTGCAGTCATTAGCTGCAGATTAATCATGAATTAAATTACTTCTGATTGTGTCAATCCATCCATTGCAAGGATTGTACCTTTCCAGCATTTGGCTGCTGAAGGGAAGGAAAAAGGAAAAAGGAAAAAGGAAAAAGGAAAAAGGAAAAAGGAAAAAGGAAAAAGAGGTCAGGATGGATTGGATGCCTCACTGTGCTGGGATGTGGGATGTTTGTGATTGGTGCAAAGATATTCTGATATGTTTGAAGAGGTGATGCTTCCAGGGCTGCTGCTTCTGCCACTGCAGAGATTCCTTTTAAAAGGAACATTTCTCCTTTTGGATCCCAGAATATACATTGTGGGCTCGTGTCTCCAGGATATGAGAGGTGTTTTCAGCACTAAGGTGGGAAAATGGTGCATCCCCAGGCTGGAGAGCAGAGACATTTGTTTCAGTGAAACTTCTCTGTTGTAATTGAGACGGTCACAATCCAGAGCAACACACTCCATTTTCAGAAGGCTTCAAACTGGTTTTATTCCAGCATGCATGCTTTTTATACACTCTTACAAAACTCATAAGTTTACACTTTACTCATTGGTCAGGAAAGACAAACAAAGTGCTCATTGCAATAGCAGGTTTCAGTTGCAGGTTTCTCTTATTTATCCTTCTTTCTTTCTTGGTTTCTATGTCAATGACCTTGGTAGAAAATTCTTTCAGGGGTAAACATGGATCCTCTGATCAAACATGGATCCTCTGATCAAACATGGATCCTCTCATCAAACATGGATCCTCTGATCAAACATGGATCCTCTTATCAAACATGGATCCTCTGATCAAACATGGATCCTCTGATCAAACATGGATCTTCTTATCAAACATGGATCCTCTGATCAAACATGGATATTCTCATCAAACATGGATCCTCTGATCAAACATGGATATTCTCATCAAACATGGATCCTCTCATCAAACATGGATCCTTTGATCAAACATTGATCCTCCGATCAAACATGGATATTCTTATCAAACACAGATCCTCTTATCAAACACAGATCCTCTGATCAAACATTGATCCTCTGATCAAACATGGATATTCTTATCAAACACAGATCCTCTTATCAAACACAGATCCTCTGATCAAACATGGATCCTCTGATCAAACATGGATCCTCTTATCAAACATGGATCCTCTGATCAAACATGGATCCTCTGATCAAACATGGATCCTCTTCTCTCTCTGTCTCACAGAAGTCACTGTAAAACCTCTTCCGCCTTTCTGCATTAAGATGAAGATCAGAATCCAGAATCAGAAGATTTTAACCCAGAAACTTGTGGATTAAGGTGAAGACCAGTTGAGGAGCAGTCTTGGGATCAGGTCCACTCAAGGTTTGTGTATTTGCATGTTCTTTCAGGAATTTTTCACTGGTGTGCAGCAGCCATTCATGCAGGTGCCTTGAGGGTGTGTCAGGGGATGCTGGATGTGGATGCCTGAAGTTTCTGCTCAAATAAGAGTCACTAAAACAAGCTCCTGAAAAAGACCTGTTCCTCTGACATCCCATAAAATACATGCATTTTATTTGGCACAACTGGTTATGTTTATTAACCACATGGATCCTGTTGCAATACAGATGAACACTCAATCCAAAATGATCAGAGAGTCTGAACAAAAAGCCTTTGTCCCATTTTTGAGAGCATCTGGACCCTGGGAATGGCCTTTGTGTGGAACTCTGTTATAGGAATGGACAGCCTAATTCTAAAAACTTCCCTGCTTAAATTGGAGGGAAGTTTGTGTTAATTCTACACAGATTTAAGGCTTTCTTCTCCCCCTGGGATGTTTACTACTAAACACCCAGCCTTGCCTGAAGATACAGAGAAATGTCAGCAACCTGCAAACTTCCAGAAGACCATTCCAAATTGCATGAACAATAAGCCAAAATGGAATCCTAATTGCATGGCACATGGCTTATCCCTACAAACCCTCACCCTCCAAGAGCTGGGGGGTAAAAACTGCTCCAACAAAGCTCAGGACATGTTCAGGCCATGCCTGTCTGAGCTATCAAACCCCATTGCTTGCAAGAAACACGAAATCCCTCTTAATCCCATTCCTTGCATTCCATGGGGCTAGAAGGCTGGCTTCCAGTAAAACAGATTTTCTAGCTGGGGATCAGAATTACAGAGAAGCTGGGAAGGTGCTCACAGCTCCCTGTGGGGCACAGAAAATTCACTGCAGCGTTTGCTGCATGGACAGGAACAGGGAGCAGCCCAAGGCCAGCTGCTAATGGAGCTCCAGGCTTCAGGAATGGTTTACCTTGCTAGGAAGTGAACCTCGTGCTGTTTTTTAAACAGAAAGTGTTTTTTGAGGGGTCACTGGTATCCCCCTGGGATGTGGCCATGGGGAATTGGTGGTGTCTTCTGTAAGAAATTGTCACAGACATCTTTTTATGGAAAATCCTTTCCTTAGGATTTTTTCTCCTGAGAAGCTGAGAGACCTCAGGAACAAAATACAAACAATGGTTATCTGCTGCTGTGGGATGCAACAGGTGCATCTGGGATTGGTCTCATGGGGTTGTTGCTAATTAATGGCCAATCACAGTCAGCTGGCTCTGACTCTCTGTCTGAGACATGAACTTTTTTTATTCATTCTTTCTTTCTTCTTAGCCAGCCTCCTGATGAAATCCTTTCTTCTATTCTTTTAGTATAGTTTTAATATAATATATATCATAAAATAATAAATCAAGCTTTCTGAAACATGGAGTCAGCATTCTCGTTTCTTCCCTCATCCTCAGACCCCTGTGAACACGGTCACAAGCAATTCCCCTCTGGGTTTAGGAATGCTCTCTGTTGTCCCTGCAGCCTTTGGGCTGGTCAGGCAGCTGAGGGCAGGTGTTCTGTAGAGAAACAGGACTCCAGAAGATGGTTTTATTTCAGCATGGTGAGGTGTAGGGCTTTTTCTGTGTGAAGTGTGATGGTGTTCACAGGGGTTTTCAGGTGAGGGAAGAGATGAGAACGTTGACTCCATGTTCAGAAGGCTTGATTTATTATTTTATGATATATATATATTACATTAAAACTATACTAAAAAGAATAGAAGGAAAAGTTTCATCTCAGAAGGTTAGCTAAGCTAAGAATAGAAAAAAAAAAATGATAACAAAGAGGCAGCTGCCTCAGACTCTCTGTTCGAGTCAGCTCTGCTGTGATTGGCCATTAATTAGAAACAACCACATGAGACCAATCCCAGATGCACCTGTTGCATTCCCACAGCAGCAGATAACCATTGTTTGCATTTTGTTCCTGAGGCCTCTCAGCTTCTCAAGAAGAAAAAATCTGAAGGAAAGGTTTTTAATGAAAAGATGTCTGTGACATGAAGCAAACGCACAAAATCATATTCATCCCTAACCTGAACATTTCCAGCTCCTGAGCTCTTTGGAATGGGGGGAGCTGGTGTAAGAAATGCTGGTTTGGAATGAGAGGGATCAGCGTGTCAGTGGCATGGCACAATTTAATAACCCTGGAGGGAGGGGTGTGTTTCCCATTGGGAAAAAATGTAGGTTGTACCTTTCAGAGTGCTTTCCTCCACACCCAGATTTATGGGAACGAGCAGTGTAGCTCCAGGGAGGATGTGCTGCTGGATTAGCCTCGGTGTGACCAGGGAATTGTTAAATCCTGATGTGTTTTTGCTCATGTCCAAGTCAGTTTCCATTCGGGAGCAGGGTGGAGGCTCAGGGACATCCCTGGCCTGGTGAGCAGAGCCAGCTCTGGGGTGGTGGCTCAGGTGAACCCCCTGTGAGGTTTACATGTGGAAATAAACTCTGTTCTTCTCTCCAGACACTGCAGTAGGTGGTGTCATGTGGATGTCTCCAAGATAGTAATTTAAATTAAAAAAATGAATCCACCTCTTGCTGTTTCCCTGTACAGCTCCCCAGGGACCAGTGGGGTTTTTGCTTGGCTTCAATCCTAATCAGTTTTTTGTCTTTATTAATCCCCTGTTTGACAACTCCAGACCAAGGATGCTGCTCCTGAAATGGTCAATTGTGGCTGTTCAGTCTCAGTGGAACAAAGAGGTTCTTTGAACGATTCCAAGTTGACCAGAGATATTTCACAACTGGGTCAGTCTGCAGGACTTAGTCTGAGGTGGGGAGGGATGAGAAATGCTTCTGGCAAGCCTCTGTCTTGTGATAGCTCCACCTCAAGCTGTGAGCAGCAGTCTGGGTTTTATTTTGGCTTGCAAGGCAGAATAAAAAAATTAAATACGTGAAAATTGTCAATTGTGGAACAAATCAAAGTTCACATGGGGGTTATTTTGTCCTCTTCATTAAAAGTAAATTAGTCTCCAGCTAAAAACACAATTTGGCAAAAAGGGAGTTGAAACATTCATCCTGGGTAATGCTGAGATCCAACATAGTGACCTTCCTTGGCTCTTCTCCAAACTGATTCACTCTTTTAATCCATTGTTTGCTGAAACTACGACTTAAATCTCTCCTAGCCCATCCATTGCTGAGCCCTGCAGGTGGGCTCTGGTGGGGATGCAGCACAAAATGATGGGTTTGGTGAGGGCTGTGTGCGATAAAGCCTGCTCTGCTCCCTGGAGAGGTTTTGTATTTGTGCTTTTCACACCCTGTGAGCCGCTGGAGCTGGAGTGGAGCAGCAGTGGGGGAAGCTGAGGGTTGGTTGACCATGGCATGTGCAGGGTGCTGCTCCACACAGGGACAGGTTTTCCTCTCCATCTCCATCCTAACCTGTGTTTATCTGTGCTGAGGCCTCCAGCTCACAGCACAGCTTTAGTAAAGGATTTTTTGTTGCTTTTTTTGGTGGGGAATAGACTGGAATGAGGAGCCCCGAGCAGAGGCAGACCTCTGCTCAGAGGTGAGCGCTTTCCTGCTGTAGGAGCAAACAGGGCAGGCTGGGTCTCCAGTGGGGAGAATTCCACCAATTTCACCCCAGAAATTGGCTCCACGGTGGCTGTTCTGCCTTCAGATGGAGTGAAGACTGGGATGTGTAAATCACAGCCGTGAAATATTGCATCAGGAAGGCTCCTGTGACATTTTCATGGATGGGGGGGAAAGAGGGGAGCATCTTCTCCCCATGATAAAAAACTGCAGCAGACATCACTGATGGGGCTGGGTAGAGACAGCAATACAAAGATAAGGACCCTTCTCCTCCCCCCTCCAAGCACCTCCCTCACTTTCTTTTTTCCTCTCTCCTTTTTTCCTCGTGTTTCTGAGTTAAGAGGATTTTTTAGGCACAGTAACGAGTTTTTGCTTTGAACTTGGAATATGCATGCTGCAAAGAAAGCCCCTGCACTGTCCTTACTTAGTATGCCCAAATATGATTAGTGTCAGACTGTGAAATATCACTCCCTTATCTCCAGGAGCCAGCAGACAGGAACATTTCTAGGGATCACGGTCTTTTTTATTTTTTTGGCAAAACGCCGACTTTGAGAAGGAGATGGTTTCTGTGCACAGTCTCTTCACTGGCATGATTCTCATAAGCCTCTGGAGGATCTCTGTGCTTCTTTCTCTCTCTTTCTGCTCTCGTTCACTCATTCATTCCTTACTTCATCCCTCATCAGGATTTTCAAAGCAATTTCCTTCTCAGTCGTGTCACTGTTTCACCTACAGCTGAGGAGCAGCCCCTTCCCTCTCACTCCCCATTAGTTAGACTTGAAGACAAACTTCAAGACGATTCCTGGTTATAGGAATTCATTATTTGGGCCACCACACAGGCTGCATTGTTGCTGTTTATCTGCTGGCCAATGCTGCTTTGGAAAGCCCAGCCCAATTTATTTGCATATTAAGGGTCTTGCATGTCCACACCTGCAAACTGTGGATAACGGATTTGTATCTCCTGTAATTTCATGGATCTCTTCAGTGGTTTTATTGAGGAAAAATAGGAGAAGAGGGAAGAAAATTAGTAATAAAATGTGAAAAAATGTGTTTCCATCCTTGCTTCTTAACAGGCTGCCAAAATTGCCTTCCTTCCCAGTCTCTCCCACACCCCCCAAAAAAAATCCCAAGTGTGTGTAATAATAGGAGAAACTCATTACAAATGTATCACTTCAGTGCCTTGGAATGCTTTTGTTTCCAATTCTCTTTGATCTTTAGATGGGCTAAAGATAAGGACTGAAACTGCTTTTTAATATCTTCATCCAGATCTGGCACTCAGGACGTGTGGAGAAGAGCTCTCCTGAAATCAGGGTTTGAGCTCATTCTCTTAAGCACGTTTGAATTGCAGGCTTTGATTGTGATCTATTTCTGCCTGCAACTTGGAAATGTTTAGGATTTAATGGATCTCAAGCTTAATACTCTTACATGCACCATTGGCCTCTGCTGGGAAGGATTAGAGCACTTCAGTTAGAAGTGCTAAACCTTAATACTGCTCTGAAAGAATCTCCCCCTTTAGCAGCAGTGCACACAGCACTGGGCTTTAAAGTGCAGGAGCCCTGATCCTGCTGCCAGGACCCGCTGCCAGGCCTGGCTGAAAGTTTGACAAGAAAGTTTCACAGCCACGTGTGCTTGGCAGAGAGATTTTTCAATGTAGAATCTGAGAATGGAACAGCAATGGAAGCAAGTTTTGATACAGAAGAATAATAGGTGTGTAAATTACACATCTAATTATCTAAAATACAGAAGAATAATAGATGTGTAAATTGACAATTGCTGAGCCAGCCTTGCTGGACAGCTAAGAAAGCAAAGGTTGTGTTGTGTTGCAAAAAGATTTTATGACTCAGAGCAAAAGATAAGCAGACCACAAACAAGAAGATGATTTTACCAAGCAGAAAGATAGCAAAGGCAAACAAGATATGTTGATATGGCAGGTAGAAAAAAGGTCTCAGAATTTTCCACTGCAAGAAAACTGAAAAACGACTTTAAGCTTAAACTGTAACATAGTAACTCATATAATTGGATAGTATTAACCATAATATGGTAATGATAGGAGTTGTGATAGGCTATAGGCAATAGTAAAAGTATTGATT